>CM063500.1:34383589-34411089 GCA_032207245.1 Pardosa pseudoannulata
ATTATGCAGGTTTACTCTCTGGTTGTTAACAATCAGTTCTTGATTTCTAGAAACGAGTTTGGGTGTGGATGTCTTGTAAGGATATGTTGACAGTTATGTAAGTGCAGTAATAGAAATGAGTTTACTGCTTGTACTCCCTATGCTGCAGGACCCTGAATGAAGGAAATCATTCTTTCCTGTCTTAGGGGTTGTATAGATATTTAAAAAAATTAAAATGTTTTAAAAATGTATTATTTAAAGGTGTTTATAAAAGGAAAGAAGATAACTCTCTTGGAAAGATATTCATTTTTACTAAATTTTGGTGGAGGTTTTTTTTTTCTCTGGAAAAGTCCATCCACAATTTATTTATATAGAATTTATAAATATACAATTATGAATGTTAAATTTATTTAGAATTTTTAAATATAAAAAAAGTATTTAAGGCTTATATATATATATATATATATATATATATATATTTATCATATATTTATATATATAATATATAAATATATATTTATTTATAATAAATAATCTAGTAACATTTGCGGGATTTCCAATAATCTAAATTCCTTTTAATTTTTAATATCGCTGACTATCTTCTCTCTCTTAAGAATTAATTTATATTGAATAAAAATATGTTTTTTTTTTTCTCTCTATATATATATATATATATTTAGATTTTGGAAAATATCTTTATAAATAATATAATTTTTTATATAATAATATGATTATATATAATAATGTTATATTATTTATATATTTAATTATATTTATATATATGGTATTCAATAAAAAAAAATTTCGAATGAATATTTTTATATACAGAATACATTAGATACATATTTTATGAATATAATATTTAATAATATATTTATATATTTATATATAAAGATATATATTATATATATATCATAGGATTTAAAGTAAGATAAAAAATTTTGAACATTTAAAATTTTATATATATACATGAACATATTACATAGAATATATATTTATATATCTTATATATAATATATATATATATATATAATATATATATATATATATATTTATAATTTCTAAAATATTATTATAAATTATTTTTTTATATATATATGTATTAATATTCTCTCTTATATTTAATTAATATTAAACGAGGATTATTTTCAGAAATAAAAATTCTTCTATGATTAAAACAGAAAATATATATATTTTTATTAGGAATTATAATATAAAAAAATGTTGATAATATAGTATGTAATTTATATATATATATCAATTATTCTATATAAATATATATTTTTGGTGTCTCTAAATATACATAAATAATATTATATATATATTCTTATTTATAATAAAATATAAAGTAATTAAAATATTGTTTATTTAACAGAAATAGACATTATAATCTGAGGAAAATAATAAATTTTAAAAGAAGTTAGTTATTTTTGTTTTGACTTACATTATATTTTTAAAAATATACATAAAAATTAACACATTTTTTATACCAAAATATTTTTGAAAAAATTTAATATAAATAATTTTTACGTAATATTAAATTTTTTTTATAATATATTATGCATAAAGTTATATAAAAATATATATAATATATATTTCTTATGTGTATTTATAATATATTATATTAAAATATATCTTAGATTCTCTTTTTTCCCTTTCTTATTCTTCATATCTTTTTAGCCTAAAAATTATCTAAGGAGTTCGAACTTAAAACCTTTTAGCAGTCTAAATCACTAATAATGATTTTCTGTCCAGCTTTTACGTGCAATGGTTAAATTTTCCAATGATCTAAGTTCCTGTCTGATTTTTAATATCGCTGACTAAGCATCTCTCTCTCGGGAAGAATTCGTCTTATATCTCGCTGTGGGACTGACATTGTAATCAGAAAGATTTCTCGTGTGTCATTCAATGCTCTACTCTTGATGGACAAAGATGATTTTTTGGTCTTAAATAAAGTTAAGTTCCACCTTGAACTTACTGCTTCAATTTATGGAATGGTTCGACTGCTTATTCATTAGTATTCTCATTGTTCATTAAGTCAGAGTAATTAAAAAAAGTAGGGAATAAACTTGCTAATTTTTATGTAACCGGTCGATAAACTTCGTCGTGTTACACACACGTTGTGTCGTGTTACACAGATCGTTCCCTTTAACCCTCTAGCGGACAATGGTTTCTCAGGGAAACCTCCCATTAAACATTTTTTTCTCTATTTTTTTAGAAATATGAATGGCTTTTTATGTTTTTGACAATTAAAAATTACGATGTTATTACTACACTTAATTAGTTTTTTTCTTTTGAAATATATGTATTTAAACTTGATGTACCTGGAAATTTAGTAATTCGATTTTTTCCTCTTATGACCCCAAACAAAATTATCTATTCAAACAACACTTATAAATCGTCAAACTAGTTATTTATTATACTTTTTAAGAACACTTATTTATTGTTCTTCCAATATAATTAAAATTTTAAAAAGTATTATCTTCACGCTCTACAATGGGCTGTGTTTATCAGTGAACCCCCCTCAATCCCTCTTACGGTATTCTCAAACCAAAGGATTGTAAAGAAAAATTTTAATACATTTTGCGTTTATAAGGTTCTTACGTAATATTTATAAACTAATTTCATTAAATTCTAAAGAGCTTATATAGGTGACTGTTGAATCTCCAGTGGCAACAGAATAAAAACGCCAAGCTGTGGGAAGCGTGGCGTCCAGAAAAAACTTTTATTCGTATTAGAACTATTCGTCGCTTCCATACGAACCGGAAGCTTAATACTAAAATATTTGTATTCGATAATTTCTGTTATTATTTGTTATGTTATTCTTAATTAAATCTATGTTAAAATACCGTAGTCATATTATTTAATGGATTTTGTGTGTTGAGCTGAAAGTTTGCCATCCGGAATATGGGAGGAGGTAAGTAATTACCTTTCTCATATCAATCATACTCATTCTCATATCTCATTCAGTAATTACTATGTATTCTTATTCGTTTTTTGTGGAGTTAAATTCTCCAGTGACCTTTAAAGAGTTAACAACTGAGGTACCGCTGTTCTCTTTGACTTTGTACTTTTGACGACTACCTACTCTTATACACAGTTCTAATATGCAGAAAAATTTATTTAGTTGAAATAGTTTGTTAGTTGTATAACTGCGTATATATAACTGCTTGAAATATAATTTAATCAAGTAATATAACTATCTCGTAAGTTGGACTTACCTGACTTTACGGAACAGTGCACGTGTGACCTTGATTCGTAATAGACAAAATCGAATCCAGCTTCTACAGCCAGCCTGGCCAACATGCCCAGTTTGGATCGATCTCTGTCTGATGTTGTCATGTCCACCGCTCTGCCTTCTTCGTGCAAAGAGTTCTTGGCGTGGTAACCTTCCTCGTCGTACGCCTCTGTTACCCTCAGCCGAATTCCTGGCCACATGTTCATCACAGATATCGCCAACGTGTTCACTTTCTCGGTCAACCTCTGAAATAGACAAAAATTCAGTTTGAGAAACAAGTTGGTTGGAGCACCAGTCATTTCAACACATTGTATGCGGGACACGTACTAGTACGTTTTCTGACAACTAATACTTGAGAGTGGGTTATGTACTAGTCCGTTTTATGACGATTGATACTTGAGCGCGGGTCACGTACTAGTACGGGTTAGTGCAACAACATGGTTTGTTTATGGGTACATAAGAGATTTGAAAAAAAATTTTCAATTTTACAACTCCTCTTCAACCTCCACTCAAAATACAGTTTTCTTTCCTTTTTTTTCTTTTTTTTTTTGTTTAAAATAATTTTACAATTTACACTAAAAAAATTTTGATGAAAATCACACTCAGTTTATTTAATTTGTGATTAAGTGAATGTTTCAGTCTATTTATATTATGTTATAGTTTCCTTTTCTTATATTCAAAGATTATAATTTTGTAAAATTTTCCTATTTTTTTGTTATATCAATTGTTGAGTTACGATCCCCTCGCCAGATTTCAAACGCCAGCTGCAAACGCCACGCACGCAAGCTGCAAGCACGCCAATTTCGCCAAATTGTTGAAAAACAAGATCCATGATTAGAAACAAATTTAAAGAATAAAAAATAACGGTATACAGGAAAAAGCGAAACTTTATCTACATAGATTCTGGAAAAATTTAGACAAATAAAAACTAGTTTTACATGAGTCGATGTGGAACTACAGAACGGGAAAAAACTAAAACTATATACTACTATTTCTATTTGATTTTTCATATTCACGATACTATTATAAATTTATCCACTAAAAAATATTTTTTTTGTTTACAAAAATGAGTTGTTATTTATATATTTCTATTTATATATATTTGTTTATATGTTTCAATATAAAATACGAAAAGTAGGTTAAAAAATTAAATAATTTTCGATCTATTGAGATTGAACTGAATAACTTTTACACTCAAAATACAATTTAAATGTACCCACACAGAATGCGTTAAAATTTTTAAATAAATTGGAAAAAAAACTTTAAAAAAAATTGAAACAAGCTATGAAAGTAAGAAGTTTTCTGTTTGGAGGTTTACATTGTTTCGATTCCCATAACTGTTTGGATTAAAATATTTATATTCGATCTACAGAAGAGATGGGTTGATTAATTGATTGGTGTTTGGAACGCTACTGTCTAGTGGTTTGCTACACAAAGGTTAAACAGAAGCGAAGGAAGCCATAATAATTGATGATAGCGAAATTGTTTCTTTTCATATTACACTTTATGTAAATTTCAATACTGAATATATAATGAATATAATAGTGATGGAATTAAAGATTATTTTAGCAGTTGAAATTGGAAAGCTTTTACTTTTTATATAATTGTACTCTACAGAAAAGTTAATTTAGTTGAAATAGGTTGTTTCACACGAAACAAGAATGCTGTAACCACACTGTATTAACGTGAAGGAACTAGTGAGAAGTGACTATGAAGGTCATGAAGGTGACTATGAAGGAGTATGAAATATATGAAAGTTACTTTTTACATAATTGTATTCCACAGAAAAGTTCATTTACTTGAAATAGCTTGTTTCACACGAAACAAGAATGCTGTAACCACAATGTATTAAGATGAAGGAGCTAGTAAGGGGTGACTATGAAGGTTATGATATGAAGTTTATGAAGGTGATTATGAAGGAGTATGAAGGATATGATTATGAAGGATATGAAGGTTACTTTTTACATAATTGTATTCTACGGAAAAGTTAATTTAGTTGAAATAGCTTGTTCCACATGAAACAAGAATGCTGTAACCACACTGTATTAACGTGAAGGAACTAGTAAATGCCCTTAAGTAGAGGATGTTGTTTAATTAGTGTAAAACTATTAACTAAAAATACTACCAGACCTTTTATCATCTTGTATTAATTTAGTATTTCGATATTCTACTTAGTTATTATTTGCTTTTTTTTCTTTGATTTTATTGTTGTTTCTAATGCCACTTGGACAAACCAAGCATGACTGAGCCATACTAAGTTTAATCGTATAAGGTAAAGGAGTACGCCTTTCGTTTTAATGAGCACCATTAAGGTAAAATAACAACTTTGTTCAAGCGGATCCTCATAATTTTGAAGCAGGGACCAAGCAGAAGACCCATAGACTTAGCTTGCCACCAACAGAGGTATTGATTGAGAACTTGGAGGACAATGTGACCACGAACATACTTTAATATTTTACGTACCCCAGTCACCTTTATCGAACATGGTAGATCTTAGGGTTGCTTGGGTTCCGAACCCGAAACCGCCCCGTTACAATATCACTGCCTGTGCCGACTGAGCTACCGCTGTTCTCTTTACTATTTACTTTTGGCAACCATCTACTCTTATACATAATTCTAATATGCAGAAAAATTTATTTAGTTGAAATAGCTTGTTAGTTTCCACGAAACAAGAAAGGTAAAACATCGCTGTATCAACATGAATGAACTAGTGATTATCCATTAATTGTCTGATTAGTGTAAAACAGATAACTGAAAATATTACCATGCCTTCTACAAAGAACACATTTGTTACAGAGCCGTAGTTGTCAAAAGTTCCTCTCATTTTGTGTGTTTCAGAAATGGTTTAAATTTCGGGATATCATTTTAACTGCTGTAATGTTCCTATAAATTTCAATGCTGTGTAAAACACTGAAAATTCTTTCGATTTTAATCATATGATCAAATTACAAGAACACTGAGCAGTTATTCTTTGGGGCTCACAAATCTATGTCGGAGAAGCATACCAACTCATCAAATAGGAGAAGTTTAAAAACTGTTACGATATTTATGTTTCCAGGGGGATATTTAATTGGATAATGGAATTCCAAGAGTCGAGAAAGGCAACAACCTTCACCAATCTTCTCCATCTACAAGCAGATAAAGAATTTCAATTATTTCCGAGCAAAAACAAATATATTTATGGTCAGTCACTGGAGGATAAATATTCAGTCACAAACATCCAAAACAAACAATATGAGAAACGTCAATAAAATGTGTGGGATCCTTTTTTAACTAGACAAATATCTGAAGGCTTGGACAGGGTAACAAAGTTCAAGCTTCTTGCTGTCTACACCACGCCTGTAGTGGATCGATAGTGGAGGAAAGGCCAAGGTTCTGAGGGAAAACTAATTATACTTGGCAATTGAAACACGCACCCCTGCTTCTTTTGATAGACGACATGCTATTATAGCCTACAGCGAGGAAGGAAAATGCCTGTTCCTGTTTATACAATTTGGAAGGAATACCAAAGCTAATTGAGAGCGGTTTTCGGATTCCTTCATAGTTTTTACTGTTACATAATGGTTAGGAATGGTTTTAAAACGAGAACTTGACTGTTGTTTATTGAAAAGTTACCAGTTAAAGGGAGACTGGATTGTCTTTTCAAGAATTGAGAAATTCTTTTTATTCCTTTTTAGATGTGTTGACCAGCAAAACACTCGTATAAATGGACATGCTTATACTGGAATGTTTTATTACATAGACCTTATATGAATTTCGAAAGGAGGTACTTCGTATAAATGGATATTCTTATATGGGAATATTTAATTACATTGACCTTATGTGAATTTCGCCAGGAAATGAAAAGTACTTCATATAAATGGATATTCTTGAAAGGGAATGTTTTATTACATAGACCTTATGGGATTTTCACCAGGGAATGAAAAGTGCTTCGTATAAATAGATATTCTTATAAGGGAATGCTTAATTACATATACCTTATGGAACTTTCATCAGGGAATGAAAAGTACTTCGTATTAATGGACATTCTTATACGGGAATGTTTTATTACATAACCTTATATGAATTTCGCCAGAAAATGAAAGATACTTTGTATAAATGTATTCTTATAAGGGAATGTTTAATTTCATTGATCTTATGTGAATTTCTTCAGGGAATAAAAAGTATTTCGTTTAAATGGATATTCTTGAAAGGGAATGCTTTATTGCATATTCCTTATGGGACTTTCATCTGGGAATGAAAAGTACTTCTTATAAATGTACATCTTTACATGGTAATGTTTTATTATATAGAGATTATGTGAATTTCGTCAGGGTATGAAAGGTACTTCGTATAAAGGGATGTTCTTATAAGGGAATGTTTAATTACATTGACCTTATGTGAATTTCACCAGGGAATGAAAAATACTTCGTATAACTAAATATCTCGTATAAGTGATTTGCGTATAAATGAGTTTCCCCCTCTCTCTATATATATGTATATATGTACACAGACTGGAGAACAAAATTATCCCTACCGCTCTCAGCAAGTTAAAAAAATCACAAAGTGAGCACAACCTGGAATTTATTTGGGAAAAGGTAATTTTCCCCCTGGTAGCACTCCCACCGATTCTTAGGAATTAGGAAAGATCCCCGGGGTTAAATAATCAGCATGGGCAGCTAATCGAGCAGTCCCGGGCTCAGTACTAGCCTCGTTGAAAGGGCTACAAATCACAAAGTCCCACCTGAGGAGAGATTCCCATCTCTCTCGATGGGATTGGATGCGGGGGATCTTGTACTCATTGTGATGCACTGATCTGAGAAAATCAACGGTCAACAGATAAACAGGCAACAGAAGGTTAGACCTCCTACCACATTCCAACTCCCCTTCTCTCTCCGATTTTTTTTTTACGGCCGTTGAGCAAATTTAGCGATGCTCAACACAGCAGCAGTTCTTGACGACCCCCGTTGATCTCGAAATAGGTATTGACATATTGGTTGCTGATTTTACTGGAGCAAGTATCTCCGAGCATATTGGGAATTTGTGGCTGGTTTCTTAAAGATATTACTCGCTTTGTGCTTTTTCATTTTTGCAGAGGATTAGAAAAGGCATCCTTTTTCGGTCAGGTAGGCAAGTCGTAAATTGACTAGACCATTCTATAGCTTTGTCAACAGGATAGGAAAGCAAGTGGCTTAAGAAGGGCAGTACCGCCATTTTGGAACTGTTTTGTTCAATCTTAACTTATGGAGAAAATTAAATTCTCTCTGGACAGCTCGTATTTTAAATTTAAAAAAAATTATACCACGTGATAGGACAATCTTAAATTTTCTTTAAAAAAAATATTAACGTGATAGACAGGGCCTGATTATCACACGGGCACTTGGGGCATGTGCCCTGGGCACGAAAATTTTAGGGGGCATGAAAATTTAGTCGAGTGCTTGAAACACATATTAAGTGGGGAAAAATTGCAAACTTAAGCTACCATCGTTAAGTTTTAATAAATTATTGTACGAGGTAATTGTGTTTGTCATGAACTATATTGTTTCCTATTTACTTTAATTTTACTGTTATTTACCTGATAATTAATTCCCTCAACAAACCTGGTGCTCTTTTTATCCTATGGGTTATTGCATATTTATAAAACAGATTATTAGCAACGTACCACTATAAACCATTAAATCATCTCATCAATTTAAATTATTTTTAATTCTATTATTATTTATTTTCTGCACCACAGAGCTTGTGAGTGTGACAAGGTAAAAATAAAAAAAGTGGGTCACTCTAGGTCTTTAAAAGTCCTTAATTTTTAGCATGGCTAAACAGAGATAATGATTATGTAAAATGAAAATTTGGTGTTTTTGAATTTGAATATTACTTTAATGCTAATTTCTTGAACATGTTTGCTGATTTAATGTTACAATTTTTATATGACTGTAATTATGATAATAACTTGTTATAAATTTGCAATGGGGGTGGAGGGCACAAAAATTGGATTGTGCCCTGGGCACAAAGTCAGGTCCTGGTGATAGAACAGCGAAATCACTATGGTACTGTCTTTCTCTAATTTAAAAAACACCAAGAAAAATATGTTTAATAATTATAAATTATTTGTGATAAATTTTGGTAAACTCCATCTCAAATGTAAACAAGAACATTTAACAGACAAAAATAGACAAATTTTTAAAAAATATACATAACATCCTAGAAAATTTGCTGTTCTATCACGTAGAATAATTTTTTAAAGTAGCATGACAAAATCTTATTATGTACTGCTTTGATTCTTGTCAAATGTACAGTTACATAAAAAATATATTAGTAATTTTTACTATCGTTATACACTTTAAGATGCTTATTGTTGGCTCATGCGCTCCAACGTCATAATTCATGTAGAATACCGCCATTTGCAGACAGACGATAATTTGCTATCATAAATGACGTCAGCAAAAAGAGATGTTAAAACCCGAAGCTCGCAATTAATTTTTTTTACGTTTTTTTTATCAAAATTAATGGCTATAAATAATTGTATAAATTTATATTGAGTGTAAAAATAAAGAGAGGAAAAAAAACAGCTGTTCCGTCGATTTCTTTAAAAAGAAGACTGATACAACAATTATCAAATGCACAATGTGTCCATCTGGAATGATATACGGCCATATAGTACCGGGTTTATACTGGAGAAATAAGCTCTAAAATAATATTAAGGTAGCATGACAAAATTTTACAATTCATTGCTTGGATTCTTGTTTAATGTACAATTACATAAAAAAAAATCCTAGAATATTTTTGTTATATTTATGCACTTTAAGATGCGTATTAAGCTACACAATGCGTGTATCTGTAAAGATATACTGCTATACCATAGTGGATTATATATTAGGGTTCAAATTATTCTACTGTACAAAAAAGAAAAAAGCTGTACAAAAAAGAAAAAAGGAAGAAGGGAGAGGACATTTGTACACGAAATCAATATTTCCCAGTTTTCTATAGCGCACAACATTTTCTCTCGATGTTTGGTACATACCGCAAAGATTTCAGCTTTGTGTGGGCCCTTTTATGCCCCATTTTTACAATTTATCGCTCGGTTACTCCGGCTTTTGTTAACACCTCCGACTTCGGCTTCCTAAATCCTTTACAAGAAAAATCGACTGCCGTCTTCTCCCGCCAACTGTTGCATTGATAAAGAAAGTGAAAGACAGCTATCACAACAAGCTCTTACGTCTGAGCGGCTCTGTGGCCATACCACTGCCATGGTCAATTCCGACCCCCTGAAGACTGATTTTGAAGACCTCCCATGCTGGACACGGGCCGAGAGAAAAGGCGGGAGGGATTCTACAACGCCTTGTGATCACTAGAGGAGCATCACGTCCTTTGAATTCCAAAATTCTTTTTGTCCAGCCAGAAAGTGTTGAGCAGCGGCGAATTCCTTGTGTCAAAAGGACTTAAAATAGGGTTGGTCAAACTACAACCCGCTGACCAGCTCCGGTCTGTTTGAAGGTCCTATACGGTCAGCCACAAATTTAAAAAAATGATATTTATATAAGGCAATAAATTACAATAAAAATGATTATCTACAATTCAAGTATTGAGCTTATCACTTTCCACTTTTGTTTAATTATATATTTGACTCTTTCACTAAAAATTCAAGTGTATAGACAAATGTAAGTTTTTTTTTTCAAGAATCTAATATAAGTGAATTAAAGGTCGTATTAGATGGAATGCACATTTTAAGCTTTACCTATTGCCTATAGCTTCTCTTTAAAAATATTTTCCAAATTATACAAGACTGGGAAGAGGGATCTGTTTGTCGATTTTTATAGTGCCAAATAAAATTTTTTAAAAACTTGCATTCTTTAGTGTAATTGGCCAGTGCAATCAGATAATTGTAAATAAAAGAATTATCGCTATAAAAATATTTCTGTCACTATTGAAAAAAATATTGGCCATATATTTAGTCAGGAAAAGTTGTTCAATTAAAAGTACAAAATGCGTTTTCTGAAACAAAATATTTTCCAAATTATACAAGACTGGGAATAGGGATCTGTTTGTCGATTTTTGTAGTTTTTATAATTAGTTTTCTTACTAAATTTGAGTTCCGTGTTTTTTTAATTACTCCCAACACTGTCTGAAGCTATATCTGATAATCAATAACCCATTTACCTCAGAGTTCAACACGGATCAGTTCACTTGAGTACAAGCAAAACGATATTGCGCATGAAACGTGAATTCTTTTATAGGCTTTATCATGTTCTTCGTCCTTTTTAGAAAGGTATGTTGCACAGTCAGCCATGAATGTTCTCACTGTTGAGCTACCCCGGCAGACATTTAATTGCCTGATTACCTTGGTGTAATGAATAGATCTTTCATGGTACTCAGTCGACCCACTGCTGGGTTGATGTTTGGGAAACACTTGGTGAAAGGTGGAAGATTATGGCGCAATTTTAAAGCTGCCTCCTCTGCAGGTGCGCTTGCCGTAAGGTAAAACAGAGGCTCTCTTGTGGAGCGCAGTTTATTGGCGCAGCATTTATCCTCATTAACTGTTGTTGCCCCCTCTTTTAACCGTCGGGATTCCACGTGAAGCACAGGTTAAATAGCTTCTCTCTCTTTTTTTTTCTTTTATCGTTGTCTAACTTCAAAGTTTTTCCGTAACCACTAATGAGCTTGCCTTATGGTGTGATAATTTGATTGCTGTCTAATACTGGAGTTAAGTCAGCCGAGATGACTGCGTAATGATAATTTATGTACATTTAAAAAATACGTCTTTCAACAAATGTATGAAAGAATTTAAGAATCTAGAAGACACCCAATATGTCTTTTGGAGGGATTTTTTTCATATCCAGCCACTGAATTATTTCTACTCGTGCATAAAACTGGTATAAATATCAATATTTTAACTCTAAACTTTTATACTCGCAAGTTATCAAGTTGTTTTTAACCAGTTAATGCAGTTTTTTTAAAAAAAGACCGGCCAAAAAAAAAATTCAATTTTTTTAATGTAAAAAACACAATTTAGAACGCTGTCTTGCCAAAAAAAATTGCAAAAATGCAAAAATAATCAAAATTTTTATTGCAATTTTGGATTTTGGTAACTGTAAAAATAATGTTATTTTTTGATAACTAAAAATAATGCTATTTTTTGCAATATTATTGTTACAAAAACATTGTAAAAAATAGTCGAATATTGTAATATTACACGCCCATCGACTTTTTTTACATTGTTATTTTCAAATCTGGATTGCATTCGAGTGTGAAAAATTATAGCAACACAAAGTACAATGCCGCTCGAATTATCTGGAGTGTGCACAGTTTAGCCAGTTTAGGGAACAGCTTATAAAAGTATGGGATTATCAAACCGAAATATACAATTCTACAAAAATAAATAAATAAAATAAATGCATATTACAGATTTGTAATTATTCTCGGACTTTATAATGAAAGGGGAAATATTTAGCTTTAATAATTTGCAAAGTATACCAATTTATTCCAATCCTAACCTACTCTAAAAATATTTTGTTGTAATGAAAACAGATTTAATTTTCTTATCCCAAAGATTTAATTGCAAGAAAAAATTTCACCGTCTAATAAGAGGAAAAAGCTATATAATTAAAATTAGAAGTACAATTAAAGGATGCATTTCACTATTAAAAGTATTCTGATATAAGAAGACACTGTGTTCCTGCCACTCATTACTTCCCTACATAAGATTCGTAACAAAAATAATAAATGTGGAGTACATTTAAATACAGAAATTTATTCTTAGCACTGAAATGAATCCTTTATTTTATGACAAAGAAGAAATTTTAAAGTAGTATCAGATAATTAATAAAATTTTAATGAGTCTTTTACCACTGCATTTAAAGAATTTTTTAAAAAGAAATTCGGGCAAGGCTGTAGTCAGTATTTAGTTTTTGAAAAGGGGGTTCAAACTGGATCTTCCTCTCTCGATATTTCACTATTTTTCAACCAAAAAACGTAACACATAGTAAAAAATAAACAATATTAAAAAAATCAATATTAATAAAAGCATTAATAATTATTTTATATTGATAAAAGCATTAAAAGTTTATAGATACAATATTTATATATAAAAGTTTAGGTATATAATTCGATATTGTACGTATCTAAATGCCCATGCACAAGCTGATTTAGTAATATGTTTCAGTAAATGTATAAAACAATTTGGAGAACAAATTTTAAAATTAACACATCTTTTCACATCTGTCTACGGCTTTAAATTGTGGAGTATAACTTTTAACATCACATCTAATTCTTTAAATTCAACAGTTTCAGTTTGAAATGCCCAATAAAGTCTAAATACATCTACGGCCTTTTGAATTGCGGAATAGAATTTTTAACACCACATCTAATTCTTACAATTCAACAGTTTCAGTTTTAAATGCTTAATAAAATTTAAATACATCTACGGCTTTAGATGTGGGGTAGAATTTTTAACATCATATCTAATTCTTTAAATTTAACAGTTTCAATTTTAAATGCTCAATAAATTCTAAATACATCTACGGCCTTAATTGTGGCTTAAAACCTTTAACATCACATAAAATTCTTAAAATTCAACAATTTCAGTTTTAAATGCGTAATAAAGTCTAAATACATCTACGACCTTAAATAGCGGGGTAGAAGTTTTAAGATCACATCTAATTTTTAAAATTCAACAGTTTCAATTTTAAAGGATTAATAAAGTCGGAATACATCAGTATTCGAAAGTGTATGGGAAAACTGCAATTCGAAAACTCATTCATTCTATTTGTATTAACGTGCGATCCATCTGCTCGAAATTAGAGCATGGTTAAATGGAAAAATGATTCCACTAATTCACATCTAATTCTTAAAATCTAATTCACTGATTCTCATCTAATTCTTAAAATTTAACCGTTTCAATTTCAAATGCTTAATATCTAAATACATCTAAGGCATTAATTACGGGGTAGAACCTTTAACATCACATCTAATTCTTAAAAATTCAACCGTTTCAATTTTAAATGCTTAATAAAGTCTGAATACATCAACACCATGAAAGTGTATGGGAAAACTGCAATTCGGAAACGCATACATTCTAATTGTATTAAGTGTGATCCATCTGCTCGAAATTAGAGCATGGCTAAGTGGAAAAATGATTCCCCGAGAACATATTTAAATACTCTACAAAAGAACGGCAAGGACAAATCTTAAGTACCATTGGTAGAAATATCATCACTCTCTTATGATGTTTTGATCATATGCGTATAATTAATGAGACCAAATTATTTACTTCACTGGTTGCTAGCATTACTGATGTTCTGTCATCGACCGCAAGGGGTGTTTTGCTCACGCCGGGATATACTTATTAGCATAAATGGCAGTGTTAATGAGATTTGGGCTTCTTTTAAGCTCTAGCAAAGAAGTTGCAATGATATGTGCATTAAATAGAGCCCCGTTTGTGTGTATCTTGCAAAATATTTGTGCTTTGAAGAGTCATTCGTTCTCATTTACATTTCATAATTAGATTTAAGGCTTTAAACTGATTTTCATTTATCTACATTTGCATTATATTTACTAAAACATTTTTAACATCAAATATTATCAGTTTTCGTAGTATCGGTAAATTGTAATTTCTTTCCTAGATTAATCGGTCTTGGTGTAACGAGACCTAGAGCAGCAAAATGTTGACTAGTCCTCCTAAATAATCAGGACCATATCTAGGAGGTATGTTAGTCACTAACCTGTTGACCCCCTCCCCTCTCCTGAAAAAAGACCACCGGTTCATTTATTATGACACCTTAAGTAACCTTGTTACCAAAAGATATCCAAATTATACCTGAGGTTCAGTGAAGTCTGTTTTCCAAATTTTCTAATATCTTAGAGTAAAAGCAAGCATTATTAAGTGCTTTGATCTTATGAAACATAGATTTTTATCTTTTGAATTATTCTTTTGATATGTTAAACTTTTATCACGAGAATTTATTTTCTCAGCAACAAACAGCAGATGTGTCAACCGTTTAACTAGCAGGTATGTTAATAACTGATCCCCTCCGTGAAAAAAGACCACCGGGTCATTTATTATGACACCTTAAACAACCTTGTTTCCAAAAATTATCCAAATTATACTTGAGGTTGAATGAAGTTTGTTTTCCAAATTTTCTAATATCTTAGAGTATAAGCAAGCATTATTAAGTCCTTTGACTTATAAAGCATAGATTTTTATATTTTGAATTATTCTTTTGATATGTTAAACTTTTATCACGAGAATTTATTTTCTCAGCAACAGATATATCAACCGTTTAGCTAACAGGTATGTTAATAACTGATCCTTAGCCTCTCCGTGAAAAGAGACCAACGGTTCATTTATTATGACACCTTAAATATCCTGAAAATAACAGCAAAAAACTGAGAATATTCTTTTTGGTAACAAGATAATGTATTTTAAACCACAGCCTGGTCTTTCATATATTATGGTCTCTGAATTAAACCGAAAAGTGAGACAATTGATATCCAAATTCTATTTGAGGTTAAGTGAAGTTTGTTTCCAAATTTTAATACATTATGGTGTTTGAATCAAACCGAAAAGTGACACAAATGATATCCAAATTCAACTTGAGGTTAAGTGAAATTTGTTTCCAAATTTTCAGATATCTTAGAGCCAAAACAAACAAGTATTTTTAAGTCCTCTGATATATAATATATATATAAACATATGTAAATATATATATAAACATATGTATATATGATATAAGAATATATATATAAACAGATTTTTATCTGTTGCATTATTCTTTTGATTTGTTAAACTTTTATCACGAGAATTTATCTTCTCAGCAACAAACAGCAGGTATGTCAATCGTTTAGCTAGCAGGTATGTTGAAAATAACAGTAAGAAACTTAGAATCTTCTTTTTGGTAACAAGATAATGTATTTTAAACCTTAGTTAGACCTTTCATATATTATGGTCTCTAAATCAAACTGAAAAGATGCACAAAAGATATCCAAATTCCATTTGAGGTTAAGTGAAGTTTGTTTCCAAATTTTCTGATGCCTTTGAGTAAAAGCGAGCATTTTTAAGTCCTTTGAATTGATTTTTTTTTATATACAAAACACAAATTTTTATCTGTTGCATTATTATTTTGATATGTTAAAACTTTTATTACTAGAATTTATTTTCTCAGCAGCAAACAGCAGATATGTCAACCATTTAGCTAGCAGGTATGTTGAAAATAACAGCAAGAAATTCTTTTTGGTTACAAACATAATGTATTTTAAACCACACCAGAACTTTCATACATTATAGTCTGTGGATCAAACCAAAAAGTGACACAAAAGATATCCAAATTCCTTTTGAGGCTAAGTGAAGTTTTTTTCCAAATTTTCTGATACCTTAGCAAGCATTTTTAAGTCCTTTGAATTGATTTTTTTATATACACAAAACACAGATTTTTATCTGTTGCGTTATTCTTTTGATATGTCAAAACTTTTATCACGAGAATTTATTTTCTCAGCAACAAACTCTGCTGCGATAACGCCTTGTCATGTTTTACTGTTCAGCATAAATCAATCAAAACAGGTGAAATTTCACCCTTCACCCCCTTGTGGAAGCAGTTTTCATTGCAGACGGTGCAAAAGTGGAAGGAAAACAAGTTCCGCCCTCGCCTGAAAAACAGCGAAAAAAAAACCTGCTTCTAAGTTGTTATCGTCCTATCTCTTTCCAATAAAAATTGCGAGATACTTCGAGGATGTTATTTAGTCCGAAAGTTGCACCAATCCCGTCTCAGCTCTCTTGCACTGGTCATGCACAGGTGTATTACGTAAATATATTGATACTAGCATATAGCCCGTTATATGACGGGGTCAGTAAAATTCTTGATTTTCCAGAATTGTAAAGTACCCTATGAGGCAGGTAAAAGAATGGTTTGTTTTTTGGCTAAGAATTACTTGGCTTATAACCTATAAAAATTTCATGAAAAAATATTAAAAACTTTAATAACATGCTCTTTAAAGGGAAAAAAAGAGACTTGAGAAAAACCAAGTTAAGTTTGTAAGTTTAAATTAGTTTACAATAAACTAATAGTTTGCTTCTCTTACTAATCAGTTCTAAAAATTCTGTCTCAAAATTTGCTTTCGCATATATCTACTTAGTACCAATTCCCAACCAGTATACACAGGTGATAATAAGAAAAACATTATAAATTTGACAATGCTTATCGACTTGATAATCCAAAATTATTACATTTTACTTTCTACTGGAGTTAAAATATATGCTTCTTCTATCATCCGAATCTACAGACCTTAGTTTAGCTTTATTCTGAATTCACTTGAATAAAATACTCAACCAGTTTGATAGGTGAAAGTTTTTCTTTTCAATGCTACAAAATGTAAATAATTATTGTGTTGACTTAATTAATTATTGTTAACGTAATTAATTATTGAGTACCAATTCCCAACCAGTATACACAGGTGATAATAAAAAAAAACATTATAAATTTATCAATGTTTATTGACTTGATAATCCAAAATTATTACATTTTACTTTCTACTGGAGTTAAAATATACGTTTCCTCTATCATCCGAATCTACAGACCTTAGTTTAGCATTATTCTGAATTCACTTGAATAAAATACTCAACCAGTTTGATAGGTGAAAGTTTTTCTTTTCAATGCTACAAAACGTAAATAATTATTGCGTTCATATACTTTAAAAAATGTATTTTTATTTCTGAGAACCTATTTATAAAATTCTGCCAATGTGTTTATAAGACGATTTCACGCATCAGGGCACATATCAACTTATGACAATTCTGGCTTTAGTTTCAAACGGAAGGGCAGTTTATTGTTTATCTATTGGCTGTTATAAACATGAAAATGAATGGGAAGGCCATTATAGCAGTTTGTGACGTTGCGACAAATTGCTCTATTCTTCGTGAGTGGTTTTTTGCATACTGCTTGTAAGAAGATAAAGCGAATTCTTCTTCTTCTAAAATGCTACGAACTTTGTAAATGACTTATGCTACACTATGGAAAAAAAAAAAAAAAAAAAAAAAAAAAAACTAATATTTAATCTAAGCCTTGTATGCATCGGCTACTTCGCTTATTTTTATTTTCCATGATAAATTGTTAGACTATTGTACTTCCAGTATGGAAAGGTTAAAGGTAAGAATTTTGAGTTTTTCTTTCTTGGTGATAAGCTAGCTACAATCTCATCAACACAGCAGAAAGAATCAAGCCCCTTCCTCTATTTTCTCCCGTACGCAAATAGCATTTATTTTACTTTCATATACCCAGATCTCAGCCAGAAATTTTATCTTGCGAGGCGCATTTTATCTTCAACCTTATCCTCAATTTCCGGGGCTATGCAGTGCCTAATATTTCGCATTCTCCAAAGTTGAATGTTTTATGTCTAACTTAAGCCTTGGAGATATATAGCATACAGAGATTAACCGGCTTTTTTTTCCCACGCGTGACAGTTATATTAGTTTGTTTTATCCCCGCATAGTACATTTGTTTTCCGGAAATTTTTTTTACGATTGAAGCTGCCACTTTGTTTTCGAGTTGTAAA
This sequence comes from Pardosa pseudoannulata, assembly GCA_032207245.1. Lineage (NCBI taxonomy): Eukaryota > Metazoa > Arthropoda > Arachnida > Araneae > Lycosidae > Pardosa > Pardosa pseudoannulata. The sequence goes on from CM063500.1 coordinate 34,402,326, forward strand.
GGGAAGACTTTGCAGAGTAGTAGATGCTTTGATGACAATTTCTTTAGGTTTTTGGGAAGTCACTTTATGCTTCAAGAGCTCGCTCAAGCTCCTATGTTTGACAATTGAGTATTTCAGCTGCTTTCAATCAGTATATTCAATATTCTCTAATTCTGAAATGAACCACCTTTATCGTGTTGTGAAGAGAAGATTTTGTAGAGTGGCACAGTAGTAAATGCTTTGATGGCTGTTTTTTTTAGGTTTTTAGGAAGTCACTTTGTATTTCAAGAGCTCGTTCAAGCACCTATGTTTGACAGTTGAGCATTTCAGCTGCTTTCAATTAGTATATTAAATATCCTCTATTTCTGAAATGAACCACTTTTATCATGTTGTGAAGAGAAGATTTTGTAGAGTGGCATAGTAGTAAATGCTTTGATGGCTGCTTTTTTTTTGCGTTTTTAGGAAGTCAGTATGTTTTTCAAGAACTCACTCAGTACAAATGTACCAATGCCTAACAATTATAACATTCAGCCGATTTTCGTTAATGTAAGCAGTATCCCCATTTCTAAAATGAACCATTTTTTAAGATACCTGTTATGTTCAAAATAGAATATCCCCTCACAATTCAAATATACGTTTAAAACAGGAGTAATTCTAAATAAGAAAAAAATTTCTTAACACGCTACAAAATTTTCTGAAAATATATACGATATTAATTAAAAATAAAAACTATATTCATGTTCATTTCTGGATGTCAAAACTAGAGAAAATAAACTATTAAAATTCAGAAACTCCATCTGAATTTTAATATTGTGATTTATCGTTTGCCACGTATCAATATATTAATATGTTCTAATATGTATCACCTTATTACAAGTTACAAATATAAGTATTTTCTGTATAAATTAATACAAACACACATATCAATGTGTGTGTTGGTTATCTAGAAAACAAAAAAAATCAATTTCTTAATCTGAAAACATAAATTTAAATTTCAACATATTGCTTTAAAAAAGAAAATCACATAAGATATTATTACTGTTCATTTTTAGAAAAAATATTTGTGGGCTCGTGAAAAAAGAAAAAAGGGTGGGAAAAGATATAAAACCTTCTGATTATCTTAAAATTTATTCACATATTTTTTATTTGAGGCGGTTTTTTATTTGAGACTGTTTTAAAAATCTCTTTTTTAATTTTCAGAAACAAATATTTCCGAAAATTCCTTTCAAATATTTGGGTGGAAAAAAATCTGCTTTTCATAATTTTCGGAACAAACTCCCCCCCCCCAAATTCGGAAGTTTTCTCATCAGAATCACCCCTGGCTTAAAAATATTTCGATTTTCTGGATGGTTTGGATGTTGACAAGGCTACTCTTGCTAATTTCGAAGCCTCGGGAAATATATTCTCCTGGTTTTTTCTTTTAATAATCACTGGAATTATAACCACATACATCGGGCAAAATTAATGTTTTCAACCAAGAAAAGGGTGCCTATCCGATCAGAGTCGTAAAGTTATCTTATACTAGTAATAATTCTCATTTATTGTTAATTTTTAGGTCAAGGCTCTCAGTCAGAACCAAATTCTTTGGGAAGCTGTCTGGGTTGCTCCGCCGTCCAACCTAAATCTGGTGCTGACTGTAGAAGAAGAAGATAGATGCTTGGGAAGACAAGGCTATGAGAATCTTGATTTAGTGCAAATTTTATTATGGGATGGTCCCCAACGCAAAATCCTTGTTACGGAAAGAAAACCGCAGTTTCTCGAGATTCATCTGGCGAAAGAAAAAAAGTGGGGTGGGGCTGAAAAAAAAATAATAATCCAAAAAAGAGAGAGCAAAAAGTCCCGGCCTGTAGTTTTCGGGGTTGCACCGCGAGTGACGAGTAATAATACCCTAATTGCAGGCTTCGTTTCAAGTTGCTGAGCGAAAGGTGTCCCTCATCTGACCCTTTGTCACTTAAACAAACACTCCAAGGACCACCGGAGAGCACTTTTTCCCCATTTTTTCCCTTTCATATCCCAACGAGGTGTGGTAATTAGGATGCGAAATATGCGGTTCCCTTGAATGCAGATGTTGGATGTTGATGGATCGCGTCGATCATCAACGGAAAAAAAAAGCAAGGAACACATGTTCAAATTTTCAAACAGATTGAAAGTAGATTTTACAAACCTTTTCAGAGAATGACTTGAATGAAGTGAATGGTTTAAATGCAATTTGAGTTTACAAGGATAATGATTTAAACGGGATTCCTTTACATGTAAGTTGCAAGTGTTAACACCATGTATGTTTGCACGTACTAGTACGTTTTCTGACGATTGATACTTGAGCGAGGGACACGTACTAGTACGGGTTAGTGTAATAACATGGTTTGTTTATGGGTACAAAAATAAAGGTATATACAGGAAAACGAAGCCGAATCTTGTCTACTACATAGATTCTGAGAAAATTGAGAAAAATAAAAACTATCTAAATTTTTACGTTAATTGCTATTTTTAACCGTCAAAGGTACTTTATAAAACTCAATTTTTTTTAGTAAAATGAATTCTTTTAAGTTTTTAGTGATGTGATACGGATATTTAATAAAAAATTTTTTAGCCGCCATCAGTATAATTTGAGCAACAATCATCTTATATGTATGCTAATAAGTAATTTAAGGAGAAAAAAAATTACAACCGGAAATGAGATTAAAAAATTAATATTGACAAAGATTGTGAGGCCACTAGAACAAGGAAATTGCGCCTATATGAGACTTGAACAAGCTAAAGAAAACTTCTAAATAAGGTCAAAGCTTAGGGTGCAATGTTTATTGAACTTGCTTGTATACATGTGCAACTAGTATTTATTTCTAGAGAGTTAATAATAGCTATACATTCTATTGTATTAATGTATCAATATTACCATAACAATGTAGTTTTTTTTTTCTATGCCGTAGTAATTTTTAAATAGATAGTAATCCAGTTACTTATTTCACACCAGTTGTACGGTAAGGATAACCGTAAAATGGCTTTAGATTATTTTCTTTATATCAGCTAACAGAGTAAATAATAACTATACAATCTATTGTAATAATGTTATAGTAATAATATATTACTATAACAATGTAGTTTTTTTCTATGCCGTTGTAATTTTTAAATAGTTAGTAATTCAGTTACTTATTTCACACCAGTTGTACGGTAATGATAACCGTAAAATGGCTTTAGATTATTTTCTTTATACCTTTCAATGAATATTACAATGTGTTAGTCCAAAAGAATTATTTTTATAAATAACCTCTAACAGTAAATAACAGCTATATAGTCTATTGTAATAATATATCAGTATTACCAAAATAATGTAGTTTTTTACGATGCAGTTGTAATTTTTAAATAGACAGTAATTCAGTTACTTATTTCACACCAGTTGTACGGTAAGGATAATCGTAAAATGGCTTTAGATTATTTTCTTTATACCTTGCAAGGAATATTACTATGTGTTACTTCAAGAATTATTTTTATAAATAACAGTTGATAAAGTAAATAATAGCTATACAATCTATTGTAATAATGTATCAATATTACCGTAATAATGTAGTTTTTTTTCGATGTCGTTGTAATTTTTAAATAGATAGTAATTCATTTACATATTTCACGTCAGTTGCACGGTAATGATAACAGTAAAATGGTTTTAGATTATTTTCTTTATACATTGCAAGGAATATTACTATGTATTACTTCAAGAGAATTATTTTTATAAATAACAGTTGATAGAGTAAATAATAGCTATACGATCTATTTTCATAATGTATCAATATTACCGCAATAATGTAGTTTTTTTTTCGATGTTGTAATTTTTAAATAGATAGAAATTCAGTTACATATTTCACGCCAGTTGTACGTTAATGAGAACTATAAAATGGCTTTAGATCATTTTCTTTATATCAACTAATAGAGTAAATAATAACTATAAAGTCTATTGTAATAATGTATCAATATTACCATATTAATATAGGTTATTTCAATGTAGTTGTAGTTTTGAAATAAACAGTAATTCAGTTTCATATCTCACATCAGTTGTACGGTAATGATAACCGTAAAATGGCTTTAGATTATTTTCTTTATACCTTGCAAAGAATATTACTATGTGTTCCTCCAAAAGAATTATTTTTATAAATAACCTCTAAGAGTAAATAATAGCTATACAGTCTATTGTAATAATATATCAATATTACCAAAATAATGTAGTTTTTTGCGATGCAGTTGTAATTTTTAAATAGATGGTAATTCAGTTACATATTTCACGTCAGTTGCACGGTAATGATAACAGTAAAATGGCTTTAGATTATTTTCTTTATACCTTTCAATGAATATTACTATGTGTTACTTCAAAAGAATTATTTTTATTAATAACAGTTGATAGAGTAAATAATAGCTATACAATCTATTGTAATAATGTATCAATATTACTATAGCAATGTAGTTTTTTTCTATGCAGTTGTAATTTTTAAATAGACAGTAATTCAGTTACTTATTTCACACCAGTTGTACGTTAATGAGAACTATAAAATGGCTTTAGATCATTTTCTTTATATCAACTAATAGAGTAAATAATAACTATAAAGTCTATTGTAATAATGTATCAATATTACCATATTAATATAGGTTATTTCAATGTAGTTGTAGTTTTGAAATAAACAGTAATTCAGTTGCATATCTCACATAAAAGAATTATTTTTATAAATAACCTCTAAGAGTAAATAATAGCTATACAGTCTATTGTAATAATATATCAATATTACCAAAATAATGTAGTTTTTTACGATGCAGTTGTAATTTTTAAATAGACGGTAATTCAGTTACAAATTTCACGTCAGTTGTACGGTAATGATAACCGTAAAATGGCTACAGATTATTTTCTTTATACCTTGCAAGGAATATTACTATGTGTTACTTCAAAAGAATTATTTTTATAAATAACAGTTGATAGAGTAAATAATAGCTATACAATCTATTGTAATAATGTATCAATATTACTATAGCAATGTAGTTTTTTTCTATGCAGTTGTAATTTTTAAATAGACAGTAATTCAGTTACTTATTTCACACCAGTTGTACGTTAATGAGAACTATAAAATGGCTTTAGATCATTTTCTTTATATCAACTAATAGAGTAAATAATAACTATAAAGTCTATTGTAATAATGTATCAATATTACCATATTAATATAGGTTATTTCAATGTAGTTGTAGTTTTGAAATAAACAGTAATTCAGTTGCATATCTCACATAAAAGAATTATTTTTATAAATAACCTCTAACAGTAAATAACAGTTATACAGTCTATTGTAATAATATATCAGTATTACCAAAATAATGTAGTTTTTTACGATGCAGTTGTAATTTTTAAATAGACGGTAATTCAGTTACATATTTCACGTCAGTTTCACGGTAATGATAACAGTAAAATGGATTTAGATTATTTTCTTTATACCTTGCAAGGAATATTACTATTTGTTACTTCAAGAGAATTATTTTTATAAATAACAGTTGATAGAGTAAATAATAGCTATACAATCTATTGTAATAATGTATCAATATTTCCGTAATAATGTAGTTTTTTTATTCGATGTCGTTTTAATTTTTAAATAGATAGAAATTCAGTTACATATTTCACGTCAGTTGTACGGTAATGATAACCGTAAAATGGTTTCAGATTATTTTCTTTGTACCTTGCAAAAAATATTCCTATCTGTTGCTTGAAAAGAATTAGTTTTAAATGTTTAAATTTCATACTTATCACTCATTAATTTTATGAAAATTTGACACAAAATTGTTTTTGGGTCAAAATGACCCATCCCTTAGTTCTAGGGTTAATGAATGATACATTTAGTAAAACTTCTTGACATATACCATTTTATGGGAAGAAGTAATGCCCCCGAAACTAGTAGAAACCTTATCTTGGCCACTAACTTGTAGGGTCAAAAGAAGCGCTGCTTAGTTATTTTCCCCTGTTTATGAGACAAACCCCTACTTGTATCTCTTTGATGGTGGACGCTCAGCACCCACAGGTTTCCCACACTTGTGACATGCCAACTATCTCCGATACCTATCCTCCCTGACCTTAACGTTTGACCTCCTCCTTCAGTATGGAACAGCCGACAGAGAAAGAAGAAGAAAACAAAGTTATGACAGTGGTTACTTCGCATTACCCCCGGAGGTGTCTCCCACGCAGGGAGTCCAACTGAACCAGTGGGGGAGGGGGAGAATCTTCGAAAAATCTCCAGACGGAGGAATGGAAGGTTTCGCCATAAAGCTCAGGTGAAATCTATTACCGAAGCTCAGACTCCAATAGCTCTCGCGATTTTAAAAGGGTCATTAATTATCGAACTAATGGGCTGCAAACTGCATTTGCCACCTGAACTTCCTGACCTTGGCTGCGTTTGCTGGCATTGTCTTCAACAGGATGGCGTGAGAATTTCGATGCCGCTGAAGGTTTTCGGGGCAACATTAAATTTTCTCGGGCTGTTTTGTTGGCTTTTGTTTATTAGACTGTGCTAAAGGAACGGAAAAAGAATGACGTGCATTGTGTAGTGCAATGAAGTGGTTATTTATTTATTTATTTGTAAAGAGATCGCAACATGGTAACTACTTGAAATAGACTCTGTAGAGGTCTCAAATCCTTAACATCTTTAACAAAATTAAAATATTCTTAGACTCCTTTTAATTTGTTAATGATAAATTTGACGGATATACATTCGCACATAGGCTAATATATATATATATATATATATATATATATATATATATATATATATATATATATATATATATATATATGTGTGTGTGTGTATATGTATATATATACATATATATACATATATATATATATATATATATATATATATATATATATATATATATATATGTGTGTGTGTGTGTGTGTATATGTATATATATATATGTATATATATATATATATATATATGTATATATATATATATGTATATATATATGTATATATATATATATATATATATATATATGTATATATATATGTATATATATATATATGTATATATATATGTATATATATGTATATATATATATATATATATATATGTATATATATATATATATATGTATATATATATATGTATATATATATATGTATATATATATATATATGTATATATATATGTATATATATATATATATGTATATATATATATATATATATATGTATATATATATATATATATATATATATATATATATATATATATATATATATATATATATATATATATATATATATATATATATATATATATATATATATATATATATACATACAGGGCCAGTTAAGATTTCAGCCGTCTGTATATATACATATTTGGCCACCCCAAGTAATTATGGAATACTCATAGTTCCATAACTCAACCCACTGCATAGAACCTTACTATTATTTTTTTATAACTGTTCCATATAACTGACTATGCATAAAAAATAAAAATTTATGCAACATTTTTTTTCTATTAAGATAAACTTGTATATACAGACGAGCCAACCTCCAAAACTCCTAAACCCTGCAATAATTTATTATATTTATCAATCGATACAACGACCTAAACCATACAAATAAAAAATTGTATAAAAGAAAGCTAAGTTACATAGTATTCAACTTCTATATATGGTTATTTTTGTACTAATATCCGAGTTAAAAGGATACTAGAACATTTTTTAAAAATCAATGAAATGTTATTTAATGACAATTGAAATATTTACATTTTTTTCTATATTTTGCTAAAGATTTTGAGTTCTTTAATAAGTTAAAATCAGTTGTTTGTTTTAAATATGATCACTGCTGCCTTGATTTGAAAATCAACGTTTTCAATTGTTTTATTTATTACTGATGAACAGACGTATGTGGCTATGCTTGTGAGAGATACAAATCTATTCTTTCACAAAAATCAGCATTACTATTAGGAAGAGTTAAAACTTTTAAGACAAATCCCAGAGTTTTCTTATCGACACGACAGGAATCATACTCGGTACTTCTTGTAACAGATTGCAAAATTATGTCTCCCCAATGACGGAGCAGAAGAAAAGTTTCGTTTATTTGATGAAAAAAAAAAGGGGGGGGCACACCGAAAGTTCACTGATTTCCTTATCGAGAATTCGGCAGTAAGTACATTTCTCCGGAAACCTAGAAAATGGCCAAAAATCCGGTGTTGCCGGGTTAAACCCGGAGATTGGCAAGTCTGTACCAGAAGTGACAAAATGCATGCACAAAGTCTTTTCTTGAATTCTTCTTTGTCAATTCCCAAATAAAATCTAGATATTCTAAACTCTGAGGCAGTTCAACTCTTATTTTCTAGAAATACAAGATCGTTAAATCCTTCTTGGTTAAAATTCTGTGCCCCAATTGGTCAAGTCGAAGAAATATTTCGTTTCATTGACGCAAAAATAGGCAAAACAAGAAAGTGTAATGATTGCCTTGTTGAAAATCCAGCAATATATAGATTTTCCAGGAAAATGGTCAAAAATCCGATGTTGCCGGGTTAAACCCAGAGATTGGCAAGTCTCCACCAGAAGTGACAAAATGTATGCACACAGTCTCTTCTTTCTCGATATTCTAAACTCTGAGGCAGTTGTTGTTTTCTAGCAATCCAAGATCCTTAAATCCTTCTTCGTTAAAATTCTGTGCCCCAACTGGCTAAGCCGAAGAAAAATTTCGTTTCATTGACGCAAAAACGAGCAGCATAAGGAAAGTTCAATGATTTCCTTGTTGAAAATCCAGCAGTATATACATTTT
>CM063500.1:34416089-34466089 GCA_032207245.1 Pardosa pseudoannulata
ATTAATTTGTTATTTTTTGCGCAATAAAATTACATTTCTAAAACTGTTGTTAATAATATCATATCCGTAGAGTTATTAAATGACACGGCTTCGAGATTTCAACTGGCTTAGGGCCTGTATTTTGTTAAATACGGGATTGTTCATCAGCCCGATTTTGGAAGAGGCTTAATTTAAACTAGCATTTTAAACAACACTTGTATTATTTGGATACAACCCCTATCGGCAGAAACGTAATCGCAACATCTTTCTGCCACTAAAACTGTAAAATAGTAACAAAAAAGAAAACCGATTAGTAAAAAAATGGATGCGCTTAGTAGAGTGACCATTGTTCATCAGTTCGTGACTGTACAGGTGCTGAATGGCATGCAAGGGAGAAAAGGGGGCCGACAGAAGGGGAACAATTTATGAACGTCACCCTCCCCTTCTAACCAAGTAACCTAGGGCAAAGCGCGAATTGAGCACAAACAAATGATGCCTAAACGTTTCATTAGCCGGCGGGACCACCAAGTGCATTGCATGCCGGTGGTCTCCGGCAAGACGGCTGATTAGCAAATGTGAGATGAGTTGCGAATTTGCCGCTCGCGAATTGCTACTTTGCTGAGATGAAGCTAATTTGTCGCGAATGTTTCGGCACGTCGGCGATGGCTGGCAAGTTGAGAACAGTGGAGTTAGGGTTTGAAAAAGAGATGGGTTAGGACTGCGGTTGAAAAAAAATATAAATAAATAAATGAAGGCATCTTTATTTTCCTTTTTTCGGCATCTTGCCTTTTAATCTATGCAGGAGAAAATAAAATTTAAATGAAGTTAAAAAATGCATAGAGAAATGTATGAACGACATGTCTTTGAATATAATATTTATAATATTTTAGATTGCATTTATAGATCTAAATTAACTTTTAAAAATTAATTAAAAAACCAAATTTTAACACAACTACTAACTTTGGGATTTTTTCATTGAATAAAGGAGATATTTCGCTGGACCATAGAAAATATAGTTCTTATAAACAGGTTTATTGTTATATATCCCTATTACTAAATATGATTTTTAACACTTCTTGGAAAAAGCGGGGTATCTAGAGCCTTATATTTCTATAACTCACTAAATTTATCACTGTCTTATCACTGAATAAATAAAGAGTGGATAAAAAATGAAGGCATCTTTATTTTCCTTTTTTCGGCATCTTGCCTTTTAATCTATGCAGGAGAAAATAAGTTTAAAATTTTAAAAATGGACAGAGAAACGTATGAGGTCTCGGAATATATTATCTTAGGTTGCGTTTAGAGATCTAAATTAACTTTTAAAAATTAATTAAAAATTGAAATTTTCACATAATGACTAACTTGGGAATTTTTTCATTAAATAAATGAGAAATGTCGCTAAATCAATGAGAATATATTTCTTATAAACAGGTTTATCGTTATATATTGGTTTCCCTATTGTTTCCCTAAATATAATTTTTAACAGTTCTTGGAATAAGCGTGAAAACTAGAGACTTATACTTCTATACCTCAATAAATTTATCAGTCTTATCACTGAATAAATAAAGAGTCAATAATAAATGAGAATTTTCGTAAGACCAAAGAAAATATAATTCTTATAAATAGATTTACCGTTATATATAGGTTCCCTATTAAATAAAATTTTTAAGAGTTCTTAGACATTTATCTTGAAATAAGCCTAGAGCCTTATATTTCTATAGGTTTTTGGGGATTTTATCGCTGGTAAGTAAAGAATCGATAATAAATGAGAATTTTTGTAAGACCATAGAAAATATAATTCTTATAAATAGATTTACCGGTATATATAAGTTCCCTGTTGTTAAATAAAAATTTTAACAGTTCTTAGACATTTATCTTGAAATAAGCCTAGAGCCTTTTATTTCTATAGGTTTTTGGGATTTTATCGCTGAGTAAATAAAGAATCGATAATAAATGACATATTTCGTGAGTCCAAAGAAAATATAATTCTTATAAACAGGTTTATCGTTATATATTGGTTTCCCTATTACTAAATATAATTTTTAACAGTTCTTGGAATAAGTGTGGGATCTAGAGCCTTATATTTCTATAACTTAGTAAATTTATCTCTGTCTTATCACTGAATAAATAAAGAATCGATAATAAACGAGAATTTTTCTAAGACCAAAGAAAATATAATTCTTATGAATAGATTTACCGTTATATATTTTACTTTTTAAAAATTAATTGAAAAATCAAATTTTAACATAATTACTAACTTGGGGATTTTATCATTGAATAAATGAGATATTTCCCTGGACTATAGAAAATATAGTTCTTATAAACAGGTTTATTGTTATATATCCCTATTGCTAAATATAATTTTTAACAGTCTTTGGAATAAGCGTGGAATCTCTAGAGCCTTCTATTTCTATAACTCACTAAATTTATCACTGTCTTATCACTGAATAAATAAAGAATGGATAATAAATGAGAATTTTCGTAAGACCAAAGAAAATATTCAACCAAAGAAAATATGGATTAGGACTGCGGTTGAAAAAACACACCAAAAAACGAAGGCATCTTTATTTTTCTTTTTTTTCGGCATTTTGCCTTTTAATATATGCAGGAGAAAATAAATTTTAAATGAATTTAAAAAAATGAACAGAGAAGTATATGAACCACAAATCTCTGCATATAATATCTTAGATTCCATTTAAAAATCTAAATTAACTTTTTAAAAATTAACTAAAAAAATCAAATTTTAACATAATTACTAACTTGGGGATTTTTTCACTGAATAAATGAGAAATTTCGCTGGACCATAGAAAATATAGTTCTTATAAAGGTTTAATCCTTATATATTGGTTTCCCCTATTGATAAAATATAATATTAACAGTTCTTGGAATAAGCGTGGAATCTAGAGCCTTCTATTTCTATAACTCAGTAAATTTATCACTGTCTTATCACTGAATAAATAAAGAATGGATAATAAATGAGAATTTTTGTAAGACGAAAGAAAATATAATTCTTATAAATAGATTTACTGTTATACATAGGTTCCCTGTTGTAAAATAAAATTAGACATTTCTTAGTTCTTAGACATTTATCTTGAAATAAGCCTAGAGCCTTATATTTCTATAGGTTTTTAGGATTTTATCGCTGAGTAAATAAAGAGTCGATAATAAATGACAAATTTCGTGAGTCCAAAGAAAATATAGTTTTTATAAACAGGTTTATCATTATATATTGGTTTCCCTATTGATAAATATAATTTTTAACAATTCTTCGACATTTATCTTGAAAAAAGCCTAGAGTCTTGTATTTCTATAGGTTTTTGAGGATTTTATGGCTGACTAAATAAGGAATCGATAATAAATGACAAATTTCGTGAGTCCAAAGAAAATATTCTTATAAACAGGTTTATTGCTATATGTAGGTTTCACTGTTATAAAATATAATTTTCAACAGTTCTTAGACATTTATCTTGGAACAAGACATGTTTTTATAGGTTTTTGGGGATCTTATCATTGAGTAAATAAGAAATCGAAACTAAATGAGAAATTTCGTGAGATCAAAGAAAATATAGTTCTAATAAATAGATTTACATAGATATAAATAGATCACATAGGTTTCGCGGTTGTTAAATATAACTTTTGACAGTTCTTACACATTTATCTTAGAATAGGCCTAGAGACTTACATTTCTGTAGGTTTTTGGGGATTTTATCACTGAATATACAAGGAATCGATAATAATTGAAGAATTTTGTGAGACCAAAGAAAATATAATTTTTATAGATTTATCGTTACACCGGTTTCACTAAAGTTTTAAAAAATATTTATTTTGGAATAGACCAAGAGACTATAGAAATTTTTCCTTTAAGTACGTAAGGAATTTCATTAGACCAAAGAGAATGTCATTTATCGTTATAAACAATATCGTTATACATAAGTTTTACTGTAGTTAAATATAATTCGTAGCAATTCTTAGATATTTACTCGAATCATCATACTTTTTTTTTAAATTTTTAGGAAATTTCCGAAAAAGAATTATTTTTTTTTCAATAGGCTGTTTTCTGAATAATTTTGATGTGATAAACAATTTAAAGGATTAAAAAATAATAGTCCAACACCATACATTGAAAGAAAAATGGAAAATTGCAAGGAAATTCGCTTTCTTATTTACCATTTAATATAGGGATTCTGTCATATGTATATACATATTTATATTAACTGGAATTATTTAATAAAAACTAAAATAAAAATTTTCTTTGTTGATCAAGTAGAAACGATATAAATATATATTTTATATATATATATATATATATTATATATATATATATATATATATATATATATATATATATATATAATATATTATATTTTGAGACTGACTTCTCGTATTGCAGTCATGGCCATAAAAATGATATTTCAGCTAAAGGAATTTATAAGACATTTGAAGAGTTCATTTCATAGGGACAATGAATCAGTAGCATAAGTTCTATGTACAAGACAAGTAAATGGGTAATCTGTAAATTCTCTAGAAAAATCTGTCTCCGTTAGCGTGTATTTTTTTATTTTTAAATTTCCTAAATTGTCGCTACATAATTTATAATTGGCCAGGCCCTTTCTGAAAATTGCAGTGGTCAATTTATTAGTTAAAAAGGGGAATGTAAAAAAAAACAATTTTTATTTGATTTAAGTTTTAAAAAACTGAGAATTCCTTAATATATAAAAATTTTTTTGTTGATATATAATATATGACTTATATATATATATATTACTTGTTTTTCAGCATCTTAACCTTAAATCATAAGACTTAAATCTTAAAAGTGGATTTTTTTTAAGAAGAGACAAATGTATAACAAAAGTTTGAACTACACATTTCTGCATATAATATCTTGGATTGTATTTGGAGATCTAATTTAATTTTTTACAATAAAATTAAAATGTATATTTTAACAGAATTACTAACCTCTTGCATTTTTTTTATTGATAACATAAAGAATTCAAGGAATATATCGTTATAAACAGATTTATAACGATATACAGATTTTGTCGTGGATAAAAATTACTTTCAAGAAGTCTTAGATATTTACCCAAAAACTACCATACCAACGAACCCCGAAAAAAAAATAATAAAATAATAAATAAAGTAATAAAAAAATTCTAACAACCCGTTTTTTGTTCGGCTATTTTCTGCCTAATTTTCAAGAGGTAAACGATTTAAAGAAAAAAAATATAGAATCAGATAGTAGTCTTCTTTTTTCGGCATCTTGCCCTTTAATCACATCGAGAGAGAAAGAAGAATTTTAAGTGGCTGTTAAAAAACTAAAAGAGAGAAAGAAAAATGCACGACGGGCATTTGAACTACGGATGAATGGACGAGTAAATGGAAGTGGTACTAGGTCAAAATATCGCCGCCAGAATATCGCCTTTGCCTTCCCAAATTTCTCGTCCCCAATTAAAGCACACGGAGTCGCATAAAAGTATTAAAAAAATGCAGAATGGGTGGAACATCTTTTATACATTTATAATTTGAATTTTAAAAATTGTATATAAGACAAAATTATTTTATAAGTTTAAAACAGTGGTTACCAGATTATTCAGCCTGCGGACTATTTCTCGTGGCAAATACCCTACCATGAATCCTGAAATGTAATAACTCTACACAACTATCTCGTGGCAAATGCCTTACCATGAATCCTCAAATGTAATAACTCTATACAACTATCTAGGGGCAAATACCTTACCATGAATCCTCAAATGTAATAACTCTATACAACTATCTCGTGGCAAATACCTTACCATGAATCCTCAAATGTAATAACTCTATACAACTATCTAGGGGCAAATACCTTATCATGAATCCTCAAATGTAATAACTCTATACAACTATCTCGTGGCAAATACCTTACCATGAATCCTCAAATGTAATAACTCTATGCAACTATCTCGTGGCAAATACCTTACCATGAATCCTCAAATATAGTAACTCTATACAACTATATGCTATCGGATTCACAATTTCAACCACTTGCTTGTGATGTCCGAACTGAGCTTGGGCAAGACAAATGCGCCAGTTTTGGAATGCCAGACCTGAGTTCGGGCTAGAAAAAAAAAACGTTATTTCAATTCGTTGAAGCCCGAAATGTAGTTTCGTCCAATACATTTGCCATTTTCCCAACAGATAGAGATACGTTCCCAAGAAAAGTTCGGCAGTTTCGCGATATTTTTCGCTATTTCTCGGATACTGTAAAAGATTTGTGAAATTCAAAGGAATCTGAGGGACAAGGAATTCATGACAGTGGATATAAGCAATATTATTATTTTATTAGTTTACTATATTTATCCAGAAAATTATGCCATTTGATTTAGTTTGTCGTAATTTGTGCAAAAACTACTGTAATCCATAACATTCCCGATATATGTGAAAATATTAAAAATAACAATTATTTCTTTAAAAATTTTTTTTTTATCAAAAATAATCTATTTGTAACATTTTGATGATAATAACAAACAAAATTAAAAAGAAATTTTTTTCCCATTTTTGTCCCGTTTTTCTCAAATATATTCCCCAGGCAGCGGGTAAACTTTAAATTTTTTAATGGAAAAGTAGAAATAAAATAAAGTAAATTACTTTGATATATTTAAAGCAATATCTGTTGAAATTATTCCTCAGTTTAAAATTTTAATTTTTAAATAAGTGCTAGTGCGTTACATTTACACAATAAGCAGCCAGATCTTCTCGTTTTAAATGAACAACCTAAATATGGGTACAAATTTATTTAATACATTTAAACTTCCTTAAAAACGAAAGAGGGTCACAATTATTTTTCTTTGTATTAAGCCTTTAATGGATCCTCAAATTAATTTTTTTTTATATACTTGTATATCCTCAGTCGTAACATAGGTCACATAACTGGAACAGAGGATTCATAGGTAACTCCTTAACCAACCATTGCCTTTGCGGTGGAGATCACAGGTGACTTATGCGTCATAATGACACCAGAAGTCACCAGAGATGGGAATTTGGCACAATAAATTTCCTTGTCTGCCACGTCATAATGATGACTTCTGGGAGAAAGGTTCCCACATCATTATAGGGACGGGACAAAACTGAGAAATCAGCTAACATGAAAAATCTTAGTAAATATCTAAGTAAAAACATAGATTCCTGGAATCTTGAGTAGAGGATTCATGGGTAACTACTTAACCAACCATTGCCTTTGCGGTAGAGGTCACAGGTGACTTCTGCTTCATAATGACACCAGAAGTCACCAGAAATGGGAATTTGGTACCATAAATCTCCTCTATGATATGTCATAATGACGACTTCAAGTGGACGAGTTCCCCCCCCTCATTATAGTGACGGGACAAAACTGAGAGATCAGCTAACATGAAAAATTGTATTAAGCCTTCAACAGATCCCCAAATTAGTTTTTTATGTACGCCGTACATCTTCAGTAGTAACATGGATACTTGAAATATTGAGCAGAGGATTCATGGGTAACTATTTAACCAACCATTGTCTTTGTGGTAGAGATCACAGGTGAATTCTGCGTCATTAGAGATGGTTTCAAGATGGGATTAGAGAAGTTTCCCTCTCTGCTACGTCATAATGTCGACTTCAGGTGGACGAGTTCCCACATCATTATACGGACGGGATAAAACTGAGGGATCAGCTAACATGAAAAATTGTATTAAACCTTCAACAGATCCCTAAATTAGTTATTTTATGTACGTCGTACATCTTCAGTGATAGCATGGATTCCTGGGATATTGAGCAGAGGATTCATGGGTTACTACTTAACCAACCATTGCCTTTGCGGTACAGATCATAGGTGACTTCTGTGACATAATGACACCAGAAGTCACCAGAGATGGGAATTTAACGCATAAATTTCCCTCTATGCTATGTCATAATGTCGACTTCAGGTGGACGAGTTCCCACATCATTATACGGACGGGATAAAACTGAGGGATCAGCTAACATGAAAAATTGTATTAAACCTTCAACAGATCCCTAAATTAGTTATTTTATGCACGTCGTACATCTTCAGTGATAGCATGGATTCCTGGGATATTGAGCAGAGGATTCATGGGTTACTACTTAACCAACCATTGCCTTTGCGGTACAGATCATAGGTGACTTCTGTGACATAATGACACCAGAAGTCACCAGAGATGGGAATTTGACACTATAAATCTCCCTCCCTGCCGCGTCATAATGACAAATTCAGGTGGACGAGTTCCCACACCATTGTAAGGACGAGACAAAACTGAGAAATCAACTAACATGACAAATCTGAGTAAGTATCTAAGTAAAAATCTGTCTCGGATAGCATGTATTTCATTCTTATCAGAATTTCTTAAATTGGCCGCTAGGGCACTATAAAGTTTGAATTTGCTAAACCCATTTCCAGAGGATGTGAATTGTATTCAGTATAGATTAAGGGTTGAAAAAATGGAGAAGGCAAAGAGACTCGGTGTTTTGCCATTGACTTTAGATTTGAAAACCCCATAGAATTTTCTTGGGCTGTAATGAGGGTTTTGGGCTATAAATTTATTCCGGCATAACTATCACATTATGAAAAGTTCTCTGACAGTATATTCTTTAAGAGGCCATCTACGAGATTTTATACACAATATACACATTAGTTTACTTTTCCTTACACACACACACACACACACACACACACACATATATATATATATATATACATATACACATTCACACACATACAGAAAGAAATATAATGAATGCGTCTGATTTGTCTGTTGGAATTTCTTTGTGAAAACGTCCGAGCGCATTTGTTTCGGCATAACTGCTCCAATCCTTCTTTCGGTGAAGAAAGAAAGAAAGAAAAAAAGAATCCCACTTGTTAGCTAGATGAAGCACCCTAATCTTCGTCACATTCATCACAGGGCAGTTTTCCGGGCGATCGCACCAGACGTGTCGAAAGGGGCGCGAGTCCCGCAGCAGAAAAGAAAAGGGGGCGGGCTCAGACGGGGCAAGTTTGTCGCAAGCGTGCTCACCGCATACAGAGAGAGAGAGAGTGCCCGTTCGTCTGGGCCAGTGAGGGGTCGCCTCGAGGCATTTCAGCCTATTACTGGTCACGAGGTCCGGGATGCCGTGGCCAATCGCGATCACGCCAGGGACAGTGATAAGACACGCCCCTTTCCTCGCCTCCTTGGCGAAGGTCGAAAAGGCCGCGGGAAAATTGCGCCTCCAGATCCCACTGGCATCGATTGCCAGGCGATAGCGTGAGCAGGAAAAAGCGTGATGCCATCCACCAAAGAGAAAATCGGCTCACTTTCGTTTTGTTTGGGCCAAACGGTTCGCCTTTCATCTCGCGCGCTAACGCAGTGATTATAGAGTGTATATCTTTGGCCGTATATCGCCAAAGACGCATTTTTATCTTAATTAGGGGACATAGTACAGGGTCGTAATTTTAACCGGTCAAAACAGATTTTAAATAGGACACTGGTTTAAAGTTTGACTAGGACACCGGCTTAAAGAGGTTTTAAATGGTCTTTACTGTAACAATTTTTGGTAATAAAAAGCAACTTAATACGCAATAAAAATAACATTGCAGTTTAAAAAAATAATATACTAACAAATATATGATGGTCATTACTTTGGCTGTATATCATCAAAGATCTATTTGTATCTTAATTAGGGGATCTAGTACTAGGTACCGGTTAAAACTGATTTTGACTAGGACACTGGTTTAAACGGTCTTCATTGTAACAATTTTTTTTTGTAATAAAAAGGAACTTAATATGTAATAAAAGTAACATTTCAGTTTAAAAAAATAATATGCTAACAAATTTATGATGATACTTACTTTGGTCGTATATCGCCAAAGATATATTTTTTATCTTAATTAGGGGACATAGTACAGTGTCGTAATTTTAACCGGCCAAAACATATTTTAACTAGTACATTGGTTTAAAGTGGTTTTAAATGGTCTTTATTGTAATAATTTTTTGGTGAGACGTACTTAAAGTAACACTGCAGTTTTAAAAAATAATATACTAACAATTTTATGATGGTCATTACTTTGGCCGTATATCACCAAAGATGCATTTTTATCTTAATTAGGGGACATAGTACAGGGTCGTAATTTTAACCGGTCAAAACAGATTTTGACTGGGACATTGGTTTAAAGTGGTTTTAAACGGTCTTCATTGTAATAATTTTTTGGTAATACGTAATGAAAGTAACATTGCAGTTAAAAAATAATATACTAACAAATTTATGATGGTTATTACTTTGGCCTTGTATCACCAAAGATATATTTTATCTTAATTAGATCACATAGTACAGGGTCGAAATTTTAACCGGTCAAAACAAATTTTGACTAGGACATTGGCTTAAAGTGGTTTTAAACGGTCTTCAATGTAATAATTTTTTGGTAATACGTAATAAAAGTAACATTGCAGTTTAAAAATATAATGCAAAGACAAATTTATGATGGTCTTCTTTGTATGTAGCCAAAGATGTATTATAATTTTTATTTAGGGGACATAGTGCTTTTAGTAGTGCTGTAATTTTAATCCGTCAAAACTGATTTTGAATAGGACACTGATTAAAAGTGGTTTTAAGAGTCAAAAGCTGGTCAAAAAGGATAATAATTTTTAACGGGCTTCATTTTAAAAGGTTTTTTTTGCTGCTAAAAGTAAATTAATAAAAATATAAAAGTAAGTAAAAATGCAGATAAAAATAACACACTGACATGCTTATGGTACTCATTAATAGAATGTGCATATATAGTGCAATAAGAATGTTAAATTAGAAATTTAAAAATGGACCATACCAGAAACGAAGTGTCATTGGAAGCAATGGAAGCACAGTTTCCTTACATTGTTTCAACTTTTCCCTTATATATCTAATTTAATTTTATTTTAATTCCATACTTGCTGTCTCCTCAGTACCCTTAATTCAAACTTACATCAATATCCTGTTAAAAGAATAAGCCATATAATAATTCCATGTGTCAACAATAATAAACTGTTTCTATAGCTCCGTAGCGTCCTAACTCAAATTTACATCACCATCCTGTTAAAAGGATATGCTAAATTCCACGTGTCAGCCATATTATACTTTTAATATCTCTCCGCAGTGCCCTTAACTTAAACTTACATAACCATCCTGTTAAAAGGATACGCTAAATTCCACGTGTCAGCCATATTATACTGTCAGTATGAACTGTTCATGTGTGTTGCCTCCTGGTAGCACTTTTCAGCGAACAATTTGGATATGTGTTTCTATTCAACAGTAATTTCTTTTGTTTCATTAGTTAAGTAAAATACATCGTTCAATGTTGAAATAACTTTGTAATACGCTCTACTCTACAGTGAAAAAATGCTTCAATTTTTTTTAGTCGTATATGAATGCTATATGTCGTATGATATTTATTACAATAAACCATAGTGTCTTCAAACTTAACTACGCTGAAAATGAAAATAGGAAGTTTCTAGGAACATAAATCATTTCTTTGATAACTCATAAAATATTTAAAGTAACCTATAGATTAACAAAATACAAGGTGAGAATTTAAAACCCATTTCTTAATTTAAATGGATAAATAATAAAAATCCGTATACATATAAAATATTTACCCTCATAGAAATATTTTATACGTATTATTATCATATCTAACCAGGGACAACCAAGAAAAAAAAATATTCAACAGTTTTGAAAATTAAAATTAAAAAAAAAAAAAAAAACTTTTGGATTATCACGCTGTTTTTACTCTCCAATTAACTTTCATTTTAAGCATTTGAGTTTTGCAATTTTAATTATGATTAATTCCACATAATTGCAAACTTCTAACATCCGAAGAGTGATGATGCCTAAGTATTAATACAGGTAAAACATATGCTATATATCACTCCTAGGCAGATAAGATAGGATATATGAGATCTGCTTCATCATATTAAATTTCTCAGGCAATAAATTGCCTGTTACATGAAAAAATTAAGGCGTAAGATGACATGTTAAATTCATTTTAAAAGTAAAATATCCGCTTATGTCTGAAGAGCAATCTTTAATCTTCAGAGTTACCGCTCAGATATATAATTACTTTTTGGAAAATGGGAGGTGTAAAAAATAATAATAAAAAAAAGTTTTAAAGATTTTTTTTTTTTTTTTGATCTCTAACATATTAAAAGCTGTAACGTTTAATGTGTAAACGATTAAAATAATTTCCTGAAATTTATATGCAAATTATGCGACGGCTTTAATTTATAAGCTTAAATTATAAGCAGGTGTTCTGCATGTAATTACCTTCTTAAATTACTATTTAGTAGCACTTGTAAAACTTTTAATTCAAAACACTTATCATCAGATGGTTATATGGGAATTTAAAAGCATTACCTGAGTTTTTCGCTGAAAAGTTTACAGCATTTAATACGCAGTTAAAACATCATCTTCTTGCATTTGTGATATATTCTTTACTATAATTTAAATATTAACTCGAAGTATCGCAACAGGTAATCTATTCTATAAAATTAAATTTTATGTGAGTTTTTTTCCACTGAGGAATTTTAGTAGTTTTCAATTTCCCAGTAACAAAAACACAATTTCATAATTAATATTCCTCATAAAAATTATTTTCTCCCAAGTTGTACGTATTTGGAAGAACTCTCTTCACTTCACTTAATCCTGATTATTTAAAAATAAATGAATAAATAAATGAAAAATAACTGAAACACTAAACAAAAAATCTTATTTAAATTTCCATTAGTAAAATGTGACTGCCCACTAAACATCTTTCAAGGAAAACATTTTGTCTCCAGTTGTCCGTATTTAGGTAAATGCTTGAAGGATTTTAACTAAGTCCTTAAACTTCACTTAATTCAGGTTAGGTAACAAAGGATGCATGGAAAAAAATTTCTCATTTAATTTATTCGAATACAACATGTATTAAAATGAATTACGGAATATTTATAAATAATAATATTTATTAATAATTATAAATAATAGTTTATAGAAAAATTTTTTATTCGCTCAAACATTTTCTGCGAAATGGTTCTCTCTTCACTTCTCTTAATCTTGATTAGTTAAAATTAAATGAATAAATAAATAATTAATAAATGAAAAATAACAGAAGCTTGAAAGAAAATCTTATTTAAATTTCCAGTAGTAAAATGTGACTGCCCACTAAACATGTTTCAAGGAAAACAATTTGTCTCGAGTTTTGTCCGTATTTAGGTAAATGCTTGAAGGATTTTAACTAAGTCCTTAGACTTCACTTAATTCTGGTTATGTAACAAAAGATGCACGAAAAAAAATTTCCCATTTAATTCATTTGAACACTACTAGTATTAAAATGAATTATCGAATACTTTTAGTCTTCCGGGATAGAAAAATTTTTCACGTGGTCAAACATTTTCTATGAAATGGTTCTCTCTTTACATCACTTGATTCTGATTATTTAAAAATAAATGAATAAATAAATGAAAAATAACTGAAGCTTAAAACAAAATCTTATTTAAATTTCCAGTAGTAACATGCGGCTATCCACTAAACATGTTTCAAGGAAAACATTTTATCTTCAGTTGTCCGTATTTAGATAAATGCTTGAAAGATTTTCACTAAACCCGTCTCTTCACCTAATTCTAGTTAAGCAAAAATAGATGCATGGAAAAAATTTCTCATTTAATTAATTTGAACACTACTAGCATTAAAATGAGTTATCATATAATTTTAATCTTCAGAGATAGAAAATTTTTTCCACTCAGTCAAACATTTTTAATTATTTCAAAATGATAATATTAATAATTATTTTTCATTATTAAATTAACATTCTTATTGATGTTTTTCATCGAGTTTTTTGCCATGTTGAAGAAATTAATTTTTTTCAAAACAATTTCTTATTCAGCTTTTTTTTCACAAAAATAGTTTTTTAAGACGCAAAATTTAATTAATAATTTAGAAATATCGTACTTGTCACACAAAAAAATAAATAAATAAATAAAACTGTACATTTTGAAAATTTTTATATATGTTTATATAAATTAGAAATAATACTTTTTTGAGAAATAAAATTTCAATCTCTACATTAAATTTTTAAAAAATATTTTTGTCCTGCTTAAGAGCGTATGATTTCATTTTTCAAAACATTTATCTATTCTTTAGTACAGACAAGTGTAAGTTCCAAGAACCAGTACACGCATGTGCATACAGTTAGTTGCTTTTTGACTAAATCCCACTATTACTGTGACATATTGACACGTATTGCTAGTTTCTAACGTTTATTCAGAGAAGTAGTCTGTGAGGTTGCTGGATTAAATGTAACAGATCAGATTAAGGCAAAAAAGCAAAGGATTAAGGTGTTGTGAAGGGATAAAAGTCACCTGGGGATTAGTACTGATAAGTGGGTGGTCATTGACTTTCCTTCTTGACCAAGCAGTACGGGACTCTAGACCTATAGTGACGGGTTTAACTTTTCTACGAATGGTAAAAATGACCACACACGCATCGTGGGATAGTTTACCATATAAATGCATAAATGCATTGTGTGTTAAGTCCCTAAAGTAAAATCTGCTTGTTCTGTATATTAGAGTTACTGCAGATTATCCCTAAAGCAAAAGTTATCAGAAAAATGAGTCTAGATTTATTCAATAGTGTCAGTTTTAGCTTTTATTGATTTTGACCTATTTGTACATCAATATGTTCTACACTCAAATACACACACATGTGTGTATCTGTTTGTGTAATGACAAAAAATTAAAAGTAATAATTCACCAAAATTTAACACTCCATCTTATTTCGATACAGAAATCTATTCATACCAGAAATAAGATAATGAGTAATAATTTTGGATTGCTTTAACCTACGTCTATAAGTTTCGACGTGGTTAGCTCAGATGTAAGAATTGTAAAATCAAGAATTATAGTGTGTAAAATGTAGACTCGTGAACATAGTCCTCCCAACACAAAACAGGGGGGGGGACTGTTTGAGTTTCGTCAATTACTTAGCTTCTAGGAATATTTACATGCAGCTGCATCATAATGGATTAAAACCTATTTACTAACAATCTTTCCGCATACCATATATATATATATATATTTATATATATATATATATATATATATATATATATATATATATATATATATATATATATATATATATATATATATATATATATATATAAATATATATATATATATATATATATATATATATATATATATATATATATATATATATATATATATATATATATATATATATATATATATATATACAAACATATATATATATATATATATATATATATATATATATATACATACATATATATATATATATATATAAAAGCATACATATAATTTATGTTTAATGTTGCAAAAATAATTTTATCCATAAAAACCTTTAAAATTCCTGCCATCAAGAATAGTTTGACAATGAGTATGTGAAGTATTGATAAATAAGACATGACGGGGACTCATTAATTTCTTTTTGGAAGTTGCGTGGACGAGTTAGAACATAGCACAACATCTTCCGTGACCGATAAATGTTATCATAGCCAGAAAAGGTTTACTTGTTGAAGGGCAAAGTCTGCTGTACCTCGAATTGTCAACAAATATGCCGGAAGTGGCATTAAATTCCTAATGACGCCTACATTAGTGTTTAAATCATAATAACAGCAAATTCAGAAGATGATTACTTTGGCGAGCTTCAATTACGCTACCTATTATAGTAAATAATTGGAATAACACTTACTAATCAGTTTGGAACGCCAAATGCCAAAACCAAACCTCTATCTATAATTTCAGGAATCCTCTAAAGTTTTTAATCCTTAGATCACTTTCTTCCGGTAATTTTAATGTGAAATTGAATGAAATAATTACTGTTTTAAGACATAGATTTTATTTAATCAAATGAGGCGATTTCACGCAGTAGGGCACATCTCAACTTATGACAATTCTGGCTTTAGTTTCAAACGGAAGGGCAGTTTATTGTTTGTCTATTGGCTATTGTAAGCATGAAAATTAATGGGAAGGGCATTAGAGTAGTTCATGACGTTGTGACAAATTGCTCTATTGGAAAAATTTCAGGAAAACAAATGAGAATGTTTTCATGTGTCAGTGGTTATTAAAGCGGTTGGGTAAAATCCTATATATCCTAGTATTTGATTTTGAGGTAGAATGAAGTATAAATATTAGGTTCGGTTTTGTTAGTTATGAAAGCTCCCTCATCACTGCTTAGGATTCTTGAAAACTATGAAGTACTGTGATTACAGATAGATAAGCCACCTTGGCGTATACACTTAGCTCGTGATAACTGACTCAAAGGCAATGAAAATTCACTGAATAACTCGTCCTGGCTTATACTATACATACATGACTCCCAAAATTCAAATCAAAGTCCACTGGATCCTCGCTCAGCCAGCATAACATATAACTCCCATTTGTTTAGCAATTACTTCAAGCAGTACTTGCTTGAAGGCTAATCTTAAGGTGATTGGGGAACAGCAATGGCGTACGATGTGTATGTTTAAGGAAGCTGTCACCCCTCCATAAGGATTGCTGTATATATATATATATATATATATATATATATATATATATATATATATATATATATATATATATATATATATATATAATATATATATATATATATATATATATATATATACATAATATATATATATATATATATATATATATATATATATATATATATATATATATATACATATATATATATATATATATATATACATATATATATATATATATATATATATATATATATATATATGTGTGTGTGTGTGTGTGTGTGTGTGTTTGTGTGTGTGTGTAATGATTGCTGTATTAATTTTGTTTTCTGAGATGAAAGGGAATAATCTTCCCATGAAGAGTTTTTCTTACGGCTATATTAGATTCCTCCAAACCCATGTAACCTATAAACAGAAGTTTTCTACTCATCGGTAATTTGCATTTTGACTCTTTTTTAAAAGTAAAATTGGGTAAAATGTCCTTATTTGTGTCTACTTTTTACAACACGAGGGCTAATGAGACCGGGACCTGCTGCTTAATGCCGATTCCGAACGGCTACGAACATCCATGCCACTGTGGGATTCGAACCCACGAACACCAGTTCCGAAAGCCAGCACCATTCGGCCATCGTTCGGCCCACTAATGGCATGAATGTCGCCCGGAATCGGCTTTCAGCGGTAGGTCCCGGCATCATTAGTCTTCATGAGCAAAACAGTAGACCGTAGCGCTTCAAACCAATCCAATCAAATAATCAGATATATGAATTTTAAGCTTATTACGGGATCAAATAGCCAATGAGCACATAAATTCACTGGCATCTTTCATAAGGATTATATTATATCACTAAAATATACAGCTTACTACTAAAGTTGCATAACCAGTTAAAATAACATAACATTTCTTGTTTATGAATCTTGGTGTGAATAACAATAAGTCTGAACTCATTTTATGACACATACATAAGTTATGAGATCAAACAAAATACATGGCTTGCATCATTTGCGCATGTTTTAAAATAATTGACTGGCGACCCCAGATGAAATCTGTGTTTATTTTGTACCCGGACGTATAACCATGATCACGAACCTGATGTAAATAAGGTCACAAGGATATAAGCATCATCACTTAAAAAGGATCATAACAAATATTTAAAGACATTATCTTGTCAGTATATATTTTGCTTTTCTAGAAAACGTGAAAAAGTCATATGTACTAAAGAAGTAACATGTTTGATTTCCATTTACTAAGCTGGGTAAGTATCAAGAACGTGTTAGTGTTTGTAGAGGGTGTCCGAGGGTCTGAACTCTCCCCTAAATATTTTTAATGAATGCATTACGATTTTTTTTAAAAACTTATTAAAATTTCTGTACATTACTAGTTTTTAATGCAGGTGTTAAGAGATCGTTTTCAACCATGAAAAGAGCCAAAATTACATTTCTTTGCATAGAACTAATCACAAGACTTTGATAAATTCAGCATTACTTTTGTTTATTCATAAAATTAGTTTAGGTTAAATTCGTCTCGTAAATACCGGAGCGTAATTTGAATATGCTCCAGTATTTGCATAGGAAATGAAAACTTGGTAAAAACTTGAAGCGTAAATGTTTTTCAAGATACACTGAAATTAATGTAAAGCGTTACTGATTTGTTTTATAACATACGTATGTATGCATGTAAAACTATTTATGGATGTATGTATGCACTTTGTGTGTGAGTGTGTAATGAATTTTCTTTTATGAGATTGAAAGTTCACTGCATTTTAGATTAAGAATTTTGGACCCACCCTGAAAAAAATTCTGACAACGTCACTGCTGCACTGGCCTCTTGCCTTATATTAGTCTTTAGGGGAAATAATATACTTTCAGGCTTGCATGCAAAGAATTCTTTAAAAATATATACCAAGTGATTCAACAACAAATTCTTTAAAACGCTATCCTTTTTTTAAATTTACGTCTGTTAAAGGTTCGTACCTGCGTTTGAAGAAGAGTATGTCAAAATATGTATGCATGTAAAACTATTTATGGATGTATGTATGTACTTTGTGTGTGAGTGTGTAATGAATTTTCTTTTATGAGATTGAAAGTTCACTGCATTTTAGATTAAGACTTAGTGACTAAAACCTTGATTTTTACAATCATGTTATGAGTCGAGAAATTTACGAATTTCCTTTGTTATTTCTGAAGTTACTAATAAATGGTAAATCTAGTGAAAGGTGGTAAGATGACTTTTCATCCATATTTTAAAATAGTGACTATAGTAACAATTGCATTTTGATAAAGATTTTATCAATCCTTGCAAAACTTTTAATTAGAAAAATTAAGATTGATATAGAGTATTCGTTAGTTGTTACCAAGAGGTAATCATAAACTAAAGAAATTGCTTTTTTCGTGGGAATGGCAAGATGCACCCCCTTCCCCAAGGTTGACATCTGGATATGCCACTGTTATGAATATATACATGTTTAAGTATGTATACATGTATGAAAAATGTATCCGTGTGAGAGAGGAGAAAAGAGAGAGGGAGAGAAAGTTAGAATGGGAGAAAGATAAATTGGGGAGGCGGAGATTAAAGTAAAAAGAAGTGGTTTAAAAAAGCATGGAAGAGAAGGAAAAGAAAGAAAGAAAATGGGGAAAGAGGCAGAAAATAAAGATAGATAGATAGAAAGAGAGGATTGGGAAAGTAGAGTTTGGTTTGGTTTGGTTTGGAGAGCTACGGTCTACTCTTTTGCAACACTAGGGCTAATGAGACCGGGACCTACCGCTTAAAGCCGATTCCAAACGGCTACAAGCATCCATACCGCAGTGGGATCCTATACCGAAGGCCAGCACCCTAACCAATCGGCCATCGTTCGGCAAAAAAGTAGAGAAGAGACGAGAACAAAAAGGGGAGTTTGGTTCTTCCACAACCAAACTCCACTTTTGCTACGCAGGGATAATTAGAGAAGGACTTACCGGTTAAAGCATCTTTGGAATGATTATGATCCTTCATGCTAAAACCCTAGATAGACAGAATGACTGAAAATACATCTATTTTTCAATACTTTATGGTCACAGCAAGTTTCATCCGCTCTCAATTTATGTGTTTCAAGTAAGTTTTTTATAGTTCTTTTTCTCTGGTTCAGAATTCGATTAACAACCTATCAACCTCTAACCTCAAATGACGGGACGGGCAGTCACAAATCAAACAGGTAAAATATCTGGTCTAAGTTCTTAATGATATTCAACCGCTCTAGCTACCATTTATTGAACCACTTTTTTTTTTATTATTTCTTTGGTAGCTATATGTAGTTTGGAATTTATTAATTTTCCCGCTCTTGCTGAAAGGTCCTAGAAAATATAGGAGAAAAGATGAGGCTCTTACTCAAAGTGAAACAATGGTTTCTCTTTGTTTATTACCGACATTCCAACAATACTTAAATAATGTGGTCAATTGTTTCCCCACTCTTGAGGTCGCAGAAAGAACCTATAAGTTTTAGAGGATTATTACAACTATGCAATTTAGACATTTATGAGTTATCATGTAGGAATGTAAAAAATAACAAACGTGGGCATCATAATAAATTAGAATGGGCAGCAATTTGAATTTTCCTGTCTATACAAACAAGCATATAAAGAGTATTTTTTTAAAATTTGCTTTTATTTAACGAGAAAAGCAATAAAAATGCTCTAAAATGTAAATATTTTATTTGAGGTTTTAGTTATGCCGCTTGCAAATAGTTGGCGATATTAGTTTAAATTCTCTGCAATTGGGATTTCAAGTAAACTGAACAGTTTTTTTACATTTACCAAAATGATTTTATTTTTTTCTCCAATGTAATTTTTTAAGATTGAATGCTGAGTTGTCACCAAAATTGAACTTAAGTGCAAAATTTCAAATCTCTATCTAGTCAGTAATGTAGTTAAAAATTGATTTAAAAAACCAACTGCCACACAAGTGAAGTGAAGTAAAATTGATTAATAAAGGAATTGTCTGTTGACTTGAATATAAATCTACACCGTTTGCCGTAGAGTCACTAAATTTTAGAAAGACATTTAAAAGACAAAAGTATAGATAGGGAACATCTCCCGACCAACCTGTCACGTGATATAAAATTATAGCAGATAATCACGTTGCCGTCTTCGATAGATGGCAAGAATTAAATTTTATCGTAGCACTTTATCGCAAGGAAAAAAAATTGAAATGTAAAGTAGGTGGTTGCCAACGAAGCAGTAATATTTTTCTACTCGAGGTTAATTAAATCAAGACACACTACAAAGCGAACCCCAAGCGATTTAAAACATAGGGGATAAATAGTTGCCAATCACCAGGCATCCTATAACCCAGCAAGAAAAGTAGAACGATGTGAAATAAATTGGAAAAGTACCTAATCCCACTGTTGGGGGTAGCTTCAGACAAAATCCCTACTTTAACAGTGACACGAATTCAATAATAGTAACCATAAGTTTTAAGCTGTTTTAAAATAACTGTAGTAAGTTTTATTTTTTTTTATTTAACAATTACACGAATTCAATAACAGTAACCAGAAGTTTTAGGTTGTTTTAAAATAACTGTAGTAAGTTTTAATTTTTTTTATTTAACAATGACACGAATTCAATAACAGTAACCAGAAGTTTTAGGCTGTTTTAAAATAACTGTAGTAAGTTTTAATTTTTTTTATTTAACAATGACACGAATTCAATAACAGTAACCAGAAGTTTTAGGTTGTTTTAAAATAACTGTAGTAGGTTTTAATTTTTTTATTTAACAATGACACGAATTCAATAACAGTAACCAGAAGTTTTAGGCTGCTTTAAAATAACTGTAGTAAGTTTTAATTTTTTTTTATTTAACAATGACACGAATTCAATAACAGTAACCAGAAGTTTTAGGCTGCTTTAAAATAACTGTAGTAAGTTTTAATTTTTTTTATTTAACAATGACACGAATTCAATAACAGTAACCAGAAGTTTTAGGTTGTTTTAAAATAACTGTATTGTTTTAATTTAATTTTTATTTGAAACATTAGATACATTCTATTATATTATGTAGATTAAGGGCCGGTCTCACCACAATCGTTTAACTGCTAACTACGATTAAACCATGGCGCCAACCAATGGTGGGACGCAATTCTCCGTTTAAACAGAGATTAATCACTGTTAGCCGTTAAACGACTTTGGTGAAATTAGTCCTTAATCGGAAAACTGTGCTTAAACATGGTTTCCAGCAAAACGTCTGCTAAATTCACGGACTTTCCCTGACCGAATGCCATGCAGTCTTATCTCAGATGTAATTAAACTTAAATGTGGTATTAATTATTATCAATATTATCAAAATTATTTTTAGTCACAAAGTTATTACCTTATGACAGCATATTAATCAATGTCTGGAGAATATAGAGAATTAAAATGTTGATAATTCATAACCATAGATGGCTACAATGTAATTATCTTTTTAAATATTGATCTACAAATCACAGTTTTGAAGACTTGGAACTTGTTTTCATTTGTTTTATTTGGAAAAAAAAATCATGTACGTTTTCAGAGTTTGGAAAAAAAAGCTTTAAAACAGATTTGAAGCTCCTGTAACATCAACATCTACATTTCACACCAAGAAATAAAAAATATTTTTTTCTATTTTTGCATGCCTGAGGAAAAAAACAGAAGCATTGATATTTAAATGCCTCTATTCAAATATTTTTTAATTTCTAGATGTTTTAGAGGATTTTACTAGATGATGAATTACTAGAGATTATGTTTTTTACGTATCATCACGCAATTACTGAGTACCTTTCGTTATTGATTAGGGGTGAACAAACAAACATTGCTATAAACAAGCCTCACATAAATAAATACATATAATTAATGTAACTGTTTTTCAACTTGATAAGCACATAGATGGAACTACTGAAAGAAATTTCATAACAATTTTATTAGATTACTTGAAATAACGGTATTTTATTTCTTTTAATTATATATCTTCACACTGAAAATTAACGGTTGGAAGAGTTCAAACAAAAGCCGTATAATTTTATTGTCTCTCAGTTGTTGCGCTGCATTAAAAACGCATTTGTTTAAAATAATATTTTTACACAAATAAACACAATTATTATTTTTTCGGCTTTATCCAACTATCCATTGAATTATAAGAATAATTCGTAGTTAGACGATACTTTTTAACAGGGTAGTCAAACTGTAGTCTCTTAATAATTATCTTATGATCTACTGTGGAATAGCAAAATTTAAAATTAAAAAAAATATAGCATTTGCATACACATAAATAATACTATAAAAATATTCATATTGTATATGTAATATTATATTATTATATATATAATATGAATATTTTATAGTATTATTTATGTGTATGAGTTTTTGTCTGTTCTGTTGTTATTTTATGATTAATAACAATAAAAAGTATATTAATAATGAACAGTTTTTTTGTTTATACATATGTATATATATATATATATATATACACACACACATATACACACACACACACACACACACACATATATATATATATATATATATATATATATATATATATATATATATATATATATATATATATATATATATATATATATATAACGTACAATTTTTAATTTTAAATAAAAAAATAAATGGCTTGAAGTTTTTCGTATTATTTCTATGTAATTCAATAAGTTGATAAACTGGCGTGGTTTAACAAAAGCCTAAGTATGTTAATTTCACTGAAATTACATTTATAGGAAGGCATATAAACTTATACAGTTTCCTTTATTTACTAATGTAAATATGGCCTTTAATTGTAAAAACTTCCCCGCCTGTAAACTATTCTACCTTAGGAAAGATGAATTTTTTTTAATTAAATCATTTTTAAGTCCAAGACGAATTTTTACAACAAAAAACGTTGAGAAATGTTTGTTGAAAATCTTCTACAGCATAAAACTCTGTTTAAGTAAAGAATCATGCAGCAATATTTTATTGTGATAAATTTACAATGAATATGGATTTTAAACGCTCCTGGAAAATGTTAAAGCAATTGAACAAGTATTTTTTTTACCATAAAACAAAGGATTTTTGGTTTCATTCAAAGTAAGGCAAAACTGCAGTAAAATTTGTCACAGTTGTTAGCTTTTTACAGCAGACAGCAATCTGATATGCCACCTGATATGTACAACAGAACACCATACCAGGGGGTTTTAAAGAGGGCGTTTACAAGTCACTTCTATTTTCGGGTTTAAATGCCAGTTAACAAAACGTTATATATATATATATATATATATATATATATATATATATATATATAACGTTGTAACTTTTAATTTAAATAAAAAAAATAAATGGCTTGAAGCTTTTCCTGTTATTTCTATGTAATTAAATAAGCTGATAAACTGACATGATTTAACAAAATCCCTAAATATGTTAATTTCACTGAAATTGCATTTATAGGAAGGCATATAACCTTATACGGCTTTCTTTATTTATTAATGTAAATGTGGCCTTTAATTGCAAAAAATTCCCCACCTGTAAACTATTCTACCCTAAGAAAGATGAATTTTTACAACAAAAAACATTGAGAAATGTTTGTTGAAACTTTTCTACAACATAAAACACTGTAAGAATCATGCAGTAATAATTTAGTCTGATGAATTTACATTGAATATGGTTTTTAAACGCTCCTGGAAACTGTTAAAGCAATTAAACATGAAGGTTTTTTATTACCATAAAACAAAGGCTTTTTGGTTTCATTCAAAGTAAGGCAAAACTGCAGTAAAATTTGTCACAGTTGTTAGCTTTTTAAAGCAGACAGCAATCTGATATACCACCTGATACGTACAACAGAAAACCATACCAGGGGGTTTTAAAGAGGGCGTTTACAAGTCACTTCTATTTTCGGGTTTAAATGCCTCCCCAAATGGGGTACAGGAAACTAGCACAAAAGACACCAAAGGAAAGTGATCAATTGCTGTAAATCGCCCGACTTTGACTCTTCAAATCTTTACGATTGGAGTCCAGCCAGCAAAACTAATCACCTTTGTCCAAGAACACAAATTATAGCTTTTGCCAAAAGACCACAAAAGAGCAATGACGAGGTAGATAGGACTATTGTGTTGTCCTCTTTTCCCTAAGGCTAGTCGACGGGTCAAGGAAAGGAAATTCTCCGTAAGAGAGAGCTACAGTTTTAACTAGGGTAAGACGGGAACAAAAGTGAAGGAGCAAGCATTTTTTTAAAAATGGTCCTTGACAATGAAACAAAAAGTTAATTTTAAGTCTATATCTTTAAGACTGTTATTTTGTGATTAACAAAATGATTTACTCTTTGTGATATCTTAAGAGAAACGTGAATAATGAGTTGCTCCTAAGAATGATTGAGTTTGAATTAGATTTATTCTTATTTATACAGTTTTAACTAGGGTAAGACGGGAACAAAAGTGAAGGAACAAGCATTTTTTTTTAAAAATCGTCATTGACAATGAAATAAAAAGTTAATTTTACGTCTGTATCTTTAAGACTGTTATTTTGTGATTAACAAAATGATTTACTCTTTGTGATATCTAAGAGAAACGTACATAATGAGTTGCTCCTAAGAATAATTGAGTTTGAATTAGATTTATTCTTATTTATACACTTGTATATAAAAGCATATACTTTAGAAAACTTCAAGTGTTCGTTAGAATTAAATAATTGTTAGGTTTATTTTTGTTTAATTTATTTTCTTTGTTTATTAGGTAAAAAAGAAAACTAGTGTTGTTTAACACGTCATTTATAATATGTTTATTTAAAAACAAACACTAAAATCGCAATAAATTATTAAATAAACATTTGTTTAATATTAATTAGCTAGAAACTTTCTTTAAAACTAAATAGGTAATGTTGAAAATTTGTTAAAAAAAGTTGTTTGCAAGAAAATTTTGTAAAAATAAATTTTAATACTAAGTAATTAATTCTGAAAATTGTGTTGCTTAAAAAGTTATTTCTAAAATTCGTATATATTTATTTTTAAGGTAATTTATATAATTCATTTCTTTGTTTATTAGGTAAAAGGAAAACTAGTGTTGTTTAACAAGGCATTTACTATATGTTTATTTAAAAACAAACACTAAAATCGCAATAAATTATTAAATAAATATTTGCTTAATGTTAACTTGCTAGAAATTTTCTTTAAAACTAAATAGGTAATATTGAAAATTTGTTAAAAAAAAGTGTTTCACAATAAAATATTTTTTAAATAAATTTTATTAATACTGATAATTAATAATTAATCCTTATAAAGTTATTTATAAAATTCGTATATATTTATTTTTAAATACAACTTTTGTTAGACATCTTTTAATTAACTGCATTTTTAGACATTTTTAAGTAATCTGTGGAAACATATAATAAAAATTATAATTAACATACAATAATAAAGGATTAATTCGATAACATTAATAGAGATAAGTTTCAATATTAATATTCATGTATTTGTATTTCAAATTACAAAGAAATAAAGTGTGAATAAAAGTTTGAATCGTTTATAATTATTTTTATTTTAAATGTTCACCATTTTAATATTCTTTACTATTTTAGCTATCTCAAAAAGTATGTCGCTTTAGATGTTTTTGAATTTGAGCTCCCTCATATATATATCAGGTATGAGAGAGGTGGAAAACATATCCCATGGATCTTATCGGAAAATGTTGCAATCACAGTACTCCTGACCTGCAGCTTATCAGAGCTAGGATTTGACCTTTGTTAGCATGAGTGTAGTTCAAAGACTGTATACATGCATTCCGAAAAGTAAATTGCATAATTCCTCGTCATGGGGGTTTCTCTTAGTCGATTTTTCTCGTCTTACTGCAAGCAGGATTCTAAAAGCATTTTGTTTTGGGTGAAATTCTAACTTTAAATCATGGTCAAAATTTGTGAGAGTTATATTAACACATTGTGTGCTGGTACATTTCGCAGCGGAATTGTAGCGTTTTGCGTGTAAATTTAGTTATTCAGTTAAATCTCAATAGATCGAAAATTATTTAATTTTTAACCAACTTTTCGTACTTTATATTGAAATATATAAACAAATATATTTATATAAATACAAATATATATATATATATATATATATATATATATATATATATATATATATATATATATATATATATATATATATATAAGCCGTATAAGTTTATATGCCTTCCTATAAATGCAATTTCAGTGAAATTAACATATTTAGGGATTTTGTTAAACCACGTCAGTTATTTAGCTTATTGAATTACATAGAAATAATAGGAAAACTTCAAGCCATTTATTTTTTTATTTAAATTAAAAGTTACAACGATATATATATATATATATATATATATATATATATATATATATATAATACATAAGTATACATATATATAATATCATTTTCACAAGGATAAATAAAAAGTTAATTTTAAATCTAAATTAATTTTTTAATCAACCTTTCCGTTCTGTGGTTCAGCATCGACTGATGTAAAAACTAGTTTTTATTTGTCTAAATTTTTCCAGAATCTATGTAGTAGACAAGAACATTCGGCTTCGTTTTCCTGTATATACCTTTTATTTTTGTACCCTCAAACAAATTAATTTAATTTTTTAACTAACTTTTCATATTTCATATTGAAATATATCAAGAAATATATAAATAGAAATATATAAATAACAACCATAAAATTTTTGTAAACAAAAAATATATTTTTTAGCGGATAAATTTACAATTGTATCGTAAATACGAAAAATCAAATAGAAATAGCAGTATATAGTTTTAATTTTTTTCTAATTATGTTATATATAAATATTTTTACATTATAAAAAAATGAAAGACAAGAACATTCGGCTTCGTTTTTCTGTATATACCGTTATTTTTGTACCCACAAACAAACCATGTTGTTACACTAACCCGTACTAGTACGTGACCCGCGCTCAAGTATCAATCGTCAGAAAACGCACGTGTCCCGCATACAATAAGTTAAAGACTGTGATTCAAAATATGTTATTTTTTCAAACAAAATAAAGACAATATTATAAAGAGACATAATGCTTTTAAAGACTTGATTACAGTCTTTTCTGTAATTCACCGTAACATAAAAAAACATTGCCAGTTTTAGAATGATTTATACATGCTCTTTAAAAATACTATAATCTTAAAAAATATTGAGTTTTGCCATTTCTAGTAGTATATTTTTTAAAAACATAAAAATATACACATGCGAAAAAAAATTACTTCGATGAATTTTAAAATATGCATATTTGAATCTAAATTTTTATATCAAATTAAAACCTCTGTAATTTTTGTAAAAAAAAAAAAAAAAAAAAATTATTTTTTAGTGGATAAATTTATAATACTATCGTAAATAGGAAAAATCAAATAGAAATAGAAATACATAGTTTTAATTTTTTCGAATTATGATACATATAAATATTTTTACATTATAAAAAAAATGAAAGACAAGAACATTCGGCTTCGTTTTCCTGTATATACCGTTATTTTTGTACCCACAAACAAACCAGGTTGTTACATTAACCCGTACTAGTACGTGACACTCAAGTATCAGTCATCAGAAAGCTTATTAGTACGTGTCCCACGCTCAAGTGTCCCGCATACAATGTGTTAAAGTCTGTGATTCAAAAAATGTTATTTTTTCAAACAAAATAAAGACAATATTATAAAAGGGCATAGTGCCTTTAAAGATTTAATAACAATCTTTTCTGTAATTCTCCATAACATAAAAAAACATTGCTCGTTTTAAAATGATTTTACATGTTCTTTAACAACACAATAATCCTAAAAAAATATATATATATTAAATCTTGCCATTTCTAGTAGCATATTTTTTAAAAACATAAACATATACACATACGAAAAGAAAAGAAAAAGAAATCACTTAGATAAATTTAAAAATATTTATATTTGAATCTAAATTTTTGTATCAAATTAAAACCTCTGTTATTTTTTAAACCAAAACTTTTGGTGTGCCGGACTTGGCAGGTAAGCTATTTACTGCCATCTTTGCTTTAAAGCAAAATCACTAAAAGATTCAGTTACCTCATACACAATCTCTGCTGCATAAAATTCTAACCAAAGTATATTTTCTGTAAAACACAAATGTCAGGTTGATTCGATATATTATAGATATTAACCTGCGATTAATTCATTATGAAGCAGGTGAAAACATGGTTAAATAAGGATTAAATTTTCTTTAGTAAAACGTCACGGGTTGTAGAAGTGGACGATAAGAACCAAATAAAATGTAAGGTCAGTAGCCTAGTCGTCTCCATGACTTATTTAGCCTGTTTATCAGCAGTCAGTAAATATGATTATCAAACCTTGAGGAAATATTGACTTTTGTTTTACGATATATGCAAAGAGCATTTCTTGGTCGTAATGCAAGATAAGCAACTTTAGAGTTACTAAAATCGTAGATTATTCTCGGGCCCTTAGCTATAAGGATGCCCTGAGTATCTTAAAGTGGGGTTGAGGATTAATCACATATTTGAAAAATTTGGGTGCTCATAATTCTGTTAATAAGGGGCGAATATTTGGGTGTTTTTTTTATTTCTAATTGCATACTTAAATTTGTTTCGAATTTAGAATGATTAATTGTCCATATATAACATTTTTTATGGGGAGATAATTTTCTTCTTATACTTTCATGTGTTTTGTTTGTTTATGTGAAAGAGAGAAGGGAGGGGGTTAATATTAATTTACTGTTATGTTACACTTGATTTGAAAAAATCAGTAACGTGCTAAATTAAGAAATAAATATGCTTGATATATACAGAGCTATACGCAGTATATTTCATTTACTATTTTAATTTTAACATTTGATTACAATATAAACTTTAAATATATGTCAAAACTATTTAGCTCGGGGTATAATATAATTTACATTATAAAATTTCGGTGTTAACAATTCTGCGATACACTTATTTGGGTAATTTTTTATTTCTAATCATATAGTTTCTTTGTAATTAGCTAAAAGGATTAATGCTCGTTAAATAACTTCTTCGGAAAAAATCTTTATCATTTTTTCGGGTGTTTAGTTTGTGTATTTTTATGTATGCGAGGGAACGGGGAGAAATATTTACTATTTCATTTGATTTGGACGCCTGGAAATATACTAACGTATATTTTATTTGCTATTTTAATTTTAACATTTGATTACAATATAAACTTTATGATTTAACTTGTAAATTTCAAAACTATCTAGCTCGGAGGCTAATATAATTTATACTATGAAATTTGGGTGTTAACAATTATGTAATGCACTTATTTGGATAATTTATTTCTAATCACATATTTAAATTTATTTGTAATTATCTAAAAGGATTAATGCTCCTTAAATAACTTCTTCGGAAAAAATATTTATCATTTTTTCGGGTGTTTAGTTTGTGTATTTTATGTATGTGAGGGAGAGGGGAGAAATATTTACTGTTTCACTTCATTTGAACGCCTGGAAATATACTAACGTATATTTTATTCACTATTTTAACATTTCATTACAATATAAACTTTAAATATATGATTTAATTTTAAATTTCAAAACTATTTAGCTCGGAGGCTAATATGATTTACATTATAAAATTTGGGTGTTAACAATTCTGCGATGCATTTATTTGGGTAAATTTTTTATTCCTAATCACATATTTAAATTTATTTGTAATTAGTTAAAAGGATTAATGCTCAGTAAACAACTTCTTCGGAAAAAATATTTATCATTTTTTGGGTGTTTAGTTTGTGTAGTTTTATGTATGTGGGGGAAACGGGAGAAATATTTACTGTTTTATTTGATTTGAATGCCTAGAAATATACTAAAGTATATTTTATTTACTATTTTAATTTTAACATATGCTTACAAATTAAACTTTAAATAAATGATTCAATTTGTAAATTTCAGCATTATTTGGTCCAAAACATAACATATATTATAGAAATTTTTAGATAGTTTATACTCACATATATCAATATTTCTTTGAACTGTGCGAAAACTCTCTGAACAATCTACGTAATTCTGTTAGCTTATGTTCCTCTCCAAAAGGCAAATTTAACTAATAATATCTAATTAAAAACTCTCATAAGGGTATAGAACTGCTAACTCTTTAATAATTAATTCTTTTTAAAACTGTTTTTAAATATTAAACTACAAACAGTTAAATCTGGTACTTTAAGCATATTTTATCTAAAAAGAAAACTATTGCTAATTAAATTATTTGCATTATCTTTCACGTTCATACGTAATTTTAGTTTAAAATCTAAGGCAAGAGTATCTTAAAATTAAGCATTTAAAGATACATTTAGATTTTTAAAAAATTTCCATTAAAAATGTTTTCAAACGCTTAATTATGTACTTTCTTAAATAATTTAACTTAATGTAAATAAAAATTTGCAAAAATTACTGACACATAGATTATTGTTCATTTACGAGTTACTTAAATGTATGCAATTATGTGATAGATATAAAGAATATACTATTGAATATAAGTGATATGCATCACAAAGCATATGTTAGAAGATTGTTTAAAATTGTTTTCTAATACGACATCGTTATATTAAAGTAATTTAAAGATATAAATAATCTCTAGCACTAGATTAGTTTAATTAAAACTCTTATTTTCGAATAAGAAATATTAACATTATGTGCATTAAGAGTAGTACTTAATAACCAGTGCGGTATCAAATTACAGTTATAAGGTAAAGAATGTAAGTTTATAAACCTTTTTTCTACGAAGCTTTGAAGTAAAAGACATAAAATATTCAAACTATTTTTAAATAACCATCGCTTACATTTACAAAACTAATATTTAAATTTAAAAAAAAACAATCATTATTCTTTATTAATACTGATAAAAATAAAAATCTTTATCTATTAAGGTACGAAAATGACTTTCTCTTACAGAATTAATTCCTTTTATGGTAGTATTTATTTATAGTGAAAAGAGAAAGGCCCAAGAAAAATGTCACCCAGTCATTAAGAGTATATAGTGCTTTTCGAGACTAATAATTTTCATTATAAGACTTCTTTTCGAAACATCATATAATAAGTTTTTTATTAACTCTCCATCTTTGAAAAAATATTTACTTTTTCATTTCAAGTAGTATGTATATTAAAATAACATAAAAATATATACAAATGAAAATAAATGTAATTAACTCACCCGTAAGAAAACTTTTGAAAAGTGTTTAATTAGAAACTAAATTTTTTATATGAAACGAAAAATAAATATCTGCTTCTTTACTTAAACCATAAGGTTTCTGACATTTTACAGTAAAAATATTTTTAAATTAAAAATTAAAAATCATTACAAGACTTCTTTTCGATACATCTTATTATAAGTTTTTTTTTATTAACGCTCTAGCTTTAAAAAAATATTTACTTTTTTCATTTCAAGTAGTATGTATATTAAAATAACATAAAAATATATACAAATGAAAAAACATGAAATTAAGTCACCCGTAAGAAAACTTTTGAAAAGTGTTTAATTAGAAACTAAATTTTTATATCAAACGGAAAATATCTTCTTCATTCCGTAAACCATAAGGTTTCTGACATTTTACACTAAAAATATTTTTAAATTAAAAATATTAAAAATTATAAAATAAAATATATCCAATATATTAATATGATGAAATTTTACAGAGGAAAAAAATATAATTAGCTCTTTTTCATAAAAAATTTAGCTTCTAATTTACAATTCGCAAAGTTACTTTTAAGGTAAACATATTTCTTCTTTTTTCACTTGGCGTACATAGTTTGTGCATTTTAAATATACATATTACTTCATATAACAAAAATTAAACAACTTTATGTTGTTAGAACTTTATTAGAAATCAAGAAAAAAATTACTATGAACAAAACAATAGTTATAAATTTATATTCAATCAAGAATAGTTATAAGGGAGACTTTTCCCCTCGATAGGTCTGTGTCCCTTTAAAACAAGTTAAAAAAAGAAACTAATTTTACGATGAAGAGTAAAATTATAAAATGAATCCTATTCTTCTCTCTTTTTTAATTTTTAAATACATGCATGTAATAGCGATGAGCTTCAAACTTGTAGGAAATTTATCAAGATTAGCTTTAACGTTTTATAATCAGGCTTTAAATAAAAAGTAAATGTCATATACCGGCAAGCAGCTGGTATGTGACATTTACTTTTAAATTAAAAGTGATACAACTTCTATTTTTTAAGTATTATATCTAACTCTGAATTCTTTTTTTATAGTTTTTTTTCATATTTTACAAGACCGCAGTTTGAAAATTTCTGGATGGGATCAGAGAAGATCATGCTCATGCTGTAAACTGATAATAATAGATAAATAAAACTACTCCTATTTTATATATATATATATATATATATATATATATATATATATATATATATATATACGTACACAAACACACACACACACACATATATATATACGTATATACATATATATACATATACACACATATATATATATATATATATATATATATATATATATATATATATATATACACATACACACACAGTGGAACTTTACTTATATGAAGCCAGGGGAAGCTGTAATTCTCCTGTGATTACTTCGTACATATAAATAGTAGCATTTCTGCATAATTTAAGGTAAAGATAATTTTATATTAATATCCGTAAACTAAAACAAGAAAATTATTCCTTTCCTCAACATTAAATACAGCAAGTTTCTGTACTCATTAAACACATACATAAAGACATATAAAGAGTACTTTTACGTATAACTGAATAACACATACATTGGGGATCAAAATATCTTTTGTTTTAGGGAATGTTTCGTATAGCTGAATATTCGTGCAAGTGAATAATTTATTACAAACATTATGGGAGTTTTGCTGAGGTGGAATCTTGATAATAGTGAACATTTTGCTGGTACCAACTGAACATCTATTTAACCGATATTTTTTGAACGATTATAGATAACTCTTGAGAAATTGAAAATCCGTTTATTCTAAACTGAAATTTACCCTTCCAGAGATATAACAGTTTACTTATTTAACAGAATAAAGTATTATACGTTGCATTAGATTTTTTTTATAGTTTTATAGATATATTTTAAAGCCTCAGTTAGAAATTTCTTTCTTGAAGCGACCAGAGAAGATCATGCTGTTAATTGTAAATAATAGATGAACAGAATTACAGATATATTTATGTATGTTAATGATAATTATTAAATGAAAACTTAATATTTAGCATTTTAAACTATCCAACTAAGATTTAAGAACGAAAAAAGTTATTTATTTATGCAAGATTTTAATGAAATCAATACACGCACACACACATATATATGTATATATATACACACATATATACATTTATATGCATATATATATATACATATAAATGTATATATATATATATATATATATATATATATATATATATGTATGTATATATATGTATATATATATATGTATATAAATATATATATATATATATATATATATATATATATATATATATATATAACACACACTTTTTTCACTGTCCAAATTTTGGTCATTATTATGGCGTTTGGAGTTTCGGTTTGGGAGAAGGGGAACAGGACCATAACATGTTCCCCTTATCTACAGTCCTGGTGTATTTTTTCAAGTTTATTTTCCAAAATGTCAGCAGGATTCTTCAACATTTTCTACCTTTATTTTCCTTAAAAAATTTATAATAAAAAATTTAATCTAATGAGTGTTTGTATATATATGGTAACTGCGACTACAATCGAAATTTTGTGTAACTTACGCGTTATGTATAAATAATATAAAGATTATGTGACCTTTTAATTAATTGTTTCTCTAACAGATTAATAATGACACTTCGACTATAGGGAGTAAGTAACACATATTCGGAAACAATAAATCTTATTCGAAGTTTTGAAATATTAACTATATAAGAAAAATTTCAAAGCGGGGAAAAAAATTTCTTATAAAAAGTCCGATTTGCTTTCAGTTCACATAAAAGGTCTAAAATAATTTGTTTTAATTAATAAAAGTCATAAAATAATTTTAATAAATTTATAATTTTTATTTGTTTTATTTCTAAAATAATTATATACATAAATATAATTATTTTAGAAAACAATTATATTGTGTTACTTAAAATTACTTAAGAATAGAATTTAGCATATAAGTCAATAAAACTTTTATAAATTGAATGTAAAAAGAATATTAAAAATCAATACATTCGTTAATTTTCCATTAAAGAATATATAAACACATATATGTCTCATTACTACTACATAAAAGGGAACATTTACTATTTCTAAATTATTACACATATCACTCAATTCAGCAGACCAATACTGACTTGCGTTCTAGTTATAAAAATGATATGAATTTCTAAAAACAACTTTCTTGGGAAACAAAATTTGCAAAATAAAATTTTAAAGGCAGAACAGTATTATATGTAATCAAAGAAACTCTTTAATATTTTAAATTGAATTACATCTAGACTATAAATTAGAAATAAGACTTTGTTCTGAGAAGTTTTACATTAAAACTACATCGATTAGAATTAAAGCTCTTCAACCGCATAACAACTTTTAAGTGTTTTACATTCAATTAGTTTTAACTATATTAATATTTCTATGCATTTGTAATAGTTTCAACACTTTACATTTTTTTGGGTTAATAATTTTGATGTCTGACTATTTTAGAATTAATGCTTATTATACATTCTTTAGTATACAAAATATATAAACTTTATCAAATGTTTATTTTCAATTTATAACCAAAGACCACTAAAAATTTCAAACGTAGTTAAGTGTTATAATGTTTACAATCCTACTTGGAAGTTTGAAAATGAAATAAATAATTTTTTGTGGGATTTTCAAAAGAGTTTATAAGTTTTTAAAAGAGTGAAAAGTGTATTCTTGTTTACAGTAACCATTGATATTTACTGTACATAAATAATAAGTGTTATATATAAATAAAGCAGACATTAATACATGTTTTTAATCTAATACATACTATGCGAGTCTTTATAAAGCATATTTTTAAGTTATTTTTTATAAATTTAAATTGAAGTTAACAATGAGTCATTTAATTTTGTGCAGCTAATTTATCTTTCGCTTTCAAATTTCTTTCTTATGTTAACTAAATATTATATATGTACTTTTAAATGTCATATAAAAGGAAGGATACTTAATTAAGTTGAATTAGATTAAATTAAAATATTTATAACAAAAATAATAAGAATTTGCCTATAAACATAAATTTAATTAAGTAAACATTAGTATAGTCTCTTTTTAATGAAAATTAAAGCACAAAGTAATAAATCTGGTGCTTATTGACATCTCCACGACTAATAAGTTTTAACTGGGAAATAGTGAAGTCTTGGTTTTTATTGAAGCAGATAACAACAACTAAGTCCGCAATTAGTCTAGAATTTTCAAGCAGTAATAATAATAATAATAATAGTTCATTAGAACTGAAGTATTAATAAAACCTAAATGATATTTAGTACACTGTTATTATTTTATATGCTTGTAAGTTTGCACAATTTTGTTACACAGTTTAAATGAAGATCAAGTAAATATTTCAAGAACAGTAAACCATAAGTCTCGTTTTATTATTATGGAATATATGTCATATCTGAAGGTGCATAAGTCATACTAGTCAAGTTATATTATAATTCTTCAGATAATTGATTAAAGAATTAGATTTTTCATGGTTAGTATTACATTATATTTCTTCTGAGACTTATGTA
Organism: Pardosa pseudoannulata; assembly: GCA_032207245.1. Classification (NCBI taxonomy): domain Eukaryota; kingdom Metazoa; phylum Arthropoda; class Arachnida; order Araneae; family Lycosidae; genus Pardosa; species Pardosa pseudoannulata. The sequence continues at coordinate 34,452,266 of CM063500.1, forward strand.
ATATTATTAGTTGGTATAAATCCTTTACGAAAAGCAAATAAGGGTGACTTACTTGTGTCATTAAACGATCAGCTCCGGTTCCTTCCTCGTCTTTGAACACGATATCCGCATTGTAGTTTGGTACGAGCTGTTTAAATTTTGGATGGTCTCTCGTTATCTTTCCTTCAGGCAGTCCACTCGCCCCGAGAGTGTTTTCTGGCACATTAGGAACATGCTGCTTGAAGACAAAGGCATTCAGTTTGCGTGGAATGCGGCGTTTGGCGTACAACCGACCCGGCCCGCAGCCCTGGGCAGGTCCGATGCTGTGGAGAAGCACCGCGGCGATCAACAAAGTACCGGCCGTACGAATCAAGCTTGGCCGTCCACTAGTGTCAAGCCTCGGCAATAACATCAGTCCCTTGCCGCGCACCGATGGTCACCAACATTCTCTTCAATTTCGACGCTGGGGGTTGGTTTTAGTCTTCTTCAATCACTAACCGCTTGCTATCGATGTACTAATTCCACCATTGATCGATTGGGTTTATAAATTATAAATATATAAAAAATAAAAGGAAATAATGTTGTAAAATTTTCTAATCAACTCCTTGGATGAGATCTATAAACATCGTATCTATCCGGTAGAAGACTTGAGAGAGATGTGTGTTCTTGCGACGACTTCTCTGAGGGATTGATTCCAACTCAGTTCTTCAATGCAGTGGACAACTGTTGTGACCATCTGATGGGAAAACCTCACCTCAAAATACCGTCATCAATTAAGGACTGTGGGAGAACTCGCGATTGGTCCAGCATCTGTTGACACGTCCTCTCCAAGAATGCCTCCCCCTCTCAAGCTGCACTTCTTAAGAAGTGCTCTTTTCCTCCCCTCTTTCCTACCCCCTCCTCTCACGGGTGCTATCTCAGGCGTTCGGTTTTTCTCTCCTCCCAAAACTTGCCGTCCTTTTCGGAACAGAACGCATGCTTTTCATTCATGTGCGGTTAGCGTACACACCTGGTTTCGCACAAATTGCTTTTTGATGACTTTGTGTATCTACAAATAAGGTAGAATTTTTCTCAAGTAGAGTTCAGAATTAAAAGCAAATTGCAGTTTTGCATTATTTTTTTTTAACTCTATGGTAGGAGTCGCTATAATATAGTGAAATTTTTTCACCTAAAAATTTTAGAGCGCAATATAATAGTTGGTATGTACCTGTTTAGAGTTATTATGCAGCACACCTGCTTTTTAAGTGACTTCGGGAGAGCACAAAGTAGAAAAAAAGCAAATTTATTCCAAGTAGTAATATTTAGAATACAGTAAACTAACTTTTACATTAAATTTTTTCGTATAGTAACCGTTCAGTTTATGCTGATAATGAAAAATTTAATTTCAGATTTTTAAATTCCACGAAGTAATTGTAAATACATTTTTAACGGAAGATTTTCTTATACTATTCCTACGGGTTTATTGTACTCAGAAGTTGTAAATATAACTAGTTCCGTTCGAATTTCATACAAAATAAATTTAAAGATTTTCTACACAGATCCTATTTAAGGAGATTACTTGTATGAAAATTTATATTCGTGAAATTGCACTTATTACAATACTCATTTCATATCTGCAAACGAACTGGTTTTTTAAAAAAAATGGAATTTTACGAGTAAAATTGTTTACTAACTAGATTCTACTTTTTATAAATTTATTTTTTTTTTGTAAAATATTTATTCTAGAAGAGTTAAATCAGATACGTTTTAAATCTAATTTTTACACTATGGTTTCAAAATAAACACCAGTTATTAGTTTTGCGATGGCAATGTAAAATTTTCAAAAAGCAAGAAACTGTAAAAACTGAAATTTTGGGAATTAAGTTCAAGTTATGTTTCTCTGAATATATCGGAATTTAAGCTACAATGCTACAGTCTATCGGTATCAGTTTAGGTGATTTTGCCTGTATTTAAACTTCTGTATCAGAGAGCATCTAGATTTTTTAAAAATCTTTTCTTTCTTTTTTTTTACACTACAATATACCTAAGTTTCATTTAAAAGTCACTTAATTTAAGTGTGGATGTGCTAATAGATTTAATAATGAGATGAGAGAGAATTAATTTCCATTGATTAAATTACTAAAAATCGGCTGAGGTAAAAGATAAAAATTGTCTATAAAAAATAAATTGGAATTGAATCGGTTGTATAAAATTATGATATTTTGTAAAATCTTTATTCTATAACAGTTATATCAGATAAGTTTTAAATCTAATTTTTAGGCTATTGTTTAAAAATAAATGCCAGTTATTAGTTTTGAGAGATTTTTACATTGGGAATGTAGCTTTTTTAAAAAACAAAGAACTGTAATTAACTGAATTTTTATGCATTAACTAAAAGTGAATTTTTGGGAATTAAATTCAAGCTGTGTTTCTCTAAATATATCGGAATTTAAGCTACAATTTATCGCTATCAGTTTAGGTGATTTTGCCTGTATTTAAACTTCTGTATCAGAGAGCATCTAGATTTTTTAAAAATCTTTTCTTTCTTTTATTTTACACTACAATATACCTAAGTTTCGTTTAAAAGTCACTTAATTTAAGTGTGGATGTGCTAATAGATTTAATAATGAGATGAGAGAGAAGTAATTTTCATTGATTAAATTACTAAAAATCGTCTGAGGTAAAAGATAAAAATAGCCTATAAAAATAAATTGGAATTGAATCGGTTGTATAAAATTATAATATTTTGTAAAATCTTTATTCTATAAGAGTTATATCAGATAAGTTTTAAATCTAATTTTTACTCTATTGTTTAAAAATAAATGCCAGTTATTAGTTTTGAATGATTTTTTACAATGGGAATGTAGCATTTTCAAAAAACAAAGAACTGTAATTAACTGAATTTTTATGTATTAACTAAAACTGAATTTTTGGGAATTAAGTTCAATCTGGGTTTATCTAAATATATCAGAATTTAAGCTACAGTTTATCGTTATCAGTTTAGGCGATTTTGCCTCTATTTAAACTTCTGTATCAGAGAACGTCTAAATTTTTCAAAAATCTTTTCTTTCTTTGTTTTTTTACACTACAATATACCTAAGTTTCGTTTAAAAGTCACTTAATTTAAGTGTGGATGTGCTAATAGATTTAATAATGAGATGAGAGAGAAGTAATTTTCATTGATTAAATTACTAAAAATCGTCTGAGGTAAAAGATAAAAATAGCCTATAAAAATAAATTGGAATTGAATCGGTTGTATAAAATTATAATATTTTGTAAAATCTTTATTCTATAAGAGTTATATCAGATAAGTTTTAAATCTAATTTTTAGGCTATTGTTTAAAAATAAATGCCAGTTATTAGTTTTGAGAGATTTTTACATTGGGAATGTAGCTTTTTTAAAAAACAAAGAACTGTAATTAACTGAATTTTTATGCATTAACTAAAAGTGAATTTTTGGGAATTAAATTCAAGCTGTGTTTCTCTGAATATATCGGATTTTAAGCTACAGTTTATTGTTATCAGTTTAGGTGATTTTGCCTGTATTCAAACTTATGTATTAGAGAACATCTAGATTTTTAAAAAATCTTTTCTTTCTTTCTTTCTTTTACACTACATTTTACCTAACTTCCGTTTAAACATCACTTAATTTAAGTGTGGATATGTTAATAGATTTAATAATGAGATGAAAGAGAAGTAATTTTCATTGATTAAATTACTAAAAATCGTCTGAGGTAAAAGATAAAAATAGCCTATAAAAATAAATTGGAATTGAATCGGTTGTATAAAATTATAATATTTTGTAAAATCTTTATTCTATAAGAGTTATATCAGATAAGTTTTAAATCTAATTTTTTAAATCTAATTTAGCTGAAATTTATAAACATTTTTAAAAAGATAAGAAAAAGCAGTATAAAAGTCAGATATTATTCATAAACGGGTTAGAGTTAATAAGTAGGAAGTCAGGAATACAACTAAATAAATATCACGATGTTCAGTTATGAGTTATGATTGAAACTAGAGCCTTACAAATTGTTCTTATAAATTAGTAAGAAATAATGACTAAAGAAGTGCGGACAAATTAAACATACACTGAATTGGAAAAGAGTAGTTTAAACCATTTTATTGAATTTTTCTCAAGCCAATAGATTTTAGATGTTATAATTAGCTTTACTTTTTTTTTCTAGTCATTTAAAATAACTACTAGCAAAACTTTATGAACAGTTTTAAAACGATAAGAAAAAGCAGTATAAAAGTCAGATATTGTTCATAAATAGATTAGAGTTAATAAGAAGGAACTCGAATACAATTAAATAAAAGTCACGATGTTCAATTATGAGTTATGATTGAAATTGAGAGCTTAGAAATTGTTCTGATAAATTAGTAAGAAATAATAACTAAAGTACAAATTAAACATACACTGAATTGGGATCGAGTAAATTAAACCATTTTATTAATTTTTTCTCAAGCCAATTGGTTTTAGATGTTATAATTAGATTTACTTTTTTTCTAGTCATTTCTAGTCTATAATTTCTATCAAAACTTTATAAGCAATTTTAAAAGGATAAGAAAAAGCAGTATAAGAGTCAGATATTGTTCATAAATGGATTAGAGTTAATAAGTAGGAAGTCAGGAATACAATTAAATAAAAGTCACGATGCTCAGCTATAAGTTGTGCTTGAAATTAGAGCCTTAGAAATTGTTCTTATAAATTAGTAAGAAATAATGACTAAAGAAGTAAGGACAAATTAAACATTCACTGAATTCGAATCGAGTAGACTAAACCATTTTATTCAAGTTTTCTCAAGCCAGTCACTTTCAGATGTTATAATTAGCTTTATATTTTCCTAGTCATTTAAAAGAATTACTAGCAAAACTTTACAAGCTATTTTAAAAGGATAAGAAAAAAAGTCAGATATTCTCCATAAATAGATTAGAGTTAATAAGTAGGAAGTCAGGAATATAATTAAATAAAAGTCACGATGTTCAGTTATGAGTTATGGTTGAAACTAGAGCCTTAGAAATTGTTCTTATAAATTAGTAAGAAATAATGACTAAAGAAGTACGGACAAATTAAATATACACTGAATTGAAATTAAGTGAGTTATACGGCGTTATTTTTTTTTCTCAAGTTAATCACATTCAAATGCTACAATTGATTTTATTTTTCCTAATCATTTAAGTAATTACTCTATGAAATTTACAAACATTTTTAAAGCAATATATTAGCCATATATTGATCTTAAACGGATTACACTTAATAAGAAGAGAAAAAACATAATTCTCAAGCTACGTTTCGTTAAAGTCAAACAGATTATCTGCTTTCTTGAATTACATGGCTTCCTTTGCAGACGCACACATACACGGAAAAGCAAATAATTTTATTTTATCTAAAGATATTAGTGAGTGATATTTAAAGGATATTTTAGATTGATTTACAGCTTATGGGAAAAAATGAAACTTAGAGAACGGAGTTTATTATTAGATACATTTGTATGTCCGAGTAAAAATGCAATATTTTTTTGCAGCAATTAAATCATTTTATGTATTAGGAAAGCAATAATTATGGGGATCGTACGAATTAAGAATAAGGTATATGGAATGTCGCAGGTAGAAGTAATTATTACTTGGACTTCCATGAATTATTAACAAGAGGCAATATATCAGTATACATGAGTAATAAAGAGAGAGAACAATATTTTCACGATTTTGATTGCTTATATAGGCTATAGTAACTGATGCAATATTTATAGGTGGAGTAGTACTGAGCGCTTTAAAACCTAATTATCGGATCATGAAATATAGATAAGTTTTATGTACTGATAATAGTAACTTCACGAGAAATAATATTTAGCTTATATATGGGACTTAATATAAATTTCCGGTGTGGTATCGGTCAGTATTATGAAAGTTCTCATTATCTTAAATGTAAAGAATGTTTGCTTACCTTTCTAAATGACTTGAAAATTTTACATTAAAAGTTTTACTATACTAATACCCTATATAATAATAGCCTGGTCATGAAATATAGATAAGTTTTACGAACTGATAATAGTAACTTCATGAGAAATAATATTTAGCTTATATATGGGACTCAATATAAATTTCTGCTGTGGTATCGGCCAGTATTATGAAAGTTCTCATTATCTTAAATGTAAAGAATGTTTGCTAACCTTGCTAAATGACTTGAAAATTTTACATTAAAAGTTTTACTATACTAATACCCTATATAATAATAGCCTGGTCATAAAATATAGATAAGTTTTACATACTGATATTAGTAACTTCACGAGTAATAATATTTAGCTTATATATGGGACTTAATATAAATTTCCGCTGTGGTATTGGCCAGTATTATGAAAGTTCTCATTATCTTAAATGAAGAGAATGTTTGCTCACCTTGCTAAATGACTTGAAAATTTTACATTAAAAGTTTTACTATACTAATCCCCTATATAATAATAGCCTGGTCATGAAATATAGATAAGTTTTACGTACTGATAATAGTAACTTCACGAGAAATAATATTTAGCTTATATATGGGACTTAATATAAATTTCCGCTGTGGTATCGGCCAGTATTATGAAAGTTCTCATTATCTTAAATGAAGAGAATGTTTGCTCACCTTGCTAAATGACTTGAAAATTTTACATTAAAAGTTTTAGTTTTACTATACTAATCCCCTATATAATAATAGCCTAAGTTGTCTGTCCGTCTGTCCACGAATTTATGAAGCGGTTGTACCTGGAATGGATAGAGGCATCCATATTGTATTTTTGATGAGTTAGGGTTAGCAAAATTCAAAGCGAGTTCGAAAACGTTCGAAATCCCCCCTTCCCCCTTTTCGAGTGTTTAATGCCATTATTTCAAGCTCTGTAGTCCGCGGTTAAGAGAATAACATTAAGTTTATCAATTTATCACTTAATAAATAGGTAAAAATAACCTTTTTTCTAATATTATGACGTCATTCCTTTAACCATCTCATTTAATCATTTCTTATTTTAAATTATTTAAATATCGTCTGCATTATTTTCATACGTTTTATCACTGAACTTAGATATTACGTAAATAATTTTCTTTTATATTTGTATTAAATAATAGATTAGGTACATATGTGATAATTTTAAATTTAATCATCGATTACTTTTTGTTGCAATGAAAATTTTATCACCGGTATTAACAACAAATTCTTTTTATAAAAGTCTAGGAGTCTATTTCACGGACTAATAAATATCTAGCGTTTAAGTTATATATCTCTGAAAATTAAGAAGTTTGTTCGTTTGTGTGTTTGTTTTTTATACATAACCACACGGTTTGCAATCGATTCGCTAAATTTTGGACATCATTCATATATACCGCCAAATAATCACTGTCAATATTAAAATCTCTGCCTTCCATCCTATCACGTAATATGACAAGATAAATTAAAGTTGGCAACTAACATGCGGTCAGTAAAGATAAACAAATTATTGAGCATGTACCAGATAATTCTCAGCCAAAAAACAAACCATTTTTTTACCTGCCTTATAGGGTACTTTACAATTCTAGAAAATTAAAAATTTTACTGATCCCGTCATATGACGGGCTATTTGCTAGTTAAAAATAGTCAATTACTCATGATATTCTAAGTTAGTCACTTCATAGTGAATTATCAAATAACTCATAACCAATCACTAATGAAATCAATATGTTTGTAGAACATTTATTTATGAAAGTAAAACACAATTTTTCTTGTTGATTTTGGAGCTAATTCCCCAACCTTTCTTTTATTTCTGTAATAAAAAAATATGTCAAAATAAAGCACGTTGATAAAACTGAAGTTGTCTATTTATTTTTTTTTTTTTTTATTTCCTTTTTTTTTATATATGAATTTTGAAGACGAATTTGGGAATTATGTAGGTAATCAAACCATTTTCAAAATATATTGATTTTTTATTGTTGAAAAGTAATGAATTATTGTGATAAACTAATGTGGCCTGAGTAAGAAATAATCAAACCAATCCTACAATATCAGGGCAGAGTATGTCGATGTTATTCATGATGCGTAAGTATTGAAAAGATTAGTAGTTCAACCTAGTAAAGAAGGGCAAATTCTAGAATATGTAATAATGAAATGGCTCTAAAATATCTTATTAGTATGTCGAATGTGTAACATTCTGAAAGTGTTATTTATATGGCATGTGATCATCTCTTTGTAGATAATATGCTATAGACACCCATTAAGATTAAAAATATTAAATCTTTTAGAGGAAAACTTTTACCAGATATTGAAATTAATTCTAACTCTTCCTAAACACTGCGCAACAGCACAGCTTACGATTCAACCCCATCGTAAGCAGTGACGAGGCTAGTCCTTTTTCGGAGAAAAAAATTAAAAATATTGATCGTCATATGAATGGGCTATATGCTAGTCAAAATAGTCAATTACTCGTGATATTCTAAGTTAGTCACACAATGCTTTCAATTAAACTCATCATTTATTCGCTGCGAACTATATGTCCAACTTCATAGTGAATTATCAAATAACTCATAACCAATCACTAATGAAATCAATATGTTTGTAGAACATTTATTTATGAAAGTAAAACACAATTTTTCTTGTTGATTTTGGAGCTAATTCCCCAACCTTTCTTTTATTTCTGTAATAAAAAAATATGTCAAAATAAAGCACGTTGATAAAACTGAAGTTGTCTATTCAATTTATTTCCACATTTTTTATATGTGAATTAAATGAAGGATTTATTTTGACCTTCAGACAAAATGAAGTACTAATTTTGAATTATTGTTGACCTTAAACTAATGTGGCCTGATTTGTTAAGAATAATCAAACCAGTTTATCCTACAATATCAGGGCAGAGTTATTAGTATCGAAGTTTTAATCCATTATTGATTTTGTTGCGTAAGTAGTAATAAAAAGTTATGTGTGGAAAAAGTTCAATCTAGTAAAGAAAAAAAAGGGCAAATTCTAGAATATGTAAAATAGTGAGATGGCCTCTAAAATATTCTTCTTATTAGTATGTAGAATATGTAACGTTCTGAAAGCGTTATTAGTAGGACACGTGTTCATCTCTTTGTAGATAATATGTCATAAACACCAATTAAGGTTAAAAATATTAAATCTTTCAGACGAAAACTTTTACTAGATATTAAAATTAATTCTAACTCTTCTTAAACACTGTGCAACAGCACTGTTTACCATTTAACCCATTAATGTTTAGCAGTGACTCGGCTAGAATTTTTCGGAGAATATTCAAAGTCTTATCCAAAGAAAAGCTATCTTAATCCATAAAAAAAATAAAAATAAAAGTAAAAATAAAACTGCATGATTTTTAACAGCTGTCTGATTTTGCGCACCATTGTAAAATTATTTTTATGATTGTATGTAACATTTTAAATTAAATTAAAGAAATATAGAATTTATTCAATTTAAGAACCATCGGGAAATTTTACCTGTAATTTTAATGTTCACCAGAAGTTTCAGTTTAATTTTTGGAAGTTCAAAAACTATACATTTTTACTATGATAAACACGTGTTCATATGTATACACATATATGTGTGCGTAATCAGTGAACATTTTTCATCGATTACACAGAAGATTAGACTCTATTATTTAATTTACCTTGGTTTGCTGTGAAAAAAGAACTAATCGAAATGCAGATGTACAGCTGTTAAAAAAAATGCAATTCAACGTTGTGGAACTTCACATTTATTGAGGATCAAAACGCATCGGTCTTACTCATTGTCTATGCAAAGCAACAGGTCTGCATATATTCCTCCAAGAATATACATTTTGTCTGCGATGGAAGCCCGCAAAGAGGGAATAGCTCAATTTTTACCCATAAAACTTAAAAATGGATCAGCACTTTTGGGAAGCAAGAGTGAACCTCGATCAATTAGTTTAGTTCAGTTTGGAGAGAGCACTACGGTGTACTGTTTTGCTACACTAGGGCTAATGAGACCAGGACCTACTGCTTAAAGCCGATTCCATAACGGCTAAGAATATAAATGCTATCAGCGGGATTCGAATCCGTGAACTTTGGTACCGAATAGCAATGCTTTACCATTCAGCCATGGTTCGGCCCTTTATTATTTAACCATATTTCCTTGAGGACCACGTTTAATGCTATACGAGTCGACCATTGTGAAAACATTTACACCATCTATTAATTAAATCTAGCATTTAAAAATAATATAAAGCATTCAGATCTCCTATTACGCATACGGTCTCTCTATATTAACCGGAGATTATAGCGTGGAGGCGACGCTGGACTGTTAAGAGTGAAATTGCTGCGTGGCGTATAAGAGACGTTGGTCACGAAGGATTAAGTTAGCTCAAAAACCCACAGGCAGCAATTTAACTATTCCAGAAGGCAATATTATTTTCCTGGAACAGCTAAAAAAATGTGGACAGTGGAAGTGGAAAATCAGCAGTTAATTCAACGTTAATTTTGAGAGATGGGTAAAGGTGAATTTTAGCTATCTATTTTAAGGGTAATAATTTCGATATATTTCATATATATATATATATATATATATATATATATATATATATATATATATATATGTATATATATATATATATATATTTATATATATATATATATATATATATATATATATATATATATATGTTTATATATACAAACACATGTGTATGCATACATACATACATATATATATATATATATATATATATATATATATATATATATATATATATATATATATATATAAAACACATGTGTATGCATATATATATATATATATATATATATACATATATATATATATATATATATATATATATATATATATATATATATATATATATATATATATATATATATTAATAGGTGCAAAGGAAAGTAACGATATTTTGGAATTTAAAACTTTTTGTTCAATATAGAAATTTTTTTAACTATGTAGTCGAAAGAAAAGTGTAGCTCAACATTCTAGATAAATAATTAAAGTTTTTCTAAATAAGTAATTTTTTAAATTATGGAAGAGTAAAAATAATGTCCAAATTGTCAGATGTTTCCGCAGTTTAAAACAGGTTTGGTTCTCGCACTTAAACTGCTCACTCAAAAAATATTAAATGTTACCACCATCTCTCTACGATAAACACCGTGGATAATCATTTCAATTTAGTTTAATAATTTCAATATTCTGCCACCTCCGATAATAGTCTGGATTGACCGGAGAGGCACGTGGGCATCTTCTGCTGTAGAATAATTTAATTCCATTATCATAAAATATTGAAAATACTAGAATAATATCATAATATTGCTTAATATGTGTATGAAAATTAGCATTGTCTACTTCAGAATCGAAGAATTCTACTTCCTCAACTTTTCTTTACACTAATGGTCTAGGCCCGAATGTCACACAAGTTGCAACTTTCCTCGATATATCTGGATATATCAATTAATTAATTTTTATTAAAAATTAATTTTAAAGTTAGCACTGGTATTTTCCTAGCGGATATGTAGAATAATTGTTCACGTAGAAGTAATGTTTAAATAAAAAATCAGAAGACGTTGTTGGTAAAATAAAAAATATGTGAACTTGTCAAACAATACAATCTTTGCATATCATAACTACTAACACTAAACATACCATGACAGACAATGTATATGTAATAGGTAATGAATTAAAAATTCTTATTCTTTGCATAGATGAAAAATAGCAATATAAACAGTTTTGTTTAATTATAATAAATTTAATTATATACATTATATGTTTATGTATATATATATATATATATATATATATAAATGTATACATATATGTATATATATATATATATATACTTATATATATATAAATGTATAATGTATATATATATACATATATATATCTATATATATAAAATTGTATACATGTTCTATATATACATATATTTTATAATATATATATATAATATACATATTTATATATATATATATATATATATATATATATAGATATATTGTATATATATATATATATATATATATATATATATATAATTGTATACATGTATATATATATATGTATATATATATATATATATATATATATAAATGTATACAATGTATATACATATATGTATATACACAAAATATACATACATATATATATATGATTAAATTTAAAATTTGGTTTACTCTGTGCAGTTTATAATAGCTTAGATTTATGATATTCATCAGTAAACACGCAGAAGAAATGAGCCGGGCATGAATGGATTAATCATGTTATAGTAGACTTCTTAACGAGATGTTAAAAACAGTTTTCCAGCTCGAAGGGTGTATCCGACAAACTCTTTCAATGTACAAACCTTAAGGTACAGCCAGGGACTGACTAGGATACTTTTGTGCCCAGGGCACAATCCAATTTTGTGCAATCTAATGCAAATTTATATCGACAAGTTATCATAATTACAGTATATAAAAATTATAACATTGAATTAGCAAACAGATTGAAGAATTAGCATTAAAGTAATATTCAAAATCAAAAAACACCAAATTTTCATTACGTAATCATTATTATCTCTGTTTAGCCATGCTAAAAATTAAGGACTTTTAAAGACCTAGAGTGACCCAGTTTTTTTTTATTTTTTCTTTGTCACACTCATAAGCTCTGTGGTGCAGAAAATAATAATAAATATTAATTAATTTTAATATTAATTTTAATAAAATAATTAATTTTAATAAAAAAATAAAAAATTAATTGTACTAACATGCTAACGTCATTTATGATAAATTATATTTGTTTAATATATTAACGAATTATTATAATATAACAATAAGCATCTTAAAGTGTATAACGATAGTAAAAATTACTAATATATTTTTTATGTAACTGTACATTTGACAAGAATCAAAGCAGTACATAATAAGATTTTGTCATGCTACCTTAAAAAAATTATTCTACGTGATAGATCAGCAAATTTTCTAGGATGTTTTCTATAATTTTTTTAAAATTTATCTATCTATTTATATCTGTTAAATGTTCTTATTTACATTTGAGAAGGAATTTACCAAAATGTATCACAAATAATTTAAAATTATTAAACATATTTTTCTTGGTGTTTTTTAAATTATAGAAAGGCAGTACCATAGTGATTTCGTTGTTCTATCACCAGGGCCTGACTAAGATACTTTTGTGCCCAGGGCACAATCCAATTTTTGTGCCCTCCACCCCCATTGCAAATTTATAGCGACAAGTTATTATCATAATTACAGTCATATAAAAATTATAACATTGAATTAGCAAACAGATTTAAGAAATTAGCATTAAAGTAATATTCAAAATCAAAAACACCAAATTTTCATTTTACGTAATCATTATTATCTCTGTTTAGCCATGCTAAAAATTAAGGACTTTTAAAGACCTAGAGTGACCCACTTTTTTTATTTTTACCTTGTCACACTCACAAGCTCTGTGGTGCAGAAAATAAATAATAATAGAATTAAAAATAATTTAAATTGATGAGATGATTTAATGGTTTATAGTGGTACGTTGCTAATAATCTGTCTTATAAATATGCAATAACCCATAGGATAAAAAGAGCACCAGGTTCGTTGAGGGAATTAATTATCAGGTAAATAACAGTAAAATTAAAGTAAATAGGAAACAATAGAGTTCATCACAAACACAATTACCTCGTACAATAATTTATTAAAACTTAACGATGGTAGCGTATGTTTGCAATTTTTCCTCACTTAATATGTGTTTCAAGGACTATACTAAATTTTCGTGTCCCCCTAAAATTTTCGTGCTTAGGGCATGTGCCCCAAGTGACCGTGCGATAATCAGGCCCTGTGTGGCATATTATGTATTTGATAGGAAAGATTTAGAGATCAAACCAAATATTTTTTATTGTA
>CM063500.1:34471089-34486089 GCA_032207245.1 Pardosa pseudoannulata
CCAAAAGTGCAGTATTAATAATTAAGAAAATCTTCAAATACATATATGTTTTCAGTGTATTACTGTAGTGATTCAGAATTCCTTTCCTTGATATGCTTAGAAAATTAAGAAAATACTTTTAGTTTATTAGTAATTTTTAATGGTCATGAGCTAGAAAACTTATTTGACAAATAAATAATCTTTCGCATACTGAAAAGGTTTAAAGAATAAAGTAAGTCAGCTGCCCTTTCCTAATGACTAACAGTCATGCAGATTTTAATTAAACGAAGCATGGAGGGTGGGGGTCTGGTGTAGATATTTCAGTTACTTAATTAAATTTAATTTCCCTTGCATTGAATGGGATAGAAAAGTCTAAAACTTTCTTCTTTCCCAGGCAACGTCAGCCAGTACACACACACACACACACACACACACACACACACACATATATATATATATGTATGTATGTATGTATGTATATATATATATATATATATATACATATATTTATATACTTATATATATTTATGTATGTATGTATATATATATATATATATACATATATATATATATATATATATATATATATTATATATATATATATATATATATATATATATTATATATATATATATATATATATATATATATATATATATACATATACATATATATATATACCAATATATATATACATATATATATATACGATATATATATACATATATATATATATACATACATATATACATATATATATATACATACATACATATATATATATATATATATATATATATATATATATTTATATATATATATATATATATATATATTTATATATATATATATATATATATATATATATATATATATATCAGAGTCATTTTTAAACCTGAGGGAGTACTGTTTATAATATTGTATTTTATTCACAACTTATTTTTAGTTTGATCACTAAATTTTTTTTTCAAAATTAGTTTTTGTCAAATAGATTTATCTTATATTAATTTTTAGGCATTTTTAAAAACTTAATTCTGAAATAGTGTAGGGCACTTATTGAACATGCCTTATCTGATTCATAATCATTAAAATATGTTCCTCAAGAAATAGACTTTATGTCGTTATGCCGTGTATTTCAAGTGGGTCCTTATAAATAGTTACTTTGGTCCTTAGAAAGTCCCTAAAAGGTCCTTAATTTTTGTTCTGTCAAAAGAGTGGGAACCCTGCATCAGGAAGACCCAGTATTAGTCTTTAACCACTTAGGTTGATCTCAATGATGTTATTCCTGTTACTGAAAAATAAATCAAATCCAATAAGACAGTGTACCCTGTGCTCTTGTAAAACAGATTTAAAGGTAAGCCAATAAAAAAAGAGACCAATACTAGTGTTCAGAATGTCAGGTATCACTTTGTGTTGTCCCTTGTTTCAAAAACTATCATACAAAGACTAGTATTTAAACTTTTTTTCATTTGCCCGAGATAACTCGGGATAGTAAACTAATATTAAAACTAAATGCTTTTACCCCTGTAAAAAACTAAAGTTTTAACTTAAAACTTACATACTTTGTTTTGTTTTATTTCTCTGTATTTAATAATGAAATAAAAAAATGTGACGATTTTTTGCAAATTTTTTCAAACAAATTTGTAAGGGAAGCGGTTAATTCCAGAGGAAAATTTGACGGAGGGGGGGGGGTGCTGTAGGTGTGTTCCAGGGTTCAGCTTTTGGAAATTCACAGAGCACGTATTTTACACGTATCTGATGCAGTTATAATTGTGAACATATTTTCAGTCAACAGTGTAATTTTATAGTGTATTTATAATTGCTTATTTTCTTTAACAACTAAAGACTAATTACGATGATTGGATAAAAGTCTCCAATACAGTCTCATTCTCTTCTAAGAATGAGATATACATTGCTGGGAGTTCCTAACGTCTGTAATTATGCATGTAAACAGCTGAATTCAACGTATAAATTATAATCCTGTATGGCGACACTCTCCAATTGAAAATTTTTTAAAGTTAATTGTATCATAAAATACACTTAGTTCGAATGCTGATTTCTGAACAGAAAATCCCGCAGAGTGTGTGTGTATTCACACACACACACACGTATATGTATTCACACTCACACGTATGTGTATATGTGCGTGTGTATTCACACACACACATATGCATATACCTAGAGGAAGAAAAAGTCAAAATTAATAATATTTGTTTAAATAAAATAAAATAATTGAGCCAAAATGTAGTAAAATATGTAAGGAAAGTAAACCTGATTGTGGTAAAAATTTAACTAATTTTTGAAGTCAATTTGTGCTTTAATCTCGTTGACTTTTCTTTTAAATTTTAACAACATTTCTTTTGTTTACCCAATCATTCAACCAATATAGAATAGAAAATGACTTTTAGAAACAGATAAAAGTCAATTTCCGGCATTTCCTTCTTTAACCGCCTCCTTTGTTGACTCTATGGCCTCTTCTTTACTGTAGTGACAACTTGTCACACCCTGCAATTGACTTTTGCACCTCCCTTCCTAAAGGAAAGTTAGAAAGGTAACATCTTTGGACACCCCTTTGGACTTGGGATGGGAATATATACTGATTGACCATGAAATCACGCACGCGTTCACATGGCATAGTTTCCCACGCTGACATTGTTAGGCAGGGGACTATATTTCATGACTTTTAAAAGGAGTTCCTTGTGATTTCTTACTGTTGCTGTCCTAACGTTATTATTTGGTTTTAGAAGAGAAGTTAGTAATTGTGTTTGACTTTTGGTGTTTCACCGTGAGAAACCACAAAATATGTAAAAGTTTTTGTGCCATGGAATGCGGAATTCTGGAGGAGTTTTCCAGCAGCAAGGGGTGGTTGATTTGACACACTGGTTGTATGGGGAGATTGTAAGGAGGAATGTTCAAGCTTGCTACTTTTTTTAAGAGGTTTATTCATGGATATTTACAGACATTTACTCTGTCCATTCAGTTTAAAGAAGATAGTTTTCGAAACAATTTTTCACATTAACCCCTTGAGGTCCAACCTCGAGTCTGACTCGAATAACATTTTTTTGCAGCTAATCCAATATGAAATGCAACTCGATAGGTTTACGATATAGGTTTTAAATTTAAGAATAACGCATTAAAAACCGTAAAATATTTTTATAACACTAAACAGACTTTCATAACAATCACACTTTTGTAACAATACAGAATATACATGGCTGGGAGTTGAAATGATATATATATATATATATATATATATATATATATATATATATATATATATATATATATATATATATATATATATATATATATATATATGTACATGTATGTAATGATCTTTTCATCCTAAAAAATTAACGTAATTATGTTTATCTTTAAAATAATTTTCTATCGATTCTATTTTTTTCTGTCATCTTTTTCTATCAACTTCGGTGAATATCTTTGTTTTCCCTATTAAATTGGAAGCTTCGAACCACCAATCTTCCTTCTGCATAAGTACTTTAAAATAGTTCCTTAAGCTTAAACTACGTAATTTGCGTCCCCTCGTGACCGGCAAATAAATCTTCTGATTGGTTGGCCCAGACACCTATTTAACTAAGATGTACTGGATTTAGTTGCCTGAATAAACTCAGTTTATTTTTATTTTAAAGTGTCTTTGTTTCGCTATGTTTTAGGCCTGTCCATTCAACTGCCTTAGATTCAAGATGGACTCTCTTTCCTTTCTGATGAGACAAAAATCCCATCTCCTGCATATGTATGTATATTAGTATGTGTATATGTATATTCGTATGTATATAAGTATATGTATATGCATATTTGTATGCATATGTATATGTATATTTGTATGCATATGTATACTCATATATTTATATAGATATGTATATATTTACTCATATGTATATATATGTATATATATACTCATATGTATATATGTATGTATATGTATACTCATATGTATATATGTATATTTGTGTGTAAATGTATAGGTATATTTGTATGTATATGTATACTCATATGTATATATGTATGTATATGTATACTCATATGTATATATGTATGTATATGTATACTCATATGTATATATGTATGTATATGTATACTCATATGTATATATGTATATTTGTGTGTAAATGTATAGGTATATTTGTATGTATATGTATAGTCATATGTATATATGTATGTATATGTATACTCATATGTATATATGTATATTTGTGTGTAAATGTATAGGTATATTTGTATGTATATGTATATTTGTACGTATATGTATATGGAATGCGAAATTCTGGAGGAGATTTCCTAAAGGGGGAATGGTTGATTTTTCACGCTGTTTGTATGGGAAGGAGGAATTATATTTTTATTTTGGCTCATTTTTATTTTGGTTAGGCTGATTTATGTTCTAGTTAAAATAATCCTATTTTTACAATTTGGTAATTCAACTGATGAGACCAGGTAGAATTGAGGTAGGAAATTGCCACCGTCGTCCAAAAATTCATACAGACGATTAATTTCTCAAAAGCAACATCCAAACGCGAGCATTTTTAGAAAAGAAAGAAATAAAGATTTGCAAAGGACTGGAAATTCGAAAGTTCTTCCCTGCGCAAAAAATGGAGGTTTGGAATTCATCTGCCTGTATATTCGTATGCTCTATTTGCAAGTTTGGAATTTTCAGGAATGCATTGTATTCAGTTTTTTAAAAAAGGTTTTATTTTCTTTAATTATTTCTGTTGCTTGCAGTAGTAAGGGTGTCAAACGATCTGACAAAACTATCTCCTGTAAATATGTACTTATTAAATCTGTATCAGTTTAAATATTGGCACATACGGGCAGACGACAAATATAAAAATACCACAATAAAAGTAGAAAAAAACTGAGTCATACATATTAAATCTGCTTCTATTTAAATATTGAAAAAAAGTCAGTGATTCAATTTGATTAGTAAGTCGTTTTAAATCCCCTTAACTGTTTTTTACTCTTACGATTTGAAATCTTCTATGTGACTACTCTATACTGCAAACACACACGCACACATAAAAAGTATAAAAATACCCCAATAAAATTAGAAATAAAGTGTGAGTCATACATATTAAATCTGCATCTGTTTAAAATATTTAAAAATTGCTACTGATTCAATTTGCATAGTAAGATGTTTTAAATCCACTTAATAGTTTTTACTCTTAAGATTTCAAATCGTCTTATGTGACTACTCCTTACTGAAAGTACACACGCATACAGGAAAAAATATAAAAAATACCACAATAAAAGTAGAAAAGAAAAAAACTGTCAGTCATACAAATTAAATCTGTGCATATTAAATCTGCATCTATTTAAATACTGAAAAAATGTCATTGATTCTATTTGGTTAGTAAGACATTTTAAATCCACTTAAGTTTTTTACAATTTCAAATCTTCTATGTATTTACTTCATACTGAAAACACACACGCACACATAAAAAGTATAAAAATACCCCAATAAAATTTGTGAGTCATACATATTAAATCTACATCTGTTTAAAATGTTTAAAAATTGTTATTGATTCTATTTGGATATAAAACGATTTAAATCCATTTTATAGCTTTTTATTTTTAAAATTTCAAAGTTTCTTACTTGACTACTCTATATTGAAAACACACACACGCACTCAAAAAATATAAAAAATACCACAATAAAAGTAGAAAAGAAAAAAACTGTCAGTCATACAAATTAAATCTGTGCATATTAAATCTGCATCTATTTAAATACTGAAAAAATGTCATTGATTCTATTTGGTTAGTAAGACATTTTAAATTAATTCAACAGTTTTTTCTTTTACAATTTCAAATCTTCTTATGTGACTACTCCATACTGAAAACACACACGCGCACATAAAAGCATAAAAGTACCACAATAAGTAGAAACGAAAAAAACTGTGAGTAATACATGTTAAATCTTCATCTGTTTAAAATGTTTAAATTTGTTATCGATTGAATTTGGATATAAAACGTTTTAAATCCACTTAATAGTTTTTTACTCTTTACTTACAATTTCCAAGTTTCTTACGTGACTACTCGATATTGAAAACACACACACACGCACCCAAAAAATATAAAAATACATAAAATAGAAAAATAGAAAAGAAAAAACTGTGAGTCATACACAGTAAATATATACTTATTAAATCTGTATCTGTTTAAATATTGAAAAATATTCATAGTTTCAATTTAATTTGAAAGACGTTTTAAATCCACTTAACAGTTTTTTAGTCTTACGATTTAAAATAGTCTTATGTGACTATTTTACTCTCATATTGAAAACACATACGCGCACATAAAAAATTATAAAAATACTACAATAAAAGTAGAAAAAAAAACTCTGAGTCATACATATTAAATCTGCACCTGTCTAAAATATTTAAAAATTGTCATTGATTTAAGGTTGTTAGTAAGACGTTTTAAATCTACTTAATACTTTTTACTCTTGCGATTTCAAATCGTCTTACGTGACTACTCTATATTGAAAACACACACACGCACTCAAAAAATATAAAAAATACCACAATAAAAGTAGAAAAGAAAAAAACTGTCAGTCATGCATATTAAATCCATGCATATTAAATCTGCATCTATTTAAATACTGAAAAAATGTCATTGATTCTATTTGGTTAGTAAGACATTTTAAATTAATTCAACAGTTTTTTGCTCTAACAATTTCAAATCTTCTTATGTGATTACTCCATACTGAAAACATACTCTTACTTAAAATATATAAAAATACCACAATAAAAGTAGAAAAGTAAAAACTGTGAGTCATGCATATTAAATCCATGCATATTAAATCTGCATCTGTTTAAATATTGAAAAATGAACACTGATTCAATGTGGTTAGTAAGTCATTTTAAATCTACTTAATACTTTTTACTCTCACGATTTCAAATCGTCTTATGTTACTATTCCATACTGAAAACACTCATAAGAATATAAAAATACCCAATAAAAGTAGAAAAGCAAAGAATGTGAGTCATAATATTAAATCTTCATCAGTTTAAAATGTTTAAAAATTGTTATTAATTCAATTTGGATAGTAAGACGTTTTAAATCCACTTAATAGCTTTTTACTTATACAACTTCAAAGTTTCTTACGTGACTACTAGATATTGAAAACACACACACGCACACAAAAAATATAAAAAATACCACAATAAAAGTAGAAAAGAAAAACTGTGAGTCATATATATTAAATCTGTGCATATTAAATCTGCATCTATTTAAATATTGAAAAAATATCATTGATTCAATTTAGATAGTAAGACGTTTTAAATCTACTTAAAACTTTTTATTCTTACGATTTCCAATCTTCTTATGTGACTACTCCATACTGAAAACACACACGCTCATATAAAAATATAAAAATGCCCCAATAAGTAGAAAAGAAAACTGTGAGTCATACATATTATATCTGTGCACATTAAATCTGCATCCATTTAAATATTGAAAAAATGTCATTTATTCAATTTGGTTAGTAATGCGTTTTAAATTCACTCAACAGTTTTTTGCTCTTACAATTTCAAATCTTCTTATGTGAATACTCCATACTCGTCTCCTACTCGCTACTGAAAACACATACGTGCAGATGACAAATATAAAAATACCACAATAAAAGTAGAAAAAACTATGAGTCATACATCTTAAATCTGCTTCTATTTAAATATTGAAAAAAAGTCAGTGATTCAATTTGGTTAGTAGACGTTTTAAATTCACTCAACAGTTTTTTACTCTTACAATTTCAAATCTTCTTATGTGACTACTAAATACTGAAAACGCACAGGCGCACATAAAAAATATAAAAGTACCACAATAAGTAGAAAAGAAGAAATTGTGAGTCATGCATGCTAAATCTGAATCTGTTTAAAATTTTTAAAATTGTTATTGATTCAATGTTATGAGTAAGGCGTTTAAAATCTACTTAATACTTTTTACTCTTACGATTTCATATCGTCTTATGTGACTACTCTATACTAAAAACACACACAAACACATAAAAAGAATAAAAATACCACAATAAAACTAGAAAAAAAAATTGCGAGTCATGCATATTAGATAGATAATCTGCATCTTTCTAAATATTGAAAAATGGCCATTGATTCAATTTGATTAGTAAGACTTTTTAAATCCACTTTTTTACTCTTACGATTTCCAATCTTCTTATGTGACTACTCTATACTACTACTCGATACTGAAAACATACGAGGATAAAAAAATATAAAAATACCACAATAAAAGTAGAAAAAAAAACTGTGAGTCATGCATATTAAATTCTTGCACATTAAATCTGCATCTGTTTAAATATTGAAAAATTGTCATTGATTCAATTTAGATAGTAAGACGTTTTAAATCTACTTAAAACTTTTTATTCTTACGATTTCCAATCTTCTTATGTGACTACTCCATACTGAAAACACACACGCTCATATAAAAATATAAAAATGCCCCAATAAGTAGAAAAGAAAACTGTGAGTCATACATATTATATCTGTGCACATTAAATCTGCATCCATTTAAATATTGAAAAAATGTCATTTATTCAATTTGGTTAGTAATGCGTTTTAAATTCACTCAACAGTTTTTTGCTCTTACAATTTCAAATCTTCT
Organism: Pardosa pseudoannulata; assembly: GCA_032207245.1. NCBI lineage: Eukaryota > Metazoa > Arthropoda > Arachnida > Araneae > Lycosidae > Pardosa > Pardosa pseudoannulata. The sequence goes on from CM063500.1 coordinate 34,479,697, forward strand.
TATGTGAATACTCCATACTCCATACTCCTACTCGATACTGAAGACACATACGCGCAGACAAAAAATATAAAAATACCACAATAAAAGTAGAAAAAAACTGAGTCATACATATTAAATCTGCTTCTATTTAAATATTGAAAAAAAGTCAGTGATTCAATTTGGTTAGTAGACGTTTTAAATTCACTCAACAGTTTTTTACTCTTACAATTTCAAATCTTCTTATGTGACTACTAAATACTGAAAACGCACAGGCGCACATAAAAAATATAAAAGTACCACAATAAGTAGAAAAGAAGAAATTGTGAGTCATGCATGCTAAATCTGAATCTGTTTAAAATTTTTAAAATTGTTATTGATTCAATGTTATGAGTAAGGCGTTTAAAATCTACTTAATACTTTTTACTCTTACGATTTCATATCGTCTTATGTGACTACTCTATACTAAAAACACACACAAACACATAAAAAGAATAAAAATACCACAATAAAACTAGAAAAAAAAATTGCGAGTCATGCATATTAGATAGATCCATGCATATTAAATCTACATCTGTTTAAATATTGAAAAATTGTCATTGATTCATTTTGGTTAGTAAGACGTTTTAAACCTACTTAATACTTTTTACTCTTACGATTTCCAATCTTCTTATGGAGTACTCTATACTACTACTCGATACTGAAAACATAAGAAGACATAAATAATATAAAAATACCACAAAGTAGAAAAAAAACTGTGAGTCATGCATATTAAATTCCTGCACATTAAATCTGCATCTGTTTAAATATTGAAAAATTGTCATTGATTCAATTTGATTATTAAGTCGTTTTAAATCCCCTTAGCAGTTTTTTACTCTTACGATTTGAAATCTTCTATGTGACTACTCCATACTGAAAACACACACGCGCACATAAGAAATATAAAAATACCACAATAAAATTAGAAAAAAGTGTGAGTCATACATATTAAATCTCCATCTGTTTAAAATGTTTAAAAATTGTTATTGATTCAATTTGGATATAAGACATTTTATACCCACTTAGCAGTTTTTTACTTATGCATCTTCAAAGTTTCTTACGTGACTACTCGATATTGAAAACACACACACGCACACAAAAAATATAAAAAATATCACAATAAAAGTAGAAAGGAAAAAACTGTGAGTCATACATATTAAATCTGTGCGGGGCGAATTAGTTGATCAGTTGATATATCGAAGGACACGTGACTGGCATAGCAAAGGGGAGTTTTAATCAGTTTTGAAATCTCACTGCCTAATGCAGTTTTTATCGCTGGTTACATCTTCTTTCCTCCTTAGCAGGGTGTTATAACATTTTATTTATTTTATTGCATGTTATCTTTCACTTCTACAAGTCAAGTATCTAATTGAATCTGTTAAACTAGTTCCATTTATTACTTTTTATTTTACAACGATACCAAAAAATGATTAATCGCTCCTCAGTTTTCATAGAAAGGACGCAATATTTTTGTTGTAAGATATCTTGAAAGATATGATTTTTTTTTTATCTCGAGTTAAATGCTAGCTTGGGTTTCTTTTAAATACCGTTTGTTAATAAATGTAACATTATACAATGGTGCTTATTTAATTAAGTTATATATTTAACAGCAAAATAAATTCTTTTTATAATTAATTATACAGTCTAGCAAGAATTTGGAGTTTGCAGCAGGCCAGATGTTTTTACTAAATCAGACACTCTGATTATAAAAATGACATATGTTTTTTGCTATCATTCAAAGAATTTTTTCAGGAGATAAAAGTGAAGAGAAGAGATATTCGATACTCTTTCCTATATATAAATACCAAGGGAATATTATTGATTATAATACACCCTTATTTAAACTTATTTTATTGTTTATTACACTTTACAAGTCAAGTATCTAACTGAGTCTGTTTAACTAGTTCCATTTATTACTTTTTATTTTACAACGATACCACAAAATGATTAAACACTCTGTTAGTTTTCACATAAATAAGGCAATATTTTTGTTGTAAGACACTCTGATTATACAAATGACATGTGTTTATTTCTATCATTCAAAGAATTTTTAAAGAAAATAACAGTAGATATCGATACGTTTCCTATTTATATATAAATAATATTATTGATTATAATACACTTATTTATTATATTGGAGTTGTAAAAATACTGATTACATAACAATTATAAACAATTTGCAGAAATCATTTAGAAAGAATAAAATGAAAGAATTATATATATCGTATTAAAATTATTGTATATGTATATATAAAATATTTTAATTTAACTGTTATTTAAACTTATTTTATTCTTTATTACATTTTATTTTACAACGATACCATACAATGATTAACAACTCTGTTAGTTTTCATAGAAATGATGTAATATTTTTGCTGTAAGATATCGAGAAATATATAGTTTTTTTTTATCTTGAGTTAAATGTTAGTTTTTTTAAATATCATCTGCTAAAAAAAGTCAATAAAAATAAAAATACAAAACTATTCCTTGGATAAATATTTATATATGCCATCATGATTCTGGTGTTTGCAGCAAGCTTTTTTTATAAATCAGACGCTCTGATCATAAAAATGACATATGTTTTTTGCTATCATTCAAAGAATTTTTCCAGAAAATATAAAGTGCAGGGAGGAAATAGTCGGTACTATTTCCTATTTATAAATATTAAGGGAATATTATTGGTTATAATACACTGTTATTTAAACTTATTTTACTGTTTATTACATGTTATTTTACACTTTATAAATCAAGTATATAATTGAGTCTGTTTAACTAGTTCCATTTAATACTTTTTATTTTACAACGGTACCAAAAAATGATTAATCGCTCCTCAGTTTTCATAGAAAGGAAGCAATATTTTTGTTGTAAGATATCTAGAAAGATATAGTTTTTTCTTTTTTGTTTATCTCGAGTTAAATGCTAGCTTGGGTTTGTTTTAAATACCGTTTGTTAATAAATGAAACATTATACAATGGTGCGTTTTTAATTAAGTTATATATTTAACAGCAAAATAAATTCTTTTTATAATTAACTATACAATCTAGAAAGAATTTGGAGTTTGCAGCAGGCCAGATGTTTTTACTAAATCAGACACTCAGATCATATAAATGACATATGTTTTTTCCTATCATTCAAAGAATTTTTCCAGTATAGTAATCCAGTAATAGTAATTTTGCTACATTTGTGGAGAATACGTCATGAAGAATAGTCATATCAGTTAAATGAAATACATTGTTTACAGCAATTTGGCAACAAAGGTTGTATAGTAATCCAGTAATAGTAATTTTGCTACATTTGTGGAGAATATTTCACGAGGAAAAGATATATCAATATAAATGATTTTATTGAAGTCGAATTATTTTTAGTGAAAAAAAAATAAATAAACCTTGAATGTTTATTTATCACATATTTAGATTCAACTCTCTTTCCCTCCCTATTATTCTCTTTCTCACTCTTTAAATATCTCTCTCTTTATTCTATTTAACTTTTACTCTCTTTTATTCTCGCTCTATTTATTATCTCTACCTCATTTTTTTTCCTCTTTGTTTATCTCTCCTTTTCTTTTAATTCCTCTCTTTTTCTCCCTCTCTCATCTACCTTTTTTATTATCGCTTCTCTTTCTTTATCTTTAACATGCACTAAACAAAAGCCCGCTATACATAAATATTACCAGCATTTTATAATTGTACAGCATATTGGTTTTGTTATTTTGAAATGCTATTTCTAATTCACTCAAGAGTTTCTAGAAAAATCTTTTCAAATTTACATTTTCCGAGTTTATATTTGATATTATTATTATTTTTTTTCAAGTTTGATTAAAAGAAATATCATTTATTCTCTTCTATTTACCTTAAATCATTAACTCTCATTTATTCCTTCTCTGTTTATCTCTTCTTTTCTTTTATCCTCTCTCTTTTTCTCATTCTCCCATCTCCTTTTTTATTATCGCTGCTCTCTCTTTCTTTTTAGCGTTCACCAAACAAAAGCATGCTATACATACATATTACCACTATACTATTATTGTACAGCACATTGGTTTTGTTATTTGGAAATGCTATTTCTAACTTACTCAACAGTTTCTAAAAAAATCTTTTTCAAATTTACATTTCCCGAGTTTATATTTGATATTACTATTATTTTTTTCAAGTTTGATTAAAAAATATCATTTATTCTCTTTCATTTACCTTAAATCATTAACTCTCATATATTCCTTCTATGTTTATCTCTTCTTTTCTGTTATTCTATCTCTTTTTCTCCTTCTCCCATCTCCCTTTTTTATTATCGCTGCTCTTCCTTTCTTTTTAACGTTCACTAAACAAAAGCCTGCAATACATAAATATTACCAGCATACCATAATTGTACAGCATATTGGATTTGTTATTTTGAAATTCTATTTCTAACTATAATGCTATAACTTACTCGACAGTTTCTAGAAATTTTTTTTCAAATTTACATTTCCCGAATTTATATTTGATATTATTATTATTTTTTTTCAAGTTTGATTAAAAGAAATATCATTTATTCTCTTTCATTTACTTTAAATCATTAACTCTCATTTATTACCTCTCTGTTTATCTCTTCTTTTCTGTTATTCTCTCTCTTTTTCTCCTTCTTCCATCTCCTTTTTTTATTATCGCTGCTCTCCCTTTCTTTTTAACGTGCACTAAACAAAAGCTTGCTATACATAAATATTACCACTATACTATAATTGTATAGCACATTGGTTTTGTTATTTTGAAATGCTATTTCTAACTTACTCAAAAGTTTCTAGAAAAATCTTTTTCAAATTTACATTTCCCGAGTTTATATTTGATATTATTACTATTTTTTTCAAGTTTGATTAAAAGAAATATCATTTATTCTCTTTCATTTACCTTAAATCATTAACCCTCATTTATTACCTCTCTGTTTATCTCTTCTTTTCATTTCGTCTCTCTCTTTTTCTCCCATTCCCATCTCCCTTTTTTATTATTTCTTCTCCCTCTTTCTCTATAACGTGCACTAAACAAAAGGCAGTTATACATAAATATTACTAGCATACTATAATTGTACATCACATTGGTTTTGTTATTTTGAAATACAATTTCTTACTTACTCAACAGTTTCTAGAAAAATCTTTTTCAAATTTACATTTCCCGAGTTTATATTCTATATTATTAGTATTTTATTTCAAGTTTGATTAAAAGAAATGTCATTTATTCTCTTTCATTTATCTTAAATCATTAACTCTCATTTATTCCTTCTATGTTTATCTCTTCTTTTCTTTTATTCTCTCTCTTTTTCTCCTTCTTCCATCTCCCTTTTTTATTATCGCTGCTCTCTCTTTTTTTAGCGTGCACTAAACAAAAGCCTGCTATACATAAATATTACAACTATACTATAATTGTACAGCACATTGGTTTTGTTATTTTTAAATGCTATTTCTAACTTACTCAACAGTTTCTAGAAAAATCTTTTTCAAATTTACATTTCCCGAGTTTATATTTGATATTATTATTATTTGTTTTGAAGTTTGATTAAAAGAAATATCATTTATTCTCTTTCATTTACCTTAAATCATTAACTCTCATTTATTCCTTCTCTGTTTATCTCTTCTTTTCTTTTATTCTCTCTCTTTTTCTCCTTCTCCCATCTCCCTTTTTTATTATCGCTGCTCTCCCTTTCTTTTTAACGTGCACTAAACAAAAGCTTGCTATACATAAATATTACCACTATACTATAATTGTATAGCACATTGGTTTTGTTATTTTGAAATGCTATTTCTAACTTACTCAACAGTTTCTAGAAAAATCTTTTTCAAATTTACATTTCCCGAGTTTATATTTGATATTATTATTATTTTTTTCAAGTTTGATTTAAAAAAATATCATTTATCTCCTCTCTGTTTATCTCTTCTTTTCTTTTCTTTTCTCTCTTTTTCTCAAATTCCCATCTCCCTTTATTATTATTGATTCTCTCTCTTTCTCTTTAACGTGTACTAAACAAAAGCCTGTTATACATAAATATTACTAGCATACTACAATTGAACAACACATTGGTTTTGTTATTTTGAAATGTTATTTCTAATTTACTCAACAGTCTCTAGAAAAATCTTTTTCAAATTTACATTTCCCGAGTTTATATTTGATATTATTATTATTTTTTTCAAGTTTGAATAAAAAAAATATCATTTATCTCCTCTCTGTTTATCTCTTCTTTTCTTTTCTTTTCTCTCTTTTTCTCAAATTCCCATCTCCCTTTATTATTATCGCTTCTCCCTCTTTCTCTTTAACGTGCACTAAACAAAAGCCCGCTGTACATAAATATTACCAGCATACTATAATTGTACAGCATATTGGTTTTGTTATTTTGAAATGCTATTTCTAACTTACTCAACAG
>CM063500.1:34491089-34496089 GCA_032207245.1 Pardosa pseudoannulata
CCACAGTTTGATTTCAATATTAGTTTATTTCGTTTTTAATCAATCTGATTTAAATTTCAAAATACCATTACAAAAATACTTAAGTAAAAGTGGTTATGGGGTCATAGAATGTTTTGACCTGAAAATAGCTCATTATAACAACCTATTTAGGATTGAATATAAAATAAAAAATTATGTCTGTTTTACGCGCTAGTTCTACTGTAAAGCTGAAATAATTGTTATTGTATTACTACTTCAATTCTCTTCGGGAAACTGATGTCAGTTTATTTGATCCGCAGATTAAATTCATTTCAATAGTGAATTATTGGTCTCTTACCTCCTTAGAGTTCCTTAGAATAACTACATAAATAGCAAACAGCTAATGATATATATTTCCTGTAGTAATGATGGTATCTGACGTACAGAATTCAATTCTTAAAGAACTGAATTCTTGAAGAGAATTCAATTTCTGAACGGCCCAAATTAAGAGCACAGTTTGATTTTGTTGCTAGTCAATCTGATCACAGTTCCAAAATTCCATGACTAATATCCTTATTTAAACGAGGTTATTGGTAATTGTACGTTTTGAGCTGAAAATAATATAATAACCTATTTAGGATTGAACATAAAATAAAAAAATATCTCTGTTTTACTTGCACGTACTAGTCTGTAAAAGCTGAAATAATTGTTATTGTTTTACTAATTTAATTATTTTAGGTAAACTGACTTTTATTTATTTGATCCTCAGATTAAATTGGTCTCAATAGCGAATTATTGGTTTTTTTTCCCTCTGTTGTTTGTTAGAGTAATTTCATAATTAGCAAACAGCTAATGATCTTTCTGAAGTAATGATGATATCTGACGTAGATTTGAAGTAAATTCAATTTCTGAACTGCCAAATTAAGACCACACTTTGATTTCAATATTAGTTTATTTCGTTCTTAATCAATCTGATCGAAATTTCAAAATTGCATTAACAAAATACTTAGGTAAAAGTGGTTATGGGGTCATAGAACGTTTTGAACTGAAAGTAGCTTATTATAACAACCTATTTAGGATTGAATATAAAACAAAAACTTATGTCTGTTTTACGCGCTCGTGCTACTCTAAAGCTGAAATAATTGTTATTGTATTACTACTTCAATTCTGTTCGGGAAACTGATGTCTGTTTATTTGATCCTCAGATTAAATTCATTCAATAGTCAATTATTGACCTCTTTCCCAGTGCTGTGCCTTGGAATAACTCCGTAATTATCAAACAGCTAATGACCTACAGAGTCTGTTCGCACATTTTTTAGACTATTTTGGTTAGTGGTATTAAAAATTCGTTTGTTGTAAAAAAAATAACATCAACTGTACTATGTTTTTTAAAGTCAAAATTATCGTCTGCAGCTTGAGAGGCTTTTTTTTTTTTTTATTAAAAATTGTTTTTAACGAAGCAGTGGTTCGAAGGCTATATTTATGCTCTTTCCGAAGAGAAGTATTCATATTCCGTTATCCAAAAACGATGTGAGAGTCATGGTTTTGTGATATCTAAAGAGTCAATAGATAATATCGTCTAAAAGAAAGGGAAAAAAAAAACAGTCGAATTGAGCCTCAAGTGGGACAAAATTTCCAAGCAATTATCCAAGGAAAAAACGAAACATCTTCAACTATTGCAAAGGTACGTGGTTAATTGTTAAAAGAAAATCCCCCTAGTCAAAGGACAGTTGCAAAATTATTAAAATGCTCGGTGTTCACTCTAAACAAAATGATAAACATTGATTTAAATCTTAAGAAAGTGAAAAAAACGCAATGTGCATCGTCTTTCTCTAAAGCATATCGCTGAACGCAGAATACGCTGCAGAATTCTGTATGAGAAACATTTATCCAAAGAAAAATGGAAAGAGTTGTCACAATAGATGAATCATGGGTGTATTTAAAAAAAACCCATTTATTATCATAAAAAGGGAGTAAAATTTTAAGTACATGGTTCAAAGAATCGAAAGAAAGTTTTTCTAAGGGATTCATGATTGTTGCTGGTTTTTCATATAATGGCAAGTTAAAAATAAAGAGAGTTGAAAAAAATGTCAAGATTAACTCCAAATACTATCAGGAACATATTTTATCGCCAATTTTTCTGAATGAAATACCATCGCTTTACCCGCAGTGTCATCAATCTGTGGAACTCCATCAAGACAAAACTAGCAGTCACACATCAAAATCCACTGTAAATTTCCTAAAAGAAATGGAACAAAAAACTGGTATCAAGGCCATACCCTTCACTGATATCCCTACTAAATCTCCCAATGTTTCACCAATGGATTTTTGTGCTTTTGGACTTTTAAATCTGCATTATCCAAACGTCGTCCCACAACCCTTACAGGACTCTGGAAAGTTGTTCGGGAGGAATGGGATAGAATGCCTCTTCTGACACTTCTAAAGGCATTATTATCCTAGAAATTACGATTTCGCAAGATAGTTCAGAATAAGGGATATCAAATGGAACATTTCAAACACAAGAATTTTATGTAATTTAGTTTTGTGTCTACAATATACGTCGTCTAAAAAAATGTGTGAACAGCCTCTGTATATTCCCTGAAGTAATGCTGATATCTGACGTAGATTCGAAGTAAATTCAAGTTCTGAATTGCCAAATTAAGACCATAGTTTGATTTTAGTATTAGTTTATTTCGTTCTTAATCAATCTGATTGAAATTTCAAAATGCCTTTACCAGAATAATTAGGTATGGCTTGGTTTGGAGCACTGCGGCCTACTTTTTGCAACACGAGGCTAATGAGACCGGGACCTACTGCTTAAAGTCGATTACGGAAGGCTACGAACATCCACGTCACGGTGGGATTCGATCCCATGAACTCCGGTCAAAAATATTTAGATAAAAGTGGTTATGGGGTCATAGTACGTTTTGAGCTGAAAATAAATCATTATAATAACCTATTTATGATCGAACATAAAATAAAAAAATTTCTGTTTTACTTGCACGTACTAGTCTGTAAAAGCTGAAATAATTGTTATTGTTTTACTAATTTAATTATCTTAGGTAAACTGACTTTTATTTGATCCTCAGATTAAATTGATCTCAATAGTCCTTATTGGCGTTTTTCCCTCTGCTGTTCTTTAGAACAACTTCATAAATAGCAAACAGATAATGATCCCCCTGAAGTAATGATGATATCTGACGTAGATTTGAAGTAAATTTTGAAGTGAAAGTATATATATATATGTGTGTATATGTAAATATATGTGTATATATATGTATATATATGTGTATATATATGTACATATATGTGTATATGTATATGTATATATATGTGTATATATATGCATATATATGACAAGCCTCAGACAAATCAACGAGCCTATAATGTCTTGATAATGTCTTTATTCATGACTGTTGCACAGTTCTACAGTCAACCATCAAACAAGGTGACGAGTGGCTAGCGTCTACGCTCTAACAAAGAAGCTACATTTGGCTAAGGTTCAGGCAGAAACTCTTTCTGAAGACGTTCTCTGAACTGCTACACACAGTTTGATTTTAATATTAGTTTATTTCGTTTTAAATATATCTGATAGAAATTTCAAAATGCCATTACAAAAATACTTAGGTTTGAATTGGTTTGGAGCACTACGGTCTACTTTTTTGAAACACGAGGGCTAATGAGACCGGGACCTACTGCTTAAGGTCGGTTAAGAAAGGCTACTAACATCCATGCCACAGTGGGATTCGAACCACGAACTCCAGTCAAAAAATATTTAGGTAAAAGTAGTTATGGGGTCATAGTAATCGGAACATATGCTTCGCACCCCAGGGTCCTTGGTCTAGGAAACGGAGACTGGCACCGTAGGCCCTGGCCCTCTAGGGGCTGTTGTGCCGATAAGTTTAGTTTAGTGTTTAGAAAATAGTAAACCTCATTTATATGCTCATTAGCAGCTCATAAATGGCTACTTTATAACCACGACTACAGTAATGACGGCAACAACTACATGTCTTCTTAGGAAGTAAATAAGCCGATTTTAGTAGTCCTAACATAAGAACGACAACATTGTACGTTGTGCCTTTACAAAACACAATATGGTCATTTTGTAATATAACATTTGTACTTTAATCAGTAACATACTTGTAAAATTGCTTCCTAATATTTACGCCTTTTTAATCTTTTATGGAATATGAATTAATTTTCTTATGTTATTTAGTCCATACCTAAGATATATGGGTAGTGTTGCTCTATTACCAATTTTGCCGAATACATTACTTATAAACATTATGTAGAAAATAGTAAATCTCATTTGTATGCTCTTTTAACAGTTCATAAATTGCTATTTATAACCACGACTACAATAATGACGGCAACAGCTACATATCTTCTTAGGAAGTGATGTCTTAAAAAGCTAATTTTAGTAGTTCTAACATAACAATGACCATATTGTATGTTAAGCCTATACGAAACACAATATGGTCATTTTATAATATAACATTCCTACTTTAAGGTAATCAATCAGTAACATGCATGTAAAATTGCTTCGTAATATTTACGCCTTTTTAATCTTTTATGGAATATGAATTAATTTTCTTATGTTATTTAGTCCATACCTAAGATATATGGGTAGTGTTGCTCTATTACCAATTTTGCCGAATACATTACTTATAAACATTATGTAGAAAATAGTAAATCTCATTTGTATGCTCTTTTAACAGTTCATAAATTGCTATTTATAACCACGACTACATTAATGACGGCAACAGCTACATATCTTCTTAGGAAGTGATGTCTTAAAAAGCTAATTTTAGTAGTTCTAACATAACAATGACCATATTGTATGTTAAGCCTATACGAAACACAATATGGTCATTTTATTACATATCATATCTACTATAAGCCAATGAGCGACATGCTTGTAAAATTACTTCTTAATATTTATTCCTTTTTAATCTTTTATGAAACCTGTATTAATTTTCTTGAATTCTGTTATTTAGTCCATGCCTAAGATATATGTGTAGTGTTTCTCTATTATCAATTTT
>CM063500.1:34501089-34521089 GCA_032207245.1 Pardosa pseudoannulata
TTTACGAGTATTTTTTTTCTTTAGGAAATTAATTTGTCTTTTTTTCTTCTTTTTATTAATTCTGAAATTAAAGTATTTTTTTCCTATTTTAACTTCTCTTTACCATGAACTTTCTGTTTTTTTGTTCTTACATTTATTCTGCTTCTTTTTAACCATTTTATTTTTCGCCTCAAAGACATCTATAAATAGTGTTTAATATTATGATATAATGCTATGCCCAAGAAGCGACTTTAAATCTTTTTCAGATGATTGTAATGAAAATGCTAAATATTTTGACTGCAAAGGAAAAATGCCTATTTTGAAAATGCCAAGCCTCTATTTTTATCAAGCACAAGTTATATGTTCACCCCAGTTTTCTTTCTGAGAGTGGGAGGCTAATATTTAAATTCTACTTGTAAAACTCCTCAATTTGAGTGATTCCTTGATTTAAAAATTTTTGTACCTAAATGTAAAAAAAAGAAAGAAAAAAAAAAAACCAAATATTCTTCTCAACCATCGTTAGTTTTCAAGTTGCCCTCGGCAAAAGGCTGTTCATTTACGCACAATTGTCTAAAAGTTTGGAGAATTCCGGTAATAAAAATTACCTAATAAAGCGAGACTACAAGTACAAAAATGACCATTTAAGCAATTTTTCCTCTTTAATATCTTAGCTTCAAATTTCTATCTTAGGCTACTATTTGTTAGTCATTAAAATATGTTAAAAGCAATGGTTTATAAAAGAATCACGTCCTGAATAAATTTTTCAATTATAAAATCTGAGCTTGATCGTTTAATACAGTAAACTTAATTAAATCTTGAATTATTTATTTGAAATGTACATTACAAAAACAGTGGCCTTTGCCAACTGCGCTGCCAAAGAGTGTGGTATAACCGGTAATTTAAAAGCTACTGTTTTCTACTAGTAAATTAATTTTTCTAGTTTTTTCAGGCCAGTTTGTTCAAACCTTCATCTGTATTTGTAATCATGCTTACATGCCGAAAGTAATGCTAGATTTGTGAACCTCTTGTGACCAATTCTATTGCGAAGAAATGTTTTTACTGTTTACATGGGAGAAAATTATCTTTAAACACTTGTAGTGGAAACTAGTAATGCACAGAAATTTTAATCAGTTTAGAAATTCTGTAGTGCATACCATGGCCGTAACTAGGTCCGTTAACGCCCGTGGCAAAAAAAAAAAAAACTGGTCTGCGTTTTTATCATCATATATAGTGAGAAAATATATAAACATGATTTTTTTCTATCATATATTTAGAAAAAACTCGCAAAATATTTTGTTAATTCTTAAATGTTTCTAGTACATTAATTTTTAATTTTTCTTCTATTTTTGCCTTATTAATACTTAAAAAATATTTTTAAACTCTTCGTAGGTATTATTTTTCTAATAAACTGAATATTTTTTTTGAAGGGAATATTTTTTATTTGAAAATTGAATTTTCATAGAAGATTGGTGAGTTTATAAATTAAAATTTAATTTTAATAACTTTGAAATTTAAAACGAATACCCATATTTGTATTAAGGCACATTAGGAGTGTTTGGTAAACATTTTGTAAGAGTCTGTAACAAGTTTAGTCTCTAGAAGCATTTTAGAAAATAAGAAAATTCATTTACAAAAATCATTTATAAACACATCGGAATTTATAATAAAAACTATTTATCAACTTTTCCTTATTTATATTTGGGGCGAATCGTTCTCTTTCGGATCCCATTTTCTTCATAGTGCGGCGCCCCTGAGACTAATGCGTCCGTGGCAGATGCCACCTTTGGAACGCCTTACTTACGGCCTTGGTACATAACTTAAATATATTTTGAGGAGAGTCCAAACTCCTCTGACTCCACCTATAAATACGCTATTGACCTTGACCCAATGTGTTTCAGAACGATGTTTAGCTTAGTGTGCGGTACTAGTTATTTTTGTTCGGCATATTTACCTAGGTAAATTCTGTGAGAGCATTTGATCAACTTTAAATACTTCATACAATGAGAGGTCAACGAAGGTGTTGCAAAAGGGGAAAAGTCACCTGCTGGTCTGGACAATAGGCATTAATATGTGTGTGGTCAGCCACTTTTATTCATAACCAAATTGTCTGAAGCATGCACTCATAGTGTAAGTTTCGGCTTTTACAAGAATAGCATTAGCGACCACACATGTTTCCTGAAAAGAAATAGGATTAAAATATAAATGCAATATTCCGAAGAACTTGTCGGCTATAAAACCCGTTCTGTAAATCAGAATAAGTGAAAAGTACCCCCTATATAATAATAGCCTAAGTTATTTGTCCGTTTGTCCTCGAATTTATAAAGCAGTCGTACGTGGAAAGGATAAAGATATCCATATTGAATTCTTGATCAGTTTGAGTTAGAACTTTTGAAATCCACCCCTTCCCCCCTTTTCTAGCATTTAATGCCATTATTTCATGCCCTATTTTCCCCGGTTAAGAGCAGACGATTTAATTTATCAATTTGTCACATAATAAATAGGTATAAATAATATTATTTTCTAGCATTATGATGCCATTCCTTTAACCATCTCATTTAACCATTTCTCATTTTAAATTGCTTAAATATCGTCTGCATTATTTTCATACGTTTTATTACGTTTTATTACGTTATTTTCTAGCATTTAATGCCATTATTTCAGGCCCTATTTTCCCCGGTTAAGAGCAGACGATTAAATTTATCAATTTGTCACATAATAGGTATAAATAATATTTTTTTTCTAGCATTATGACATCATTCCTTTAACCATCTCATTTAACCATTTCTCATTTTAAATTGCTTAAATATCGTCTGCATTATTTTCATACGTTTTATTACGTTATTTTCTAGCATTTAATGCCATTATTTCAGGCCCTATTTTCCCCGGTTAAGAGCAGACGATTAAATTTATCAATTTGTCACATAATAAATAGGTATAAATAATATTTTTTTCTATCATTATGACGCCATTCCTTTAACCATCTCATTTAACCATTTCTCATTTTAAATTGTTTAAATATCGTCTGCATTATTTTCACACGTTTTATTACTGAACTGAGATATTACGTAAATAATTTTCTTTTATATTTGGCTTAAATAATAGATTAGGTACATATGTCATAAATTAAATTTAATCATCAATTATTTTTTGTTGTAATGAAAATTCTGTCGCCGGTATTAACAACTCCAGTTAATCACTGGTATTAACAACAAATTCTATTTACCTCCAGGGGGTGTAGTGAAAATGATAGTTTCATTCCTTTACTTACATTAACTACCGTGGCATAAAATTATATGATCTCTGTTACCAGTTTCTTTGGAAAATTTCACTTATATACATTTTAGATTTTGATTTTTGACATAAATATATGATCTCTGTTACCAGTTTCTTTGGAAAATTTCACTTATATACATTTTAGATTTTTGATTGTACTTTAGTAATTTTTCATGTAAATTTTTATATGTGTCTTGTATGTATACTCTAACAGAACTTGTATGGCGTAGTATATCCCCCGTGGATTTTGTGCCAAAAAACATAAAATAAATAAATAAAGAAAACAGTGGCATAAAAAATATTGGGAAGAACTTAACGATAATATCGAAGTAGCTAAGAAAACTTTGAATTATCTTTCTAAATGAATTCAACGTTATTCTAAATTGCATTCACAGTATCGGAAGGCCGAACGATGGCCGAATGGCTAGGGTGCTGGCCTTCGGAACCGGAGTTCGTGGGTTCGAATCCCATTACGGCATGGATGTTCGTAGCCGTTCGGAATCGGCTTTAAGCAGTAGGTCCCGGTCTCATTAGCCCTCGTGTGCAAAACAGTAGACCGTAGCGCTCCAAACCAAACCAGTATCGGAAGACTTTAGAGAAGTATGAACATAAACAAATTATTGAGCATGTACCAGATAATTCTCAGCTAAGAAACAAACCATTTTTTTTACCTGCCTTATTACAATTCTGGAAAATTGAAAATTTTACTGATCCCGTCATATGAAGGGTTTGGTTTGGTTTGGAGCGCTACGGTCTACTGTTTTGCACACGAAGGCTAATGAGACCGGGACCTACAGTTTAAAGCCGATTCCGAACGGCTACAAACATCCATGCCAGCAGCGGGATTCGAACCCACGAACTCCGGTTCCGAAGAGCAGCACTCTACCATTCGGCCATCGTTCGGCGTCATATGAAGGGTTATATGCTAGCTGTTGAAAAGTAAGGAGACAGGACTTTAAAAACTAATTTTATTTTTAATGAATATGATTTAAAATAAAGTAGGACCTCTATTTAACAAAGATGCTCAATCTCTTAAAAATTCATTAAATAAAAGATATATTGAATAGAGATTGACATTGTAATGTATATAAAACAAATTTTAGATTCGTGAACATTAAATATTGTTCCACAATAACTAGCATATAGCCCGTCTTTTGACGGGTTCAGTAAAATTTTTAATTTTCCAGAATTGTAAAGTACCCTAAGAGGCAAGTAAAAAAATGGTTTGTTTTTTGGCAGAGAATTATCTGGTATGCGCTCAATAATTTGTTTATCTTTTACTGACAGTTTGTTAGTTGCCAACTTTAATTTATCTTGTCATATTATGTGATAAGATGGACAGAAGAGGTTTTAATATTGACAGTGATTATTTGGCGGTATATATGAATGATGTCCAAAATTTGGCAAATCGATTGCAAACCGTATGGTTATGTATAAAAAAGAAACACACAAACGAACAAACTTCTTAATTTTTCAAAGGTATATATATTAAACGCTAGATATTTATTATTCCGTGAAATAGACTCCTAGACTTTTATAAAAAGAAATTGTTGTTAATACCGGTGATAAAATTTTCAATGCAACAAAAAGTAATCAATGATTAAATTTGAAATTATCCCAGAAATAGCTAATAAATTATTTACGTAATAAGTCCAGTGATAAAACGTATGAAAACAATGCAGACGATATTTAAATAATTTAAATAAATGATTAAATGAGATGGTTTAAGGATTGACGTCATAATGCCAGAAAAAATGTTATTTTCATTTACTTATCATGTGATAAATTGATGAATTTAATCGCCTGCTCTTAATCAGGGAAAATAGAGCTTGAAATAATGGCATTAAACGATCGAAAAGCGGGGAAGGGGTGGATTTCGAACGTTTTCGAACTCGCTTCTTTGAATTTTGCTGACCCTAACTTATCAAGAATCTAATGGATGCCTCTATCCATTCCAGGTCCAACCGCTTTATAAATTCGTGGACAGACGGACAGATAACTTAGACTATTATTATAGAGGGAATTAATCATGCTCCTTGTATAAACTAATATCGATCTTTTTTAAAATTTTGCTCATGAGAAACTAATCTGAAAGGAAAACAAGAATAAAACAAAACATTTTCCACACTGTATTTTTAGTTAATTTTTTTCTATTGAAAATTTTAATTTCAGGGTAGTTGGTTTTATTGGGTTTAAATGATGGTTTCTGGAGAAAATTAATTTTTTTTATCGGTTTATTTGAAAAACCATAATGTTATCTACCCTCCTCTCCTCAAAAAATATTTTAATTACGATTTATGGTATAGAAAATTATGACAATTTCTTCTTTACCTTGACTAACAGCTGCACTTAAATTACAGGAAACTATTATTTAAACGAATGTTATTTATGAAAATTCGGTAAAATTTACTTTTTATTTTAAAATTGACTTTTCTTGATAATTTCAATCCGAATCCAAATTATTATTATCTTTCCAATACAGCAGGTGAAACAAACATTTGAATGAATGCATTTTATTCACAAGATTACCTTAGTTAAACAGATTAATTTTGACAAATTTCTAGGAATATTTAGAGAAAATTTCGAGTAGTTAATTTGAGCCATTGTTCATTATAAATTAGAAATTCATATAAGTTAATCCACTGACCGAACAAGAAACAGTTCGCTCTATTGTGCCAGCGTGCAGCGAAATCCTCTGCACGTGGAATAGACATTCGGTTTGCCGGCACCGCAGTGGCGGGCGCCATGTGGTGCTACGTTTTTTCAACATATAAGTTTTTCGTAGAAGCCCGAAGCGTTGCTTTTTCGAGGCCGATATGATACCATACAACAAAAGACATGATTTTTGCTTCAGTGCTAGTAGAATTCTCATATGTTTAGCCGTTTTTATAGTTATAACTCAAATACTAATATGTAAATATTTTATTTATTGTAATCTTTAAATTTATATTCATAATAAATAACCCGTTTCAGAATGGAGAACTCAGATGTCTCAATAATTAAAGATTTATTGGAAAATCCATGTTCTCTGCACACCCTGCATGAAAACCTACCGCACGCCACTGATATATAGTTATATATATATATATATATTATATATATATATATATATATTATAATATATATATATATATTTGGTGGCAAGGGCGCAGACCAGTTTTTTGCAACATGCGCTAAAGGACTTAGTTACGGCCCTGAGGTATCCTGTCCATTTAATGTTCTGAATCCTTATCTTCCTTATATATTGTACTATATCTAGATCTTTAAAAGATTTATAGAGTTCAGACTTAGTTCTTCTTCTCTAGATATTATTATGTTTTATGCCACTAAAAATACTTCTCAAAAATTTTTTTTATAAAACAGAAATGATAGGTTAATAAATTTACAGCCTCAAATTTTTAGAATAAAATATAGGAATATGGATCAGAATTTTATAATGCATCAAATATTGAATTTACTTTAATAATTTCATATAACATATTTACTACACACACTGAATCTGACATATACCTTAAAGTTTAAAATAATTTGATAAGGAATGCATCATAAAAACATATTGCACAACAGGAAATTAATTATTGACATTGTTTTGTTCGTAGATTTTGTAATCTATTTTCTAACCTACCATAAACATTCAAAGAAGAATTTAGAGCACGGTTCACTAAATTTTTAGGAAGCTTAAAAAAAAATAATAGATAAAATAAAATAAAATAAAAGTAAAAAAGAACGTTTTTATTGTAAGGGCTCTTTGCAATTAAAGTAATAAACTGTAAGTACTTTTAAAGCTGAAAATAATTTTACTGCATAATAAAGTGTTTTTTTTAATGAAAGCGTATGCATGATTTCGTTTCTTTGCTTTAAAATAATTTTTAAAAAGTTGTCTTTTAGACGTATCAATAGTAACAATGCTATACAAAAGTGGGATAGCAAACTAGGGTTAAAAACTAAATAATAAAAGGTTTAATAGAATGCCTTGTACATTTCAAAAATGCTTATATTTAAAACTATCGATATATTAGATTCAAAAACAATAAGTATTGTTAAAGTAATAAATCTAATTATCTGTTATTGCATCACTCTTCTTTTTAAAGAAGTCGACTTACCAACTGCTTCTTTTCCTTTTTTACTTTACACACAACATAAATTTATACAATTATTTACAGCCATTAATTTTGATAAAAATAACATACGAAAAATTAATTGTGAGCTTCGGGTTTTAACATCACTTTTTGCTCACGTGACTTATGATAGCGAACTATCGTCTGTACCAAAATGGCGGTATTCCACACGAATTATGACGTTGGTGCTCATGCGCCAACATTTGTTATTGATTAAAACAAGAAAAATAGTTTAATTTTTATCTGCAGGACGCTTTTGACATAATATTAAGTTCAAATAGAATATTTTGTTTTGGTCTCTACAATGAATTGGCAAATAAATGTTACAAAAAGTTAAACACAAATGGGATTTAGATTAGCGAATAATAAATCTGACTGTTTTATTTGTATATTAGAGGTTTTAGAAGACTATGATGCATAACTGTACAAGGATTGAAGCATATCTGTTCCTACAGTCCTATATTATAACTGTAGCTTACAATGAAAATTTCCCTCAGGTGGTTGCAAATGGCTTTTTCCCCAGTATGGCATAGTATAAGGAGGGGAAAAGGGCATCCACCCCATGCACCACTTTGCTAGAGGCAGCAAAATCCATATTGTTGAATTAATACTAACCCCTTGAAATACAAATAAAATGTACATCGAAGATCCGAGACCATTTAGTTTGCTTTGCCTGGAGTACCAGTCATCACTCATGGACGAGCTCAGAATCTTCACTGCTCGAAATGGATCTTGCACGTTTACGTATCCGTTGTCTAACAGAGGTAGCTTCACTCGAATTTGAAAAATCACTCAAATATTCCACATTATAAACACTTTGATGACCATTTTCAGCTGTATTCTCGTCACCAGAGTAGCCTAATGTAGTTTCATCGTCACTGTCATATAATGCATCCAACCCAGACATTTGGAAGGACTACTTCTGAATTTTACTTTACTCAAATATGTATTGTGACGTTAGAGGGGCAAGGCCATTGCTGTACTGATTACCGAACTCATTGCGATACTTTTCGTTTATTTTCTTGTTGATGCGATTTTATTTATCGGTGCTGTTGTGGAGGAGGGGGTGTGGGATGTACCTGTAAGAATCTGAACAAAATACCATCGATGCACGACCGAAACACAGAGTCCAATAACATATCATTCACCGAAGATAGTGCTCGACGAGCAAGAGTCGTCAAAGTCTACAACGGCACATGAAATGCGCGACGAGGCAGAGCCGTTAAGGGGTTAATGAGGTAAAGACGATCCAACCCCTCAAAAGCAACGGAGATATGCTGAAGATGTTCACAACAATACTTTGTACAATAGGTACCTACTACGTAAAATATATATCTCATTATGTTCCATAAACTATTGTTTTTTAATTACACGTACACAACATCTTGGGTACTATTTTTAGATAATTTAATTAATATCTGAAATCAAAATACGTTTTTGAAATTAGATATTGTTTTCTACTACCTATGAATTTTAAATATGGATAGGACCCCCCCCCCTCCACACACACACACTTTTTCAGTTTAATGTTTTCATCGCTCCAGAATATTTCACTTTTATGAAAATGTAATTGATAGGGAGTAAGGGGTGGCAAAATTAGCATCCTTCCCTGGCATCAGATATCTATTGTACATCACTTCGTATCTCCGAGAAGAATATCTTTTAGCTACCCTTCGCCACACAGAACGGACTGCGCATTTAGGGATTACGATATCTCTCAAGAAGCCCCGGAAACTCACAAGACATGGAACCTGATAGGTGAAGACAGTTTCGATTCTTAGTCGATATCACATCTGTTAATCACCCTCAGGAGGAATATTTTCTCCTGAGTCTGTCCTCCTCCTTCTTATACTTTTGAAGACTTTCAGACGTACTGCTTTAAACTGCATCTATTTGTATTATACAAGAGAACCATTGAACCTGTCAGGCTTGAA
The DNA here is from genome assembly GCA_032207245.1 of Pardosa pseudoannulata. Taxonomy (NCBI): domain Eukaryota; kingdom Metazoa; phylum Arthropoda; class Arachnida; order Araneae; family Lycosidae; genus Pardosa; species Pardosa pseudoannulata. The sequence goes on from CM063500.1 coordinate 34,510,394, forward strand.
CCTCATATCCAGGAAATCTATGTTGGTACGATAAAAGTAGATCGTTTCAGGGCCCTTTTTGAGTCTTTCTTTCGGTTTGTATGCGACACAAGTTCACATTACTCTTATATACGAGGACAACCATAAAACTTACACATTCAATACATCAAGGTCTTACCCATTACATAAATTTGCTTTTTGGGTAAAGTCTCAAACTCTTTTTAGATGTCAGTATTGACGATATTTGCTACTTCAAAGTCCCGTTTAGTATCAGGTAGGAACAAAAAGTAGATAACAGATAAATTTCAGTAAATTTGGTAATTGTGCTTTCAGAACTATTGTTGTAGCATTACAAAGTATAGTGTGGGTTTTAATAGCGGAGATGCATAATGGCATACAGATTATTTGTTGCCTTTGGAAATTGACTTTAAAATTAGGAACAGTTCTAATTCCTCCCACCCATCGTATAAACTACTCACGATTAGAAAATCACTGGACAATGAACCTAAATTCATGCAGCTATTGATATTATTACAGCTGGACCAGTATCACTAGTAGAAATGCAACTTTACAGCTACTGTATATTGCATGTCAATAATAGTCTCCACCAACAGTTGAAGCAAACAATATAGAAGCTTATAAAGTAAAACAAAATACTGTGAATAACTCAGCTTTTCCTCGACATTGAAAATGCTGCTCATTTAGGTTTTTTTATTTATAAAATTTGCTCTAAAAACACTTTCTTTTTCATCAGACAAAACAGATTTTTGTATGTAACAGCATACATAAATTGAATTAGTAAAAGAGAGTGATATGCTTTCGCTGTAATAAGTAGAAATCACTATTAAATGAAGCCATATATTTGAGTATATGAGGATTAATCTGAACCAGTGGATGAAGCTGTCATAAACGGAATTACAAAATTGAAATATCTTTCTCTTATATTAAATAACAGTATTGATACCTGTCCATTTTCCAAAAGGAAATAAAATATTTCTATATCCTTGAGATCTTTGTAATTGCTTTCCTCTCCTTGGAGAGTTATTTTTATCAGGCTATTCTCAGCAGCCAGTTTTTTCATTCTACTTATGTATTTCCCATCCGAATAGCTAGGAAATTGATTTTGCCAAGTGGCAGCATTGAAGCAGACGAAGAGGGAGAAAAAAAAATAGAAAAGAGGAAAGAGAAGAAGAGGTTTTGAAAGAGGTCCCTCCTGCAATCTGAGAGGATAATAAGAACCGCAACTCCCTCTGATCAAAGGTCAAACTTGACAAATAAAGTGCTGCAACTTTGTAGAGATGAGGGCGTTTTTGAATAACTTACACACCTACACTCGCTCTGAGCTTTAATCACCTCTATTGTTGGAGGAGACGAAGAAAAAAAAGGGAAATGCATAAATTATTAGGATCTTTTTACGAGAGTTTTTGTTTTGCTTTGTTCCTCTGGGCAAGCGCTTCGTTTATTTTCGGGATAATTCCTTTCTCTATATATCTAGTAGAGAAATGCTATAAACACATTATGTTCAGCGCTTTATGTAGCCCTTAAACTTTACCTGTTTGTAACATAGTTGCAAATCTAGTGTTGAATCTGTTGCCTGAACTGTAATTTTCCATTGTTGAAGTTAATTCAAAGTTAATTCATTGAAGTAGTGCTTTCCGTTTGTGTCAAGTATAACAACAGGATGCAAAAGGTTTCAAAATGTGAAAGCTAGGTGAGCTATAAGTATAATGAGCAGCTTTTTCTGTTGGAAATTTCATTTATTATTTAAGTACATCTATTTGGTTTAAAAGAATTATACGTGTTTTTAAGTGCCATATGAATTCATAATTTTTAACCCAAGAAATGATTTTATTATTTAGTAATTAATTGAAGTTCGGCTGGCACAGCTGATTGATTAGTCTTATTTTCTTTCGAATCATGTTGCTCTTTATGAAGTCCTTGAATTTCAGTAATTGTTAACAAAACCGCAGATAAAACGTTGAATACGGCTATATTGAAATTTCCATTGTCGTAATTAACCCCTTATCTGAGACGTCATAACTCAGTTTGAGCAATGCCTGAGATCAGGCTAAAGAAAAAAAAAGGTATATAAATTCCGTGAAGCCCGAAATTGGTTCGTCCAATGAATAATATTTATTATTCCATTTTTCAAATAGATAGATATAAAATAGAGCTGGGATAGAGTTTGGAAAATTTCAGTAGTTTTGAGCAATTTGTCTCTATTTCTCGGATACTGCAAAAGATCTGTGAAATTCAAAGGAATCTGATAGACATGGAATTTATGACAGTTGATATGGATAATAATATTGTTGTATTAATTTATTATATTTATCCAAAAAATTATGTCATTTGATTTATTTTGCTGTGATTGAGAAAAAATTAATGGAATCCATAAACATTTCCGATATATGTGAAAATATTGAAAATAGTAGTTATTTCGTTTAAATTTCTTTCAAAAATAGTCTGTTTCTAACATTTTGATGATAATAACTAACAAAAGTAAAGGAATTTTTTTTTCCATTTTTGGAACGTTTTTCTCAAATATATTCTAGAAGTAAAGGGTTGATTCATTAGCGCAGGGTAGGGAGGGCCTCAAAAGGGGGTGCCCCTAAGCGGCAATTTGTGAAAGCCACAAAATCCTTATCTTTGATTAAATTTTAAGGAAACTTATAATAAAAATTATACATATTTTATTTTGAAAGTTGATTTAAAGAATGATTTTCTTCAGTTTAAAAAAAAAGTTTATCTTATTGCAACACCCACTAGCTTTTAGTTAACTAAAATTTTTCTTCAGGTAAAAAATATGTTTGTAGATGGTAAAGCATTAATATCAGATTTCAAAATATGTATTTGCATTTAAATTTTGGAGAAAAACGATCTCTCTGCAACTTAATACCTTCTTGCTCAAGAAAATTTTATGTCTTTAGAAATATTTTGTAATAGGGAGGGGTTACAAATTTGGCAACTGTCTTGAGTTTCAGAAACTTGCATATTTCACTGAGTTAATGCTGTAGAGTATAGCATTCTACATGCGTAAAGTACAACAGCAGAATGCAAAAAGTTTCAATATATAAATGCCAAGCTAAATGTATACAGAGCAGTAATGCAGTAATGTCTCTTTTTGAATTTACCTTTATGATAAACTTCACAATTTTGAACGCTGAAATAAATATACTCAGAATTAGTTCATTAATATACTTAGAAATAAGTCCATATGGTTCACATTTATAAAAACTAAAATAAATATATTTAGCGTCAGCCCATTAGAGTACTCGCAAATTAGCACATATGGTTCACATTTTTAAGAACTAAAATAAACATACTCAGGTACAGTTCATTGATGTACTCCTAATTTAGTACATGTGGTTCACATTTTTAAGAACTAAAATAAATGTACTCAGGGTTAGGTCATCAATGTACTCGAAAATGAGTAACATGATCACATTTTTAAGAACTAAAATAAATTTACTCTGGTTCAAGTCATTCATGTAATCGGAAATGAGTAATATGATTTCCACTTATAAAAACTAAAATAAATATACTAAGGTTCGGGCCATTCATGTACTCGGAAATGAGTAATATGATAACATTTTTAAGGACTAAAATAAATATAGTCAGGTTCAATTCACTGATGTACTAGGATATGAGTAATATGATCACATTTTTAAGAGCTAAAATAAATATACTCAGGTTCAGGTCATTCATGTACTCGAAAATGAGTATATATGATTCCCACTTGCAAAATCTAAAATAAATATACTCAGGTTCAGTTCATTGATGTACTCGAAAATGAGTAATATGATAACATTTTTAAGGACTAAAATAAATATACTCAGGTTCAGGTCATTGATGTACTCGGAAATGAGTAATATGATCGTATTTTTAAGAACTAAAATAAATATACTCAGGTTTAGGTCCTATATGTACTCGGAAATTAGTAATATAATTCCCACTTATAAAAACTAAAATAAATATAGTCAGGTTCAGTTCACTGATGCACTCGGAAATGAGTAATAGAATCGCATTTTTAAGAACTAAAATAAATATACTCAGCTTTAGTTAATTGATGTACTTGGAAATCAGTACATATGATTCACGCTTATAAAATCTAAAATAAATACACCCAGGTTTAGATCAATGATTTACTCGGAATCTTTTTACCAAGTGGTAATTCTAAACTGTAAAAATTGTTTCTTCCATGAGAGTGAAGGTATACACCTCCCAAAATTAATATCTGGGGCCACGACTGTTTAAATCTGTTTTTAATTTTTTTTTCATGCTAGGGAAATTTCAGACTTAGTACATCAGAAATTTATGTAATTTCCACCCATTGGAGGTTCAATTTGGATCATCCGAAAATTATACCAGCTCACCACTGCGTGCTGGCTTACTCTTTTGGAATCATTGGTCTAGAAAAATATAGAATTAATTCCTCCATCGTGGAATATTTGATTTTATTTGCCAGTGAAATATTTCGAGTTTCATAATAGCTCTTAAATAGCATGTTCAGTAATTTTTACACAAAATATAAAAGCAGTATCGAGGTATGTTTTATGATCCTTACTGCAACGGACGCCTATAGATAGATGTTAAATAGTCATTAGAAGACATGTTAGAGGCAAGTAATACTTTTCCTTTGGGCCTGTCTTTTCTGTCCCATTTTTTTTCCTTTTCAATAGAAATTTCGATGTCACCGAGATGTTTATAGCTGTGACGATTAAACAGAAACACGCCCGAAAATGGATCTGACCTATGACCCCCGACCTTTCGGAAGTACAGCTTGTCATTAGCACTCTGTGATTATCCTGTAGGTGGTGCTACTGTGATACCTGTAGTCGGAATACATCAAATGGCGCCTCTCAGTCACGATAAAAAAGGGAGCGATCAGTTCGGACTTCAGTTCTTTTAAGAGGAGCGGGGCCCTCATCGATCATGTAGTAAATCCTCTTTGTCATTCTCAGTCACTTCTGAGTTGAGAGCTTTAGGGGATATAGGAGTTTCATAGGTATCCCCACTGCCAGTTGTCGAAAAAACTGTGAAAATTTTTCCCGAGCATGGATTAATGAACAATGATTTTGGAGATTTTTTTTTGCTACTTTTCAAAAGTTTCGATTATTATACAAATACACCATATTGCCAATGATGACCGGTCACTTGCGGTTTTAGACATTTTGTTGAATACAGTCGAACTTCGATAACTCGAAGTCCCAGGGGACCCCCAAAAATATTCGACTTATCCGAAGTTCGAGTTATCGAAGTTACCTACCATTCCTCTCAACTGGCACTTAAGATGGGTTAAGATGGTTTCAATGGTTGGATATGTGCCATAATACTATAGATGTACGCATTTCAATTTTTTTAATAGGCTATGTAAATAACAAGAGAAGAATGGGTTCAAAAGGTTTAAAACTCAAGAAATTTGGCCTCATTACATATTAATTAGTATATCTCATTTGAAAAAAGCAGTTATTTTTTGTTGTTTGCATTTTTTAAGGTTGTTGGCATTCACAAAGTCACCTAATTTTGAACACAGCTAAATATGGTGTTGTCTGTACCTTCGGGGGTCTCCAGGTATTGTTGTAAGATGTGAATAGCGTCCTGTGCTTTCTCGTGACCTCAGTCACTTCTGAGTTGAGAGCTTTAGGGGATATAGGAGTTTCATAGGTATCCCCACTGCCAGTTGTCGAAAAAACTGAAAATTTTTCCCGAGCATGGATTAATGAACAATGTTCGACTTAAAAGTTTTCGATTATTATACTAATACATATTATCCAAAACCCAATGATGACCGGTCACTATTTTATAGAATTTTGAATTCGATAACTAACTTCGAAAAATGAATATGTTTTGGACCAAAGTAAGTATTCACGACTTATCCGATTATTCTTCTTGTAATACTTTCATTGTTATTATGGCATAATGTGTAATCATAAAACTTCAAATTTCAATTTTTTTTTAATAGAGCTCAGTATCAATAAGGCTATAGGGCATGTCAAAAATTTGTACAAATACCTACATTATTAAAAAGTATAAATATTGAAAAAAAATGAGTGGTTTTTTTTGTTTGCATTTTTAAGTTTAGCAGTCAAAAAGTTATTAAGTTAATCACTTGGGGGACATTTAGTGAAGTCAGGAAGGTAATAATATTGCGTTATATAAGATGTCAGTCAGTACTCCTGTGTTTTCGAATCACCATTTTCGAGTGGACTAGAGTCACTAAGTTTTGTCAGAAATGTAGAACGAATAGAGACAAAAAAATTCCAGTTTTTTAGGAAATTATACAATTAAAAAAAGTATAAAAAACATATATATATATATATAATAATATTTATATATAGTTATATATATATTCGAGTTATAACTTATGAATATCTAAAATATAGAAAAAAACCAAACCCAAGTATACACACACGCTATATATTTCAGCTAAGAATTTTTCCCCATAGGGAAACCCCATAGGGAACCGTCAACAAATTGAAGAAAAATGAATATGTTTTGGATAACCCTGTAAAAAGTAATGTATGAAAAGCACTGAAACTTTATCACATGATTAGGATTCTTCTTGTAATAATCTGTGTTCATTGTTATAAGGATGAGGTTTTCTTATACACCCAATTTAAGCTTAAATTTGGATCCAGTGTCTTTTTCCCTCGCATTGTAATACTAATCTTCTAATAAAAAAGTAATATAATAAATAATTGTTACAATAATATTATTGGAGTCCCAAATCATAGTTATTAATGGCACACATGTCTTTTTAGTGAGTGCAGAAGGAAATAAAAATATTGTGTTTTAGCGATCAGCATTTGTGTTTTCGAATCTTTGGTAGAAGATATTTTTGTAATGAATTGCATAATAGCCCAAAAAGTTATTTTAGATAGATTTTTAATTATACGTTTTATATATATATATTATACATACTTACAATATATATATATATATATACAATATACATGTATATGTGTATATAGATGTATATATGTATATATTATGTATATAGATATTATATAATTATGTATATAATTCTAAAGTATAAATGTATATAATGTTTATATAGATGTATATATTGAATATATTATATGTATATAATGTATGTATATAATATTATTATATGTAAACATTTAGTATATAATATTTAGTTTTTTGTTTGTGTTTATTTATAATATAAAATAAAATAAAATAGATAATAATATTAGAATGTATTCATCTAATAATTAAATTCTAGTTAAAAGCATTTTAACAAGAAAACTTTTTATAATTTTAATTTAGACCCAGCCCCGTGACTTTTAATGTAGAGCATTGTGTTTTAGTAAAAAGTTTAAAGTGTAATCTGTTACGGAGCGGTCATTTTGACCATGAACAATAATGGCGCAAGTGGCTTTCTTAAGACGATGAGTTAATAAAATATTTCGGCTGTTTTCTTTTACTCTGGATGACTACATGTATATTATAATATTATATATATATTTTTTATATATACATTATATAATCTATATATATATTTATTTAAAATTATTATACATTTTTACATATTATATAAAGAATATTATATAAAGAAATTTATATAAATATATAATATATATTTCTTTATATATATATAATATATATACTTATATATATAATATATGAAGATACATATATATAACACAAACAAAAACTATAACAATATATATATATAAATATAGTATAATAACATATATATATAACATATTTTATTTAATAAAAAATATATACATATATAATATATAAAATTTCTAAATTTTTTTAAATTATTATTATCAATTTTATAATAAAAGTCATATCAAATATACATACATTTTTAGTTTAATAACATTAAAAATAAATTTTTATATACATATATATATATATATAATATATATATATATATATATATATATATATATATATATATATATATATATATATATATATAATATATAAATATTTATGTATATTAGATTCTCTGAATACAGACATTTGCTCACGTGGGTACTTCCAAATACCACTTACAATTCCCAGCTTGTGTACTAAGATGAAACGGCAGTTCTTTAAAACTCAGACATAGTTTTTTGTTCTCCCACTTGTTGAATATTTTACCGAAAATCCGAACAATCTTTATACTGTCGGCAAAATGCAAAAGGTGAGTACCCATATGCTTTTCGAGTTCAAGTGCTAGCAGTCCTTCTCCTTGGGAAGAACAAACACGGGGTGGTTGAAGAGTTCCGTAATTGATGCCGCAAATATTCTTTCAACGCCGCTATTTTCATTGCGCCTGGGTAGGGCCCTTTTAGCCTGAAGTACGTCCTGAGGTATCAGGTAACTGGCGTGAGATCGTGCCAGACGAGGTTTGTTTGACCTCACCTAATGTGCAGGGAAGTAGGATCTCTTTGATATGTAAGGTCTTTTAATGGTATCTTGGAATGAAACCCCTTATTTGAGACTAAAATTCCCTTTAGAAATTGAAGGAGGAATTTTTTTTACCGAAATTAGGAAGAATAATTGCAATTCTTGTGTTTTGTATTACCGATTCACACCACACATATACATACATGTATATAACTTTGTTGTTAAACTTAGTGTACAATGGGAGGTTTGCAGTCATAGCCAATTGGTGTGATGAAACAAAACACCGTTTTCACTTATAAAACGTATTTAGTTAAATCACGTTCGTTGGATGGGTTCCCACTTCCTGAAAGGGATTATTTAGCATACATAGTTAGCAATAAGTTTCTTAGACAAATCTCTAGAAAAATCCTGAGGTACCAGGTAACTGGCGTCAGATCGTGCCTAAAGAGTTTTTTGACCTCACCTAATGTGCAGGGAAGTAGCAGGGATGTGCAGGGATCTCTTTGATATGTAAGGAAATTTTAATGGTATCTTGGAATGAAACCCCGCATTTGTGACTAAAAATCTCTTTAGTAATTTAAGGAGGAATTTTTTTTTACCTAATTTAGGAGAAATAATCGAAATTCTTGTGTTCTATAGTGCTGAATTACCTATTCACACACGTACACACATATATATGTAGTAAGACAGACTTCACTAAGGGTGGTTGCAGCCATGGTCCGTAACACCATTTTAGTTAATGACCTTTATCAATAGAATGTTCAAGGACGGGTTCCTACTTCATTATAGGGACAGGACAAATTGAGGGGGGTCAGCTAGCATGAAGTTATAAGCAAAAGTCCCTTAACCCTTTAAAGGTCACCAAAATAAATTCATGGGAATTTAATGTAATGTAATTTGTTTATAAATGTTATCTATAAGCCATGTATATGTAAAATATCTAATTTTTTTTTACATTCCTTAGAAGGGTTTGCCTTAGAGGATAACAAATTATTGATTGAGAAGTGGTTTAACTGACTAACCCCTACCATTGTACAGCTTGAACATTGCCTTTTTAAGAGTTTAACTATACTGGAAGAACAATAAATGATAATCCTGAAACTGGCATAATAAATAAATAGCTTAACAACTTAAAAGTGTTGTTTGAACAGATACTTTTATTTGAGGTCATAAGTAAGAATATTGAATCTGACTTCTCAACTACAGAAAGTTTAAATATATATCTCTCAATAGAAAAAGATATAAATAAGTTAAACGTAGAACTATTATCTGTTATATATTTAAAATATCAAAAATATAATATGTGTATATATATATATATATATATATATATATATATATAAATATATATATAATATATATATATATGTATATGTATATATATGTATATATATATATATGTATATGTATATATATATATACATTATATATATATATGTATATATATATGTATATATATGTATATATATATATATATGTATATATATATATATATAATGTATATATATATGTATATATATATATATATGTATATATATATAATCGAAAACTCATCCATGTCTCCAAAAAGTTTTTTTTTTTAATTGCAAAAGCTCTTGATTCTACATCATTGGCTTCCATATATCACAGATGTATGAGATTGGAGCCGTAAATAATTATAAAAAGATAAAGTAAAGTAATCCAAAAAGTAAAGTTTAAAAAAAAGATGTTTAATAGGTGGTTTTGCTACGAAACCACTGTCCGCTAAAGGGTTAACACCAGGGTCAACATCTCAGTCAAAATCGGTGGGAAAATCTGCCTCCAATGGCGTTCATCCCCTTTTTGTTTGGAAATTTCCTAAATTGGCCGCTAGGACAATGTAGAGTTATAATTGGTTAGACTCCTTTTTCTGAGAGCGTGAACTGTAGCCCCAGTGGCCAATTTAGGTTGGAGCTTAAAAAGGGGAAAGCAAAGAGAGGCGGGATTTTTTGCCCTTGATTTGAAAAAACCTGAGAATTTTCTCGGGCTGTCTTTCGGGTTTTATACAAAATATATATATATATATATATATATATATATATATATATATATATATATATATATATATATATATAAAGTAATGTAAAAAATTTAATACTTTAGACTTAAACTAAAATTACTAACCTCTATATTAAAAAAACAACCAAATTCATGATTTCATCATCGCAATAGCCTCTTGTCATTAAATTTTTTTGAAAAATACCCTTTCTTAGACAAATGTCCTTCCTGTTGGCGAAATTAACTATCCATTCTACTTTCCTGACTAAGTACATTCCTTTTCTCGCGCCTGTTACGTCCCCAAAGTTATAAAGACCGCACGACCATTTTTGGAGAGATTTTGCTATTGAACGGT
>CM063500.1:34533589-34566089 GCA_032207245.1 Pardosa pseudoannulata
CTGCAACCCCCCATCGAGAAGTCAGTCTCATTACACACACACACACACACACACACACACACACACATATATATATATATATATATATATATATATATATACAGTCATAAACACACGCATGCATGTACGCATATATACACACGCACATAATATATATACACACATATACACAAGTATCCATCAACATATACCGTAACAACCCCCAGTTTTCATTGAACACCTACTCAACATCCAAAATTGCATATAAACGTAGATCAGATGCCCATTGGAGCCTAGTATATGCTATCAGGATGCATAAGTAGATTGTTTTGGCGAAAATTTATTCAAATATCATTATATGCAGCAAAAGATTTCTGTAATATACGTTTCATAAATTACAGTATTCTTGAAATTACAATACTGAATAAAAAAATTATCGTATGACGAATCCGTTAACAGCCATCAGTGTTCTACTTTATTTTATTGCTATGAATCTTCCCACTCCACCAACTGAAGAAGATAAAAAATATCCTGAAGTATTTGCAACCATCGACACTTCTTATGAGGTACATTTCTTACAAAATGCCACAAGCAGAAGATTATACGAAAGAATGAGGCTAATTTTTGGACGTTAATCTTTTCATTTGTATTCAGGCGGTGTTCCGTGTAGAAGAGATCAAAAAGCGGGGAGGGGTGGTGATGTAACAGAATCCTACCATCTGATTAAAACGATGATGCAATAAGATTCTTGTAATCGACAGATTAAAAAAATGAATGGAATGCTGGAATGTTACACTCTTTATTTGATATTTTTTCTTGTATGTTGCGAGTATTAGTGTGAAAGATTTTTGGTTGTGATGAAATGTTTTTTTGTTTTAAGTGTACTGTGTCTAATAATTTCATTCAACAATCCTTTTGTTTCGTTTCTTACATATGTAATGGAAACTGTTGTACTTAAGATATTTAGGTGACTAATACATCTCCTGTATAATAATAACCTAAGTTATCTGTCCGTCTGTCCTCCAATTTATGAAGCGGTTGGACCTAAAATGGATAGAGGCATCCCTATTGGATTTTTGATGAGTTAGGGTTAGCAAAATTTAAAACGAGTTCGAAAACATTCGAAAACATTCGAAATCCACCCCTTCCCCACTTTTCAATCGTTTATGCTATTATTTCAAGCCTATTTTCAAAGGTTAAGAGGTAATTAAATTCATCAATTTATCACAATATAAGTAGATGAAAATAACATTTTTTTCTAGCATTATAACGTCATTCCTTTAATTTTCTCATTAAAAATTTCTTATTCTAAATTATTTAAATATCGTCTGCACTATTTTCATTAACAACCGGTTTTAACAACAAATTCTTTTCATAAAGTCTATGAATCTATTTCACGGACTAATAAATATCTAGCGTTTAAGTTATATATCTTTGAAAATTGTGAAGTTTGTTCGATTGTGTGTTTTTTATACATAACCATACGGTTTGCCATCGATTCGCTAAATTTTGGACATCATTCATATATACCGCCAAATAATCACTGTCAATATTAAAACCTCTGCTGTCCATCCTATCGCGTAATAATGTCAAGGTAAGTTAAAGTTGGCAACTAACATATGGTCAGTAAAGATAAACAAATTATTGAGCGTGTACCAGATAACTTTCAGCCAAATAAAACAAACCATTTTTTTACCTGTCTCAGAGGGTACTTTACAATTCTGGAAAATTAAAAATTTTACTGATCCCGTCAGATGACGGGCTATATACTAGTATTTAATATACATATATAATGATAAAATAGAGTGTGATAAGTTATTAAACACTAATTTCAAACTTTATCTTCCCTTTTAAATCTTCATTCAGTAAAATGCACTTAAAGTCAAGCACAGATAATGAGCATAAAATCTAGACTTGGCCTGCGAGATCTAACATGTGTAATGTAGGGGTTCTTTTATGGGAGATCATTTTTTAGGAATTATCCAATTTCTAAGACCTTACTCGTTTAGACACATCCCCTATATAATAATAGCCTAAGTTGTCTGTCCTCGAATTTCTGAAGCGGTTGTACCTGGAATGGATACAGGCATCCATATTGGATTTTTCATGAGTTAGGGTTAGCAAAATTGAAAGCCCATCCCCCTTTATCGAGTGTTTAATGCTATTATTTCAAGCCTTATCCTTCCTCTTATTCTATACGAAATTCATTCTTAATAGGAGGGCAAAGGCGGAGAGTAATATTTAAATTTCTGGACTGTTTCTATTTGAAACTTCATTAGTCCGGTTGCAACGTGCAGGCGTTGTACGTTTAGTAGAATGTCCTCCCATTTGATCGTCGAACTACGGTTGACGGTTCTACCCCCGGCGCAGCCATTTTTTTTTTAATGTCTAATAAATTTAATATTTTCTTCTTTATCTTTTAAATTCTTATTCCGAAAGTTGTTTTATTATTTTTAAAATAAATTTTTACTATTTTTTTTCAACTTTTTATAATTATTATAATTTTTATTTTATTAAATTCACGTATTGCTTTACGGATGTCCCTAGCTGCATAAACATTTCATGTTGTGTATCCTTAAACTTACTTCTTTTAATGTAATAGCCTAAGTTATCTGTCCGTCTGTCCTCGAAGTTATGAAGCGGTTGGACCTGGAATGGATAGAGCATCCATATTGGATTTTTGACGAGTTAGGGTTTGCAAAATTCAAAGCGAGTAAAGTTTATCTTTTCCTAAACTATAGATCCGATTCTGAAGTAAATTGGTATGAATAAGTTTCGTAACACAGCAAAAATACTGTCCTCTTTAAAACGTTCGAAATCCACCCCGTCCCCTTTTCGAGCGTTTAATTCCATTATATCAAGCCCAATTTTAAGAGCAAGCGATTAAATTTACCAATTTATCACATAATAAATAGGTAAAAATAACAATTTTTTTCTAGCGTTATAACGTCATTCCTTTAACCCTCTCATTTAATCATTTCTTATTTTTTTAAATTATTTAAATATTTTCTGTATTATTTCCATACGTTTTATCACTAAACTTAGATATTACGTAAATAACTTTCTTTTTTTATTTGACTTAAATAATAGATTAAGTACATATGTGATATTTTTAATCGGTTATTTTTGTTGAAAGGTAATTCTCAGCCAAAAAACAAACCATTTTTTTTACCTGCCTCATAGGGTTCTTTACAATTCTGGAAAATTAAAAATTTTACTGATCCCGTCATATGACGGGCTATATGCTAGTTTTGATATATTTTCAGAAACAAAAATTGCAAGGTATAGATTTTACAATTTCAGTTGAACGTGAACTAATAATTTACCCTTTTCTAACTTGAACAAACTGTTTTAACGTTATAAGTTTTCTATATAAAAATTATTAACTACAATTCTTCATGGTAGCATCTTCATTGGTGGTATTTTCATATATGTTTTCCTAAAATAAAAAATAAAAACAGTTTACATTGACAAGCAGAAAACGAAATATCTATTAGCACATTGCTTGCGGATACATTTCACAGCGGAATTGTACGTGGCGTTTTACGCATAAATTTAATTATTCAGTTAAATCTCAAAAGATCGAAAATTATTTAATTTTTGAACCAACTTTTCGTATTTTATATTGAAATATATTAACAAATATATAAATAGAAATATATAAATAACAACCATAAGATTTTTGTAAATAAAAAATATTTTTTTAGTGGATAAATTTATAATAGTATCGTAAATATGAAAAATCAAATAGAAATAGTAGTATATAGTTTTAATTCTTTTGAATTATGGTATATATAAACATTTTAAAACTATAAAGAAATGAAAAGAGCAATCATAAAATGTAATAATATAAAAACTAGTTTTTATTTGTCTAAATTTTTCCAGAGTCTATGTAGTTGACAAGAACATTAGATTTCGTTTTCCGGTATATACCGTTATTTTTGTACCCACAAACAAACCATGTTGTTACACTAACCCGTACTAGTACGTGACCAGCGCTCAAGTATCAATCGTCAGAAAACGTACTAGTAGCTCAAGTATCAATCGTCAGAAAACGTACTAGTACTTGTCCCGCATACAATGTGTTAAAGGCTTTATCACACGGAGCGAACATGCTGATAACTCTCTCGGTTTGCAGTCGTGTGAAAATACACTATCCCACATAGATTTTCAAGCACAAAAAAAATCACGCTAAACAATTGCCAATGCCTCTATTCGTTTCGTGTAATACGGGTAAATTAAACAGGATAATTTTAAATTTTAAGTTTGTTCCATGCATATGTGATGGCATTACACCTCTTTCAATAAAGGATTATTATTCCAAGATAAATTAATGGCAAACTTTTATAAGTTTAACAAATCTAGAAACACATTGCTAATTTCATTTTCATTTTTGTCACATATTAGAGCGTTATCATACTAGTGCGTTTTCACTGACAACTATTTCACGTCACTCTTGTGAGCTACAGTTGGGTGAAATGCACATAAAACAAGGTCTTTTTTCAACTTTGCCTTTTACTATCCGGCATTTGAAAAGTCTAAGTAGTCGAACCAAATTAACCAATCAGAGACGAGAATCGTAAGAATGCGGATCTCAAGATGGCCAATGTATCATGTATGAGGGAGTGAAGTACTGAGTTAGAGATAATTTTTATTGCAGAGGTAGTGAAAAAATAAGAGATGGAATACCAGGGACACAAATATTGAATTGTTGCATAATATTCCCATAGAAAAAAGCCGCAAATGCCCTCCCCTTTTTCTTTTCTTTCATGCAGTACGTATTTCTCTAATTGCCAACGCCAGTATGTGATTCCATGCCAATGAGGAAAGGTGATTTTGGATCTACATAATAGTAACCCTATACACTGCAAAATTGTTCAAAGTTGCAAAGTAAAGTAGTTGTATGGGCATAACAATATATAGAACAAACAAAACATTTGAATGTCAATTAAGGTTTTGTAGAAATTGGTAGAAAATATACATAGGAAGTTTTGAAATTATGGAATCCCATGAAGATTTTCACTTGTCTGAAGCACAAAACAATCGAGTGAAACAGTTGTAAATATCTTCGTCTCGTGTGACAAGGCCTTAAGGAACCTGATCGAATGTCAGTCCATACCGACTAATATGTAACCAGTGAATATATTCTTAACCGACATCATGGGACCTTCAGGATCTTCAGGACCTTCAGGATGGTAGGTCAACTGGATTGCCTGGGCCAAGCCCTCTAATCCAGAGATTTCTAACAGTAAGCAGAAAATGACAACGAGCAGAAAATAAAACAACTAAAAGATGAGAGAGGGTATAGGGAGGTGGATTCGTGAGTTCATAACACAAAAACTAAACAGTAGAAAGTTTAGGGATAGAAAATACACACATATTTTTGCTGCCAGGGACATCCGTACAATTATCCATGAATTTAATAAAGTTAGCCTTTTAAAAACTAGAAGTCGTAGTGAAAAATAAAAAGCTAAATTTAAAAATACAAAAATAAGTTCAAAATAATAATTTAAAAGAAAACACAATTATTTTTAAATATTAAGAGATTTAGAATAATATGACAACGCGGGGGACAGAACCATGAACCTGAGGCTTGCCAGTCATACACAACACGGGAGACTAGCCCCTATTATTTAGTTTACCGGGTTTCAGGGCTGCAAAGGAAGCATTTGTCACGGGTGCATCAGTCGTAAGGGCGCCACACAATGCACAAAATGCTTACTAAGGGCAATCCGGGATGGGAACGAGATCCGAATGAGGACAACTCACCTGATATTGCTCGTCTTAGTTTGTTTGTGTGTGTGTAACAATTTGTCTCCGGCACAGGAATAATGAAAAGTTGAAAAACAATTTCCAACATATCACAGATTAAGTTAAACGGTAGAGTTAAAGGACAGTAAATTAGAATTATTAAAAAAATTAGAATTAATATAGAGAAAGAGATTGAAAATTTACGAAAATCAGTGCTAGGGATAATTTTACGTACGTGTAAATAGCTGTCGTTGCTATCTGTAGAAACATGAAAACGCTACTTTGATGTTTTTTTTTTGTTTTTGAGAAAATAAGCACGTTTTAAACTTAAAAATATATTTATATTAATATCTGTAAATTGCAATAACATTTTTATTGTCTTTGTTAAATACACCACGTTTTTGTATTAATGAAACACACACATAAATATATATACAAATACACCTTTTATAAAACACTTTAAATTGAAATAATATTAAATGTTAAGAGATATAGAAAACCGGGATAAAAAACTCTCTCCGCTCTTCGAAAAATAGGGTGAAAATGCAGTTTAGGGTTCCCTTTGTTTTAATGGCAGCATTTTTTGACGCCTATGATGCCAACATGCCATTTCAGATCTCGGTGATAAACATCTATAAAAGTTATAAAAAGCATAAACATACACAAATTGTGTACTAAATTTTTAAATTTGTAAACGTATGGAGAACAATTTTTCAAATTTTTAAAATCATATGTAAATTTAAGAGAAATACGGGTACATACTTTATAAATGCATTGAAAATGAAACAAAAGGCATAAACTATCAGTATTAAAATACTTAAAACTGCATAGAAAAATTTAATACACAATTGCAGTCGGAAAAATCTCAGCTTTCCGTATATAACGGCAACCTGAGATTTTTCCGACTGCAATATTTTTTGGCGAAAACTTGCATACTTGGCGATGATAAGTATAGATAAAGAATCAAAATCAAGGGACACGCTTTGCTGCAGTGAGGCTAATAATAATAATAATAATAATAATATTAATATTAATAATAATAAACTGTAAGGAAAAGAAGGAAACCACAGTTAGCCGTTATTATGCACAATGCAAGTCTGTTTAAGAGAATTACTTGCTTCCTTCGTGTAATTCAGTGATTCTCAACCTTTTTTTAAGCTATCGCCCTCTACGGGGGCGAAATATGTTCAACGCCCCTCTTTGTAAAAAATTCCGTAATTTAAAGTGTATTATAGGAAAAGTACTCAATTATAAGAAGCAAAATGTTTAAGTAGTTTTCATCAAAAGAGTTACAAATCAAATTTTTGTTAAGACACGCTGAAGCAACACTCAAACGAATGACATGGCCGAGTGGTTAGAAGGCCCTATAAATCCCCTCCCCCTTGCCTACGGTCTTGACATTTAGCAATCTATTGTGACTAGTACTAATGCGAAGAAATGTTTTTACTCTTTTTCAAGGCTATAAACGATCTTTCATCACATGCAGTGGAGACTAGCTATATGTACAAATTTAAAAAAATACTGTAATGCATGCATTGAAATATATTTCTGGGAGGCTTTCAGCCCTTTTCCTTATAAATGTGTGTTTGGAAAACGCCGGAGAACTGCACGCGGAATACAGGCTAGGGAATCACAGCTCTTTAATATTGGATACAATATCCCCTATATAATAGCAGCCTAAGTTTCTCTACAAATGAATTAGTCTTGCTATAAATAAAAGATTAATTTTTTCAACAATAACTGTCGAAAGCTTCATATTTCATGTAACTGAGTCCCAAAACTATAGGTAAGTTTTTTTTTTTCATTTTATATGAGGGGTTAACGATCAGATGACAACATTTAGAGGGAATATACTATTATTGCACATAAAGATATTAACATTTTTATTTTATAACTAGCATATAGCCCGTCCAATGTCGAGATCAATAAAATTTTTAATTTTCCAGAATTGTAAAGTTCCCCATGAGACAGGTAAAAAAATGGTTTGTGTTTTGGCTGATAATTATCTTTTGCCAAAGAAATAATCGATGATTAAAATTAAAATTATCACATGTGTACCTAATCTTTTATTTAAGCCAAATGTAAAAGAAAATTATTTACGTAATATCTAAGTTCAGTGATAAAACATATGGCCGAACGATGGCCGGTTGGTCAGTCTGTCTACGAATTTATGAAGCGGTTGGACCTAGAATGGATAGAGGCAAACATATTGGATTCTTGAGGAGTTAGGGTTAGCAAATTTCAAAGCAAGTAAAGTTTCTCTTCTCCTAAAATATCGATCCGATTCTAAAATAAATTGGTATAAATGTGCTTTACATCACAGCTAAAAATACTGTCTTCTTTAAAATGTTCGAAATCCACCCCTTCCCTGTTTTTCGAGCGTTTAATGCCATTATATCAAGCTCCATTTTAAGAGAAGGCGATTAAATTTATCAAATTATTACAGAGAAAATAGGTAAAAATAACATTTCTTTTAGCATTATGACGTCATCCCTTTAACCGTTTCTTATTTTAATTTATTTAAATATCATCTGCATTATTTTCATACGTTTTGGTTTGGTTTGATTTGAAGTGCTACGGTCTACTTTTTTTGCAACACGAGAGCTAATGAGACAGTGACCTACAGCTTAAAGCCGATCCCGAACGGCTACGAACATCCATGCCACTACGGGACTCGAACGCATGAATTCCGGTACCGAAGGCCAGAACCCTAAACAACCGGTTATCGTTCGACCATATGTTTTATCACTGAACTTAGATATTACGTAAATAATTTTCTTTTACATTTGGCTTAAATAAAAGATTAGGTACACATGTGATAATTTTAAATTTAATCATCGATTATTTTTTGTTGAAAGATAATTATCAGCCAAAAGACAAACCTTTTTTAACCTGTCTCATAGGGTACTTTACAATTCTGGAAAATTAAAAATTTTACTGCTCTCGTCATTTGACGGGCTATATGATAGTTATAAAATAAAAATGGTAATATCATTATGTGCAATGATAGCATATTCCCTCTAAATGTTGTCATCTGATCGTTAACCCGTCATATAAAAGGAAAAAAAAACTTACCTATAGTTTTGGGAGTCAGTTACATGAAATATGATGCTTTCGTCTGTTATTGTTGAAAAAATTAATCTTTTATTTATAACAAGACTAATTCATTTGTAGAGAAATTGCTTTCGGGCTTTCTGACACTCTAAGCGGAGAGACGGTGAAAGATAAATGACTTAGTGTTTTAGAAAAATAGCAAGTAAATCAAAAGTGTCATCAAGAAATTTATTGATCTAGGACAAATTACTTATCAAAATAAGGCAAATAAAATCTCGTATATTTGAATCAGCAACAATACAGTTAAAGTGTATCTATTGAGATTACAGCGATATCAAATATTTAAACTTTAATTCTGAGTTAAAAAAGAGTGTTATTAAGATTTTTATTGATATCTGACAAATTACATATGAATGTATGTAAGACGAAATCTTGTATTCTTGAATCCCCAACAGTCAGTTAAAATGCATCTACTGAAATTACAGGGATATTATAAAATACATTTTATTTCTGAGTTAAAAAAAGGATGTCATTAAGATGTTTATTGATTTCGGACAATTTACATATAACTTAGTGTTTTAGAAAAATAGCAAGTAAATCAAAAGTGTCATCAAGAAATTTATTGATCTCGGTCAAATTACTTATCAAAATAAGGCAAATAAAATCT
This sequence comes from Pardosa pseudoannulata, assembly GCA_032207245.1. Taxonomy (NCBI): domain Eukaryota; kingdom Metazoa; phylum Arthropoda; class Arachnida; order Araneae; family Lycosidae; genus Pardosa; species Pardosa pseudoannulata. Next base: position 34,543,041 of record CM063500.1, read on the forward strand.
CGTATATTTGATTACATATGAAAGTAAGTAAGATGAAATCTTGCATTCTTGAATCCCCAATAATCACTTAAAATGTATCTATTGAAATTATAGCGATATCTAGAAGAAATTTTAATTGAGTTAAAATAGGGTGTCGAAAGTAAATACGACGAAATCTAGCATTCTTGATTCCTCAACCGTCAGTTAAAATGTATCTATTGAAATTACAGCGAAATCATAAAATACATTTTATTTCTGAGTTAAAAAATGGATGTCATTAAGATGTTTATTGATTTCGGACAATTTACATATGTAAATAAGATGAAATCTTGTAATCTTGAGTCCCTATTAAAAAATTAGGATTAAGATAGTCCATAAAAAATCAATAGTAATTTATTTTACTTTATAAAGCTCCAAGAAAGTAATATCAGAGCTGTCAATAATTATTGAGAAACTGTTAACATTGTTAGAAGTAATGAATTACTGTTAGCAGTATCAAATCATTATTAGCAGATTCTTTTAATTAATAAATCTTATAGTTAAGAGAAGTCACAATTGATTAGGTTGAAAATAAAAGCATTTGTTCGAGTTTTATGTAAGATGTCTTGTTAAAATTACAGATTAAGGACACGGAAAATAGAGAAAGTTTGAGAATAACCGATAAAATGTTATTATGGTTGTCAACTATGATTAAGAAATTGTCAGCATTGTTAATAGTACTTAACAAGTGTGTAGTATTAAATCTCTAATATCAATATCTTTTATTTGATAAAACCTAACATTTGAAAGACATTAAAGTTGACAAAAGTTTGAAAAAAAGCTTGCTGGAGTTTTTTGTAAGAATTTTTTAAAATTAGATTTAGTAAAGGCACGGAAAATAGAAAAAGTTTGACTATATACCAATTGATGGTATTACTTGCTATGCTATTAAAAAAATTTAAAAGAGAAAAAAATTGAGGAAGATAAAATAGTCAACAAGAAATCCATCTCATTTTGTTTTGCTTTATAAAGCATAAAAAATATTACTATGGTCATCCACAGTTCTTGAATAATTGTTAATTTTTTTAGTAGTGTTGAATCACTCTTAACTGTATACTTTATTAAATAAACACAGATGAGATACGTCATAGTTTAGAAAAGCATTTCTTGGAGGAAATGTTGAGAACCGCTTCTTCATAGTATTATTTTTTTTAAGTAGATAAAGAAGATTTAAAAACGGTATAAATTTGTGGTACAGATTAAATAGTCAATAAAAAATCAATAGTAATTTATTTTACTTTATAAAGCTCGAAGAAAGTAATATAACTGTCAATAACTATTGAGAAACTATTAGCATTGTTAGATATATTGAATTACTATTAGCAGTATTAAATCATTATTAGTAGATTCTTTTATTAAATAGATCTTATAGTTAAAAGAAATCACAATTGATTAGGTTCAAAATAAAACCATTTGTTCGAGTTTTATGCAAGGCGTCTTGCTAAAATTACAGATTAAAGGCACGGAAAATTGAGAAAGTTTGAGAATAACCGATAAAATGTTATTATGGTTGTCAACTATGATTAAGAAATTGTGAGCATTGTTAATAGTACTTAACCAGTTTGTAGTATTAAGTCACTAATAGCAGTATCTTTTATTTTTAAACCCTTATATTGAAAAGATACTGCAACTGACTAGTTTGAAAAAGGCGTTTGTTGGAATTTTTTGTAACGACTTTTTAAATTAGATTTAGTAATGGAACGGAAAATAAAAAAAGAATTGACTATATACCAATTTATGTTAGTACTTGCTATTCTATTAAAAAAATTTTTAAAGAGAAAAAGAGTGAGGGAGAGAAAACAGTCAACAAGAAATCAATCACACTTTGTTTTACTTTATACAGCAGGAAAAAATATTACTATGATCATCAACAGCGCTTGAAGAATTGTTAATATTGTTAGTAGTGTTGAATCACTCTTAACTGTATCTTTTATTAAATAGACACTAACAGATGAGATAAGTCGCTGTTGAGAAAAGCGTTTCTTGGAGTTATATATCGGATGTCATGTTGAAATTAAGGATTCAGTAATGATAAGGGAAATGGTAAAACGATAAGAACCACTTCTTTATAGTGTTATTTTCTAAGCAGATAAAGAAGATTAAAAAACTTAATAAATTTGTGAGAAAGATTAAGATAGTCAATAAAAAATCAATAGTAATTTATTTTACTTCTTAAAGCTCCAAGAAAATAATATTAGAGCATTCAATAATTATTGAGAAACTGTTAACATTGTTAGAAGTATTGAACTACTGTTTGCAGTATTAAATTATTTTTAGCAGATTCTTTTATTAAATAGCCATTATAGTTAAAAGAATTCACAATTGATTTGATTAGGTTGAAAATAAAAACATTTGTTCCAGTTTTATGTGAGATGTCTTGTTAAAATTACAGATTAAGGTCACGGAAATTAGAGAAAGTTTGAGAATCACTTTGATATACCTAAGTTAATAAAGGAAATTGAAAAAATTGCGAGGCAGATAAAATACATATAATAAGATAATACTTTATTTTACTTTATAAATCGTTAACATATTATTACTGATGTCAATAGTGACTAAGAAATTATCAGAATTGTTAGCATTATCAAGTATTATATATATATATATATATATATATATATATATATATATATACATATATATATATATATATATATATATATATATATATGTGTGTGTGTGTGTGTGTGTGTGTGTGTAATAAGACGGAATTTACGATGGGTGATTGCAGTCATGGCCCATAAAAATGACACCGTTTCCGCTAAAGACCTTTATTAAGATAACGTTGGAGGACGGGTTCCCACTTCATCATAGGGACAGGACAAACTGAGGGGTCAGCTAGCATGAAGTTATATGTAGAAGACCCTTAACACCTGGGTCAACATCTCAGTCAAAATCTGTGGGAAAAATCTGCCTCCGACAGTGTTCATCTCCGTTTTGTTTAGAAATTTCCTAAATTGTCCGCTACGGCAATGTAGAGTTATAATTGGCTAGAACCCTTCTCTGAGAGCTTAAACTGTAGCCCAGTGGTTAGTTTAGGTTAGGGTTAAAAAAGGGAAAGCAAAAGGACATGGGAAATGTTAGCCCCTGTCTTTAGTGTTGAAAACACCCGAGAATTGTCCTTACACACACACATACACACACATATATATGTATAAATCTATTCCAAATTCTCATGCAGTAGCCTCAAGTACTTGATTTTGACTAGGATGTATTGCACTTCAGTAATATTCCCTAAATATATTCACTTTTAGTAACCAATATAAAACGTTCTTATATCATTTGTATTTTCTTTTCCAACTTTAGTACTAAGTTTATTTATTTTGCGGAGTGGCTACAAGATACCAGTTTTACAGGTACTATTTTTGATGCACATGATAAAGCTAATAGAGTTTATTCTCCAGTTACTATAAATAGTTTGACATAGAGACGATGCATAATGCAAATAAATGAATAAAGAAATCATTATGTTTTCTCTCAGTTAGTCAAAGTGAGTAATAGTGGCTCTGCTTGGCTGCTTTACATTTTCCATTCAGTATATTAATATCTGCTTACCATCATTAATATTAATAATAACACTAAAAATGTATTAATAATATTTTTTTTCTTGGGGTATATCAAAGTGAGTTTTTTTTTGTTATAAACTTCTTTAAGAAAATAATAATAAGATTAATGCTTCTTGATGATATTTAAAATATATTTTAATACATAAATCATGATGGTTTGGTAGATATATGATAAAGAGCTGCATATTTATTGTATTTCTTTAAACATTTGTTAATATGTTGCTAGAGCTATTGTATCCTTTTGTACTGGATCCATTTAACGTACATTTAAAATCTGCCTATTAAATATTTCAAGCGCCTAACATATGTTATTGTACACAGTTCTTTAATAAAATAATAAGGTTAATGTTTCCTGGTGGCATTAAAAATATATTTTATTGCATAAATGAAGATTTGGGAGTTATATATGATAAATCCTGCATATTTATTGCATATCTTCGAATATTTTTTAACATGTTTCTAGAGCTATTTCATGTTTATACCGAACCCATTTAACGTACATTTAAAATCTGCCTGTTAAATATTTCAAGCGCTTAACATGTGTTATTGTACACACTTCTTTAATAAAATAATAAGATCATTGTTTCCTGATGGTATTAAAAAATATATTTTATTGCATAAATGAAGATTTGGTTGATATATGATAAATGCTGCATATTTATTGCATATCTCCGAATAGTTTTTAACATGTTTCTAGAGCTATTGCTTATGTTTATACCGAATCCACTTAATGTACATTTAAAATTTGCCTAATAAATATTTCAAGCGCTTAACATGTGTTATTGTACACACTTCTTTAATAAAATAATAAGATTATTGTTTCTTGATGTTATTTAAATTATATTTTAATGCATAAATGAGGATTTGGTTGATATATGGTAAAGTGCTTCACATTTGTTGCATATCTCAGAATATTTTTTAATATGTTTCTAGAGCTATTGTATGCTTTTATACCGAATCCATTTAATGTACTTTTAAAATCTGCTTATTAAATATTTCAAGCACTTAACAAGTGTTATTGTACACACTTCTTTAATAAAATAAGATTATTGATTTCTGGTGGCATTTAAAATATATTTCATTGCATATATGATTATTCAGTAGATATATGATAAAGATCTGCATATTTATTATATTTATTTAAATATTTGTTAATATGTTGCTAGAACTATTGTATAATTTTATACCGAATCCACTTAATGTACATTTAAAACCTGCTTATTAAATATTTCAAGCACTTAACATGTGTTATTGTACATACTTCTTTAATAAAATAATAAGATCATTGTTTCCTGATGGTATTTAAAATATATTTTATTGCATAAATGAGAATTTGGTTAATATGTGGTAAAGTGCTGCATATTTATTGTATCTCTTAGAATATTTTTTAATATGTTTTTAGAGATATTGTATACGTTTATACCGAATCCATTTAACATACAGTTAAAATCTTTCTATTAAATATTTTAAGCATCTAACATATCCTACTGTACACACTTTTTAAAGAAAATAATAAGATTAATGATTCTTGATGATATTTAAAGTATATTTTAATGTATAAATATAGATTTGGTTGATGTATGATAAGTGCTGCATATTTATTGCATCTAATATCTAAGTATTTTTCTAGAGTTAAATACACATTAATTCATGTAAAGCAGGGAATATTTGAAGTAAGTTATTTTTCAAGTTATTATATATATATATTATATATATATATATATATATATATATATATATATATATATATATATATATATATATATATATATATATATATATATATATATATATAGATAGATAGATAGATAGATAGATACTAGATTAAGATTCACGGACTTAATGTACTTATTATAGGCTTGATAATAAATGGAGAAAGAAACTGAGTTCATTGTAGTTACAAACTGATTCCAAGACATACAACCCTTAAAATAAATAATTATGTTTTCGCCTGTGTCGACCAGTTTAAATACTTAGGTACAAATGTAAAAACTAATATTGATGTTACAACGGAAATTACAAACAAAATTAACATGGAAAATAGATGCTTTTTTTGGATTGAGAAAACAACTGAAATTTAAATTTCTGAGTAAAGACACTAAGATTCATCTGTACACACACATATACATACACATACACAGACTAATTACACCTATAGTTTTATATTTTAGCAAGTGCTGGACAATGAATAAAACGGATAAAAATAAATTGTTGATTTTTTACACAAAAAATACTGAGAATAATTTTCCGAGCAGTTAAAGAAGGCGGAATATTGAGGATTTGACGTAATATGAAAATACATAAATGCAGAGAACCTAATATAGTAAAGACCATTAAAGTTTTAGAAATAAGATGTGTAAAACACATACAGAGGTACAAAAATGAAAATCCTGTTAAAAAAAGTAATAATTATTAAACTTGAAGGAAAAAGAAAGAGTGGTAAACCCTCAAACAAAATGGCTTGACAGTGTGCAGCTATAGCTTAAAAGGATTGGTGTCAATCGCTGAAGACCGGTGGCATTGGTTAGGTTAGGTAAGGAGTGCTACGGTTGACTTTTTGCAACACGAGGGTTCACGAGACCTAAAAGCTGTGTACTACCTGTAACCAGCCACCCACCCGAAGTCGGGTGTAGGGTGTTGAATTGCTGGTTCGGTCTGACCGTCCGGCAACAATGCGTTACGCAGGGGCCAAGTCAGCATTCCGCCCATAAAATTTAAAATAACATGAAAAAAATGTAGACAATCTAGACAAATAAGTACAACCAATGCAGTTTCCGGAAGTGCGGGGGATACTCCGCAGGAGTCCTGCCCAGGTTAAAAGTCCGGTTGACCCGATGTACTACATGGAACTTTCTGACATGAGAGCAGGTGTTGGTGAGGGAAGCAATAACTGCACAGGGCAGTTGTGATGGCCATTAGTGAAGAGGTACTTAGCCCCTTGCCGTGTGGTTTTAGGTTAAAATCTTCATGGCCAAAAAAATCTTTTTTTGATAAAATTTTGATTTATTTTTCAATGTTGTTGCTTTCGAAGGTTATACAAGGTATAGCGGTCTTACAATTTTTCGATACTATTTTTATAGTACGATTTGTCTTTAGCGTCAAAATAGGCCTCAATATCGGTGATTACTTCTTTGTCGGCACTAAATTTTTTTTCCAGAGAGCATTCTCTTGAGGTCTGAACACAGGAAAAATCGATGGGGGCCAGATCTGCGGAATAGGGTTGATGAGGAAGCAATTCGAAGCCCAATTCGTATAATTTTGCCATTGTTTTCATTAACTTGTGACACGGTGCATTGTCTTGTTGAAACAATACTTTTTTCTTTAAATGGGGCCGTTTTACCGCGATTTCCTTAAAACGCTCCAATAACACTATGTAATAGTCGCTGTTGATGGTTTTTCCCTTTTCAAGATAGTCGATGAATATTATAACAGGCAAATCCTAAAATATTGATGCCATATCCTTGCCAGCCGACTGTTGCGTCTCTCCACGCTTTGGAGTTGGTTCATCACGTTCAGTCCACTCGGTTGACTATCGATTGGACTCTGTGAAATGATGGAGCCATGTTTCATCCATTGTCACATATCGAAACATAAATTATTACAATTAAACAGCTCAGAATCATTAATTCATTGTTGTTTTTGGTCGATTGTTAGCTCTTGAGGCACCCACTTTGCTCAGAGCTTTTACATACCCAAATATTCTTTCACGATATGTCCAATACGTTCCTTTGATATTTTTACAGTGTCAGATATCTCTATTAACTTCACTTTAAGTTTATCCAAAATTATTTTGTGGACTTTTTTTATGTTTTTGTCGGTAACAGCCTCTTTGAGGCGTCCACTGCGTGTATCCTCCTCGGTGGATATTTCGCTTAGTTGAAATTTAGCAAACCAGTTTTCAACGGTTGATTTTCCTGGTGCAGAGTCCAAATAATGTTTGTCAAGCCAATCCTCGGCTTAAACAGTATTTTTTTTCACTAAAGAGCAATGCTTTACTAACACACGAAATTCCTTTTTCTCCATTGTTTTCAAACTAACAAAAGTTGCTTCACTCAAAATACTATACCTCCCAAATTAATAGTCATTCAGCTGTCAAATTTATACACGTGTCTTTCGAAGGTGAGAGCTAACTAAAAATCATATGGATTTAATACTAGTAGCACCATCTATGTGTCAGCCTACGAACTTTTCAGCCCAACTGTTAGGGCCAAATTGTTTTTTCACCTTTTATGGAATTTCTTATTTTAATAATTGTAAAACCTTTAATGTAACCCGCAAATCCTGATGCTCATCCTGAAAGAATCTTTCACCTTTAAGATGGGGGATACAGCTTCTAGCGAACGCGCCCCGTGCAACCTTAAACTGAAGACAAATTCTTAAGCCAGATTAAACAATATTTATTTATGAAGAAAAGAATAGCATTTAAAAAATTCCAAGAAAAAAATTATATACAGTGGACTCCGCTTAATGTCATCGCGGTTATTGTTATCAATCGGTTACTGTTATCGAAATCACTTGGTCCCGATTTCCTCTATTCATTTGTATGTTAAAATTATCGCTTTATGTGATCATCACATCGGTTAATGTTATCAGTTTACGAACCTGATTTTAACTGGCAAAGGAATATTCAAAATATATTCAATAGGAACCCATTCTTTTCGAATTTTCGAGAATTCTCCACTTCCACCAAAGGAAATGGTAAACGAACAAAAGAGTGGGGGTACTACACGTTCATGGAAATTTTTAGAAATACCCATACCCTGCTGATGGTCAGTGGTTAGATAAGCAGAAGGCAACACATTCTTATCGGAACTGAGAAGAAACGTATTCACATTTTATGTCCTGATCGTTCACATGCAGCTTGTCGATATGGAAGCCAGAAAGCGAAATTATTTAACATTAAAACAAAAGGTCAAAATTTTAAATCGTTATGACAAGTTGATTATGATTACAAACATCTTATCAATGATCTTAGAAAAAATTGTAGACAGTCAACAATTGATAAATATTTTTGGTTTGGTTTGGTTTGGTTTGGAGCGCTACGGTCTAGAAAATTAAATGCATATAAGCATTATTATATTCTTCATTTTTATTGGAGCATAAAACGCCATCCAAACAACGACGAGTATTCCCAAGCCAAATGAAACATATTATTTTGTTTATTTATTTATGATGAGAGAGGACTCCTTTCTAGTATTAATTTTTGGACATGCCACTAGCTAAACTCCCTCTTTTAACTATTTTTTTTTAACAAAATGGAAGGAAATGCGTTAAATTAAATGCATATAAGCATTATTATATTCTTCATTTTTATTGGAGCATAAAACGCCATCCACCAACAACGAGTATTCCCAAGCCAAATGAAACATATTATTTTATTTATTTATTTTTGGCGAGAGAGGACTCCTTTATAGTATTAATTTCTGGACATGCCACTACTTATAATCCCTCTTTTAACTATCTTTTTTTTTATTTAAATGGAAGAAAATGCGTTAAATTAAATGCATATAAGCATTATTATATTCTTCATTTTTCCTGGAACATAAAACGCCATCCACCAACGACGAGTATTCCCAAGCCAAATGAAACATATTATTTTATTTATTTATTTATGATGAGAGAGGACTCCTTTCTAGTATTAATTTCTGGACATGCCACTAGCTAAACTCCCTCTTTTAACTATTTTTCTTTAACAAAATAGAAGAAAATGCGTAAAATTAAATGCATATAAGCATTATTATATTCTTCATTTTTATTGGAGCATAAAACGCTATCCACCAACGACGAGTATTCCCAAGCCAAATTAAACATATTATTTTATTTATTTATTTATGATGAGAGAGGACTCCTTTCTAGTATTAATTTTTGGACATGCCACTAGCTAAACTCCCTCTTTTAACTATTTTTTTTAACAAAATAGAAGAAAATGCGTTAAATTAAATGCATATAAGCATTATTATATTCTTCATTTTTATTGGAGCATAAAACGCCATCCACCAACGACGAGTATTCCCAAGCCAAATGAAACATATTATTTTATTTATTTATTTATGATGAGAGAGGACTCCTTTCTAGTATTAATTTCTGGACATGCCACTAGCTAAACTCCCTCTTTTAACTATTTTTTTTTAACAAAATAGAAGAAAATGCGTTAAATTAAATGCATATAAGCATTATTATATTCTTCATTTTTCCTGGAGCATAAAAACACCATGCACCAACGACGAGTATTCCCAAGTCAAATGAAACATTATTTTATTTATTTATTTATGGTGAGAGAGGACTCATTTATACTTTTAATTTCTGGACAATCCACTAGCTAAACACCCTCTTTTAACTATCTTTCTTTTTTTTTCTTTTTTTTTCTTTCTTTTCTTTTTTTTTTTTTTTTTAAAATTTCTTTTTTTTTTTTTTTTTTTTTTTTTTAAACAAGATGGAAGAAATGAGTAAAATTAAATACATATAAGCATTATTATACTTTCATTTTTATTGGAGCATAAAACGCCATCCACCAACGACGAGTATTCCCAAGCCAAATGAAACATTATTTTATTTATTAATTTACAGCGACAGACAACTCCTTTCTAGTATTAATTTCTGGACATGCCACTAGCTAAACTCCCTCTTTTAACTATTTTTCTTTAACAAAATAGAAGAAAATGCGTTAAATTAAATGCATATAAGCATTATTATATTCTTCATTTTTCCTGGAGCATAAAACGCCATCCACCAACGACGAGTATTCGCAAGCCAAATGAAACATATTTTATTTATTTATTTATAGGAAGTGACGACTCCTTTCTAGCATTAATTTCTGGACATGCCACTAGCTAAACTCCTTCTCTTAACTATTTTTTTTTTAACAAAATGGAAGAAAATGCGTTAAATTAAATGCATATAAGCATTATTATATTCTTCATTTTTCCTGGAACATAAAACGCCATCCACCAACGACGAGTATTCCCAAGCCAAATGAAACATTATTTTATTTATTTATTTTTGGCGAGAGAAAACTCCTTTATAGTATTGATTTCTGGACATGCCACTAGCTAAACTCTCTCTTTTAACTATTTTTTTTATAAATGGAAGAAAATTAGTAAAATTAAATGCATAGAAGCATTATTATATTCTTCATTTTTATTGGAGCATAAAATGCCATCCACCAACGACGAGTATTCCCAAGTCAAATGAAACATTATTTTATTTATTTATTTATGGCGAGAGAGAATATTGCAAGAGAGGACTCCTTTATAGTATTAATTTCTGGACATGCCAACAACTAAACTCCCTCTTTTAACTATTTTTTTATTATTTAAATGGAAGAAAATGCGTAAAACTAAACGCCCATAAGCATTATTATATTCTTCATTATTATTGGAGCATAAAACGCCATCCACCAACGACGTGTATTCAAAAACCAAATGAAACATATTATTTTATTTATTTATTTATGGCGAGAGAGAATATTTGCTAATACATCAGAAACGAATGTAAGGAAGTAAATGAGCATAAAGACTGTGGTTGCATGGATGACTGCCTTTACGTTTCTTTTTGCCTTTCGTTTTTTTTAAATATTTTTTTCCGGGTGTAAAGCTAGTCTGCCTGCATCTATTAGCGGTATTATAAATGGGCCGACCCCGTACGTAATGACATGCTTGCGAACAGGTCGGTTCTCTGCCACTCAGATAATATCCTATTCGGGATTGGAGGAATCCAACAGGTCGTTATCATCTAATTGCTCACCTCTCATGGGAGGAGGGGGGAGAATTCTTTCTTTTTATCTTCCATTTTTTTTCTTTCTCTCTGGAGTAGGGGAGCAAACATTTTTCGTTCCCCCTCCCCACATACAGCGCAGAGGCGGCGAAAGAAACCGATTTTATATGGCATTCATAACGACGCGTTGCCAGTTAATTATCGGGTTGCCACTAAAGGCTTTTGCTCCTTTACATTTTTCCACTATCGTGAAATTCATTCTCCCCTTCCTCCTTTCTTAACTCCCGAAACGTGAAGAGGAAATGAGACTAAGATTGATAAGAAGAAAACCGCAGATATTACAGAGCGACGAGATGTTTCTAGAGATAGAACTGCGAGGGAAGCTGTTTGTTGACTTGACTTGGACCTCGGAACAAAGAGTGTCGTACTTGCCGCCGCTTTGATGTTGATACTTATGGATTTTTTTTAAAAACTATTTAATATAAGGGGTATACAGAAAAAAAATAGTATTGGACCTTGGAACAAAGAGTGTAACTCTCAAAACAAAGAGTGTAAGCAGATAGTGTTTGTTGATTTGATCCTCGGAACAAAGAGTGGTACTTGTGGCTCCTTTTATGTTGATACTGATGAATTTAAAAAAAAAAAACTATTTAATATACGGAGTATACAGAAAAATATACTATTGGACCTCAGAACAAAGAGTGTAAGCAGAGAGTGTTGATTTGAACCTGAGAACAAAGAGTGTCGAACTTACCGCCACTTTTATGTTGATACTGATGGATTTAAAAAAAAAACTATTTAATATAAAATTATACTGAAAAAATAGTATTTTATGTCGGAACAAAGAGTATAACTCTCAAAACAAAGAGTGTAAGCAGAGAGTGCTTGTTGACTTGAACCCCGGAAAAAAGAGTGGTACTTGCCTTTCCTTTTATGTTGATAGTGATGGATTTTTTTAAAAAAACTATTTAATATAAGGAGTATACAGAAAAAAATAGTATTGGACCCCAGAAAAAAGAGTGTAAGCAGAGAGTGCTTGTTGACTTGAACCTCGGAACAAAGAGTATCGTACTTGCCGCTTTTATGTTGATTCTGATGGATTTTTTTTTAAACTACTTAATATGCGGAATAAACAGGAAAAATTAGTATTGGGCCTCGGAACAAAGAGTTTAAGCAGGGATTGCTTGTTGACTTGAACCTCGGAACAAAGAGTGAGTGATCTACATGCTCCTACTTTTATGTAGATCTTTGAAGACTTTTTATATTATCTCTTTTAGAAAGTATGTGGAAAAGAGAACATTGTAACTGTTGAAAAATTCGATCTTGAAATTGGTACATTTTAATCCGAAATTTTTGATTCGCCTAAGCCCAAAATATCTTAAATTATGTAGGACTGTTAGCGTGTGGGCACTATACCTCCAAACCGAAATGGGAAAGATGGATGAAATTTTGTACCAGCATTTTTACATTAAAATGGTAGATCTGTCAACTGACGGTTAGAAATAGGAACTGTGAACAATTGGAATCGGGATATTTACTTGCTGACACTTTTATGTAGATGTTGGTAGACTTATTATACTATTTCTTATACAAAGTATAGCTGAAAAGAGAGCATTGTATCATAGAAAAATTCGATCTTGAAATTGGTACATATTTAATCCGAAATATTTGATTCCCCTAAGCCCAAAAGATTTTTCCTAAATTATCTAGGACTGATAGCATGTGAGCACTATAATTCCAAAACGAAATGGGAAAGATGGGTGAAATTTTGTACCAGCATTTTTAGATTAAAATGGTAGATCTGTCAACTGACGGTTAGAAATAGGAACTGTGAACAATTGGAATCCGGATGTTTACTTGACACTTTTATATAAATGTTGGTAGACTTATTGTACTATTTCTTATACAAAAAAGCATTAAAAACATTTTATATGAAAAAAGAGCATTGTATCATAGAAAAATTCGATCTTGAAATTGGTACATATTTAATCCGAAATATTTGATTCCCCTAAGCCCAAAAGATTTTTCCTAAATTATCTAGGACTGATAGCATGTGAGCACTATAATTCCAAAACGAAATGGGAAAGATGGGTGAAATTTTGTACCAGCATTTTTAGATTAAAATGGTAGATCTGTCAACTGACGGTTAGAAATAGGAACTGTGAACAATTGGAATCCGGATGTTTACTTGCTGACACTTTTATGTAGATGTTGGTAGACTTATTATAGTATTTCTTATACAAAGAAAGTATTGTAAAGATTTTATATGAAAAGAGAGCATTGTAATCATAGAAAAAATCGTTCTTGAAATTGGTACACATTTAATCGGAAATATTTGATTCATCTAATCTTAAAAGATATTTCTTAAATTATGTAGGACTGTTAGCTTGTGAGCACAATACCTCCAAAACGAAATGGGAAAGATGGATGAAATTTTGTACCAGAATTTTACATTAAAAGGTAGATCTGTCAACTGACGGTTAGAAATAGGAACAGTAAAAAATTGGAATCGGGATATTTACTTGCTGACACTTTTATGTAGATGTTGGTAGACCTATAATATTTCTTATACAAAGAAAGCATTTTAAACACTTTTTATATGAAAAGAGAGCCTTGTAATCATAGAAAAATTCGATCATGAAATTGGAAAACATGTGATCCGAAATATTTGATTCACCTAATCTTAAAAGCTATTTCTTAAATTATGTAGGACTGATAGCGTGTGAGCACAATACCTCCAAAACGAAATGAGAAAGATGGATGAAATTTTGTACCAGCATTTTTAGATTAAAAGGTAGATCTGTCAACTGACGGTTAGAAATAGGAACTGTGAACAATTGGAATCGTTATATTTACTTGCTGACACTTTTATGTAGATGGTGGTAGACTTATACCATTTCTTATACAAAGAAAGCATTGTAAAGAATTTTTATATGAAATGAGAGTATTGTAATCATAGAAAAGTTCAACTTGAAATTGGTACATATTTAATCCGAAATATTTGATTCATTTTAGCCCCAAAAAAATATTCTTAAATTATGTAGACTGATAGAGTCTGAGCACTCTACCTTCAAAAAGAAATGGGAAAGATGGGTGAAATATAATGGTGAAATATTAGTAGACAATAGGTATTAGATTCGATATATGGATTTGAAAAAGGATTAAATCTGGCAAATAGTCGATCGAATGAGATAGTTTAGACTAATTGGTTGTATCATATAGGAATTGTGTTCTGATGAGTGGGCAAGCCAGAGAATTTTGGCGACTTTTAAAACTGAAAGCGAAAATGATGTCAAACGATTTTTTTTCTTTGTAATTATATTTTGCATGATTTAAAAGCTTATTACAGTTTGTATCGGTTATATGGTTAGCTCAGTAGTCCAGAAAAAATCAGACCATTTAAACGGGGTGACCATATATGGGGGACAGTACAACCCTATTGTTTATGTTCCGTGCATTTTTAACAACACTTGAGGACCAAAGTTTAGCAGCTAAAATGTTGTTTAATGTCGTTTGGGTAATCGAATTTGCATTGGCAAATGCAGCCTTTGAAAGATTAATTTTTTTTAATTTTTCAATCAATTCATTTTTGGCAGAAAATAATAAATTCTTTCTTTTCGAAGCCATAATTAAAAAATGAACATTCTTACTCATGAAATGCAACAAAGTTTTCCTTTACTTGTTTCGTCTCAATTTCAACTTAAGCAGGGAGGGATTATTTCAACCAATAAACACACAGATGTCCACCTTTTGTCAGAGGGCAAGAGAACTGAAAGAGGTGAGAAATTTAGACGATGAGTCTACACAAACAAGAAAAGGGGAAAGGGAGAGAAATAAAGGCATGAATTCAGGTACTCTTTGATTTCGCACTGACTTCTTAAAAAAAAAACGGAAACTCGTTGAAAACATGAAGTTGACCGTACAATCGGTAACAAGAAAAAGAAAATGACTATATAAGCGGTATACTTTAACACATTTTCACTTTTAAGTTAGACGGGACTTTAGAAAACTGACCATAGGGCGGGGTGACCTTATAAGTGGATGGCATATAGCCGGTACTGACTGTAATAAACTGTCACTATAAATAAAGGAAACCTTTGGATTATAAATGTCATTTCTGTGGGAGTATACAAGAAAATCGGGTGTATAAAAGGAGAATACACCCGATTTTTATATCCTCGTTCTCATCTTATTAGTAAATTTACATTGAGAGTGAATAAACTTTCCGTTAATTAATTTTATGTCGGGTGTCCTCTCAGAGCTTCATGAGTCATTCATGGGTATTGAATCTTTCAATGCAATGATTCACTTTTGTTGTGTTAGTCTTTTATAGATGTTTTATAGATGATATTTTGAGTAAGAATTAAAATTTCAATGAATGTAGCAAACGATTTTCAGAAGTTCTTTTCAAAATGGCAAAAAGTTGCCAAAAAGATTGAAGAATAAAAATAGCATATACAGTGAACTCTGCTTAATGTGATCAGTTTGGGACACCGTAATTTTAATAACAATAAACGATATGCAAAATTAGATAAATTTACCCCCCCTTTACCCCCTACCCTGTTTTGCCAGTACGCCATACAGGCACAGCTTTCGAACCTTTACTGATTTGCCCGTACGCCGTACGGGCAATGTGATTTCTATTTCGCTTGCACTGTTTCTGCCGTATTTTTTCCAATTTAGTAACAAATTATTCGTATAGATGGCATATGTCCAGTAAATGATAGTTTGCAGTTTACTGTATTTTTTACTCTGGTTTAAAAGCACGGGTTTTTTCGCATGTTTTGTATCAGAAGACGAATTGTTATCTTTCAGTGTATAGCTTTCTGGTTATATTTTACTAACCGCCTGATAATTTTATTGATGTAAGAGTTGAATAATACATTTTTACTTTTAAATAATGGATAAGTCAGAGCTTATGGAGCTAATTTCTTGTGATTCGAACTGTGACTCGGAATCAGAAACTAAATTATCTGTAAATGATAGTAGCGAAAGTTTACTAGATCACCTGGATAGTATTGACTCTGATAGTAGTACAGATGGAATCAGTCAAGCAAGACAATTTTTTAAAATTAATTGTGATAATACTTCGGATCCGCCTCCTAGATTTGCTTTCACTGGAATTCCAAAAATTAACTTGGATATCGATGAGACTAAAGGTAAACATCAGTTCTATGATGCTTTCATAGAAAGAAAAAAAAGTTGTAATAAATGCTTAAAAATTTTAGAAATGTTAACTTTAATAACATATCTTTACTTAAAAATGTAAAATGAACAAAAAAATGCAATAAAAAAATGTGAAATTTTTTTGACCGAATTCTGGAAATAAATGAAATTGTCAAAGGGTTAATTCACACGTACTAAATTTCAAACTGAAATGAAAAAATCACCTTATATTTATGTATTGTATGTTATCCTTTAAAACATAAGAACTGTATACATAATTAAAAAAATTGATCAATTGTTGGCTGTCTACAATTCTTTCTAAGAAGTTCATTGATAAATTGTTCGTGATCATAATGTTTTATAAATTCATCGGAGCAGTGTTGTACTCTACGTTTCAACACTTTCAATGCATTTCTCATTTCAGCACTTGTAGAAAGTAGCTCAATATCAAGAGATTCTTCATCTGACTCATCAGTTTCATCATTCGACTGTTTTCCTATAACAATCTGACAAACTTCAGATTCTGTTAATGAAAAGCGTCGATGGGGGTTCGACAGCGAATTCCTGTTCGAAAACGATGTCGACCCTTTCGTTTGCACTGTTTTTAACACATTTTTGAGAAAAAAAATATTGCAACGATAATAATGAAAGAAACTAATTTTGCGTAACGGAACTCCTTACCTTGCAAGGAAAATAACTAAAAGTAGCTGACAACTTTTACCGAACTCTAGTATGGTACGGTAAGTTCCGTCTGGAATTCACGAAAAACTGTTGTGAAAGGGAAAAATATGGTTTTTTTAAATTAAGCTACTGGAATGTTTTGATACACCAATGACTCAAACTCTTCAGATGTCATATCCAAAGGATTTGACCATTCACTTGAAATTTCGGGGTAATTTTTTATGCGCAATATCAAAGCATAATATGTGAATACTCTTTTTCTCAGTTCCAATAAGTATGTGTTGCCTTTTGCTTATCTCACAACCATTGGCCATCAGCAGGGTGTGCGTATTTCGGAAAATTAGGAACGTAATTTATTCACTTCTTTGTTCATTCCCCATTTCCCTAAGTGGATGTGGGAGAATTCTCGAAAATTCAAACAACAAAAGGAAAGAAAAGAATGGGTTCCTTCTGAATATATTGTGAATATTCCTTTTTCCAGTTAAAATGAGATTCGAAAACTGATCCCATTAACCGATGTAACGATCACATAAAGCGATCATTTTAACATACAAATGAATAGAGAAAATCGGGATCAAGTGATTTCGATAACAATAATCGATTGATAACTTTAACCGCAATCACATTAAGCAGAGTCCACTGTACAGGGCATATAATTACATTTTTTCTTAATGTGTCTTCTTTTCCCCAATACAAAAAGGAGCCATTGATCTTTGATGAACCAGGAGCTGAATTTGAACTACATATGCGGTATCAAAAGGCAAAACCCTGACATTCGGTTAACACCTAGTCCTAATTATCAAAGTTTATTAACTGACGGATATTAGGGAATTAACTATATAAACAAGAAAAAATCTTGATATCTCATTCAAACTCATTAAAGGGAGTGAAAAAATCATTAAATTATTAGCTATTGACACTAATTGGAAATAAAGATCTACTAATCCGATTTACCTTTAATTTTCAATGCGTACATCAATAGAAAGCATTGTTTCGAATTGTATCTAAACCACTAAAACAAATAGAAGATAGCAATGAGAGATAATAAATTATATAGCTAAGTGAAAATGAAAACTGCTAATTAGATCAGAAGAAGTGATGCAGATACATTATGACATTTTCTCTACATACCCCAAAGGAAATAAGTGATAGTAATAAAGAAAAAAATGTTATTAAATATAGTCACTATAGGTAGTCAAGATCTGCTAATCTGATCTAGATAAATATTTTATTTTCAGTACTTAAATAAAATAAAATAATTTATCTGAATTGTATCTAGACTACTGAAACGTATGAAAGAAAGCAGTTTATGATAAGAACTGGTCATCTAAATGAAAACGAAAATTGCTAATCAGAAATAGTAATGTAGACATCTTCTGGGACTTGCTCTAGACTTCACAAAGGAAAAGCATGAAAGTAATAAAGGATAAAATATGGACAATAAGTGATTGAGATCTGTTAGTCTGATCTCGATAAATAGTTACTTCTCAGCACTTAAATCTAAACGAAACTAGTCTATCGGAATTATATTTAAACCTCTGAAATGAATGAAAGAAAGCAGTGAGCGATAAGAATTGGGCATCTAAGAACGAAAACAAAACGAAAAATACTAATCGTAGAAGTAGCAACCTTCTAAAATTTTCTTTACACTTGTTTAAGGAAATGAAATTAAAGTAATAAAGAAAAAGTAGTGGTCGCTAGTAAAGGTAATCCAGATTTGCTAATCAGATCTCGATAAATATTTAATTTTTAGTGCTTACATTGAAAGAGGTATAATTTACATAATTACCATCTATAAACCTCTGAAAGGAATGAAAGAAAGCAATAAGTTATAAGGATTGGGCAGTAGAAGGAAAACAAAACTAATAATCAGATCAGAAGTAGCAATATAAATATCATCTGGGATTTCATCTACACTTCACAAAGAAAAGAAAATAAAAAAGTAATAAAGGAAAAGAAGTAGCGCTAATAAAGGTAATCAAGATTTGCTAATCAGAACCCAATGAATACTTAAATTTCAGTGCTTACATGGGAAAGAGGGACAATCTATAGAAATTTCTTCTAAACCTCTTATATGAAAGAAAGAAAGCAATAAGTGATAAGAATTTGGCAACAGAATAAAAACAAAACTAATAATCAGATCAGAAGTAGCATTATACATGTATTTCTATCTACATTCAAAAAGAAATGAAAAAAAAAAATAAAGGAAAAGAAGTGTCCACTAAAAGTAATCAAGATTTTCTAATCAGATCCCGATAAACCTTTAATTTTCAGTGGTTTAACTGGAAAGGGACAATCTAGAAAATTGCATCTAAACCTCTGAAATGAATGAAAGAAAGCAATAAGTTATAAGATTGGGCAGTAGAATAAAAAAAACAAAAAACTAATAGATCAGAAGTGCATTAAATGTCTTCTGAATTTATTACATTTCAAAAAATTAAATAAAAAGTAATCAAGGAAAAGAAGTAGCGCTAATAAAGATAATCAAGATTTGTTAATTCCAATAAACATTCAATTTTCAGTACTTATATCAAAAAGAGGGACAATCTACAGAAATTTCCTCTAAACCTCTTATATGAATGAAAGGAAGCAATAAGTGATAAGAATTTGGCAACAGAATAAAAACAAAATCTAATAATTAGATCAGAAGTTGCATTGTAAATGTATTCTGTCTAATTCCTTTACATTTCTAAAAAGAAATGAAAAAAAAAAATAAAGGAAAAGAAGTGTCCACTAAAAGTAATCAAGATTTTCTAATCAGATCCCGATAAACCTTTAATTTTCAGTGGTTGTAACTGAAAGGGAAGCAATCTACAGAAATTGCATCTAAACCTCTGAAATGAATGAAAAGAAAGCAATAAGTTATAAGGATTGGACAGTAGAAAAAACAAAACAAAACTAATAATCATATCAGAAGTAGCAATATACATGTCTTCTGAGATTTAATCTACACTTTCTAAAGAAAATTAATAAAAAGCAATAAAGGAAAAGAAGTGTCCACTAAAAGTAATCAAGATTTTCTAATCAGATCCCGATAAACCTTTAATTTTCAGTGGTTGTAACTGAAAGGGAAGCAATCTACAGGAATTTCCTCTAAACCTCTTATATGAATGAAAGAAAGCAATAAATGATAAGAATTTGGCAACAGAATGAAAACAAAAACTAATAGTACGATCAGAAGGTGCATTGTAAATGTCTCCTGGTAATTCCTCTACATTTCTAAAAAGAAATGAATGAAAGCAATAAACGAAAAAAGTGGCCACTAAAAGGTAGTCAAGATTTGCTAATCAGATCCCGATAAACATTTAATTTTCATGGTATAACTGAAAGAAATAAACAATCTACAGAAATTGCATCTAAACCTCTGAAACGAATGAAAGAAATGAATAAAAGAAGCAATAAGATAATTTGGAACAGATGAAAACAAAAACTAATAATCAGATCAGAAGTAGCATTGTAAATGTCTTCTGGGATTCCTCTACATTTCTAAAAAAAGAAAAAAAAAAAGCAATCAAAAAAAGAAGTACTAATAAAGGTAATCAAGATTTGCTAATCAGATCCCGATAAATATTTAATTTTCAGTGGTTACTTAAGAGGAACAATCTACAAAATTTCCTTTAAACCTCTATATGAATGAAAGAAAGCAAAGAGTGATAAGAATTTGGCAACACAGAAAAAAAAACTAATAGTAAGATTAGAAGTTGCATTGTAAATGTCTCCTGGTAATTCCTCTACATTTCTAAAAAGAAATGAAAGAAAGGAATAAAGGAAAAGAAGTGGCCCACTAAAAGTAATCAAGATTTGCTAACCAGATCCCGATAAACATTTAATTTTCAGCGGTTATAACTGAAAGGGAAACAATCTACAGAAATTTCCATTGAAAACCTCTTATATGAATGAAAGAAAGCAATAAGTTATAAAATTGGCAACAGAATGAAAACATAAACTAATAATAAGATCAGAAGTTGAATTGTAAATGTCTTCTGGTAATTCCTCTACATTTCTAAACAGAAATAAAAGAAAACAATAAAGGAAAAGAACTAGCCGCTAAAAAAGTAATCAAGATTTTCTAATCAGATCTCAATAAACATTTAATTTTCAGTGCTTACATGGAAAAGAGGAACAATCTACAGAAATTTCCTCTAAACCTCTTATGACAAAAAGCAATAAGTGATAAGAATTTGGCAACAGAATGAAAACAAAAACTAATAATAAGATCAGAAGTTGCATTGTAAATGTCTTCTGGTAATTCCTCTACATTTCTAAACAGAAATAAAAGAAAACAATAAACGAAAAGAAGTGACTACTAAATGTAATCAAGATTTGCTAATCAGATCCCGATAAACATTTAATTTTCAGCGGTTATAACTGAAAGGGAAACAATCTACAGAAATTGCATCTAAACCTCTGAAATGAATGGAAAGAAAGCAATAAGTTATAAGGATCGGGCAGTAGAAGGAAAACAAAACTAATAATCAGATCAGAAGTAGCAATATACATGTCTTTTGAGATTTAATCTACACTTTGCAAAGAAAATTCAATAAAAAGTAATAAAGGAAAAGAAGTAGCCGCTAATAAAAGTAATCAAGATTTGCTAATCAGATTACTATAAACATTTAATTTTCAGTGCTTACATTGAAAAGAATTACAAGCTACAGGAATTTCCTTTAAACCTCTTATATGAATGAAAGAAAGCAATAAGTGATAAGAATTTGGCAACAGAATGAAAACAAAAACTAATAATACGATCAAAAGGTGCATTGTAAATGTCTTCTGGTAATTCCTCTACATTTCTAAACAGAAATAAAAGAAAACAATAAACGAAAAGAAGTGACTAATAAACGTAATCAAGATTTGCTAATCAGATCCCAATAAACATCTAATTTTCAGAGGTTATAACTGAATGGGAAACAATCTACAGAAATTTTATCTAAACCTCTGAAATGAATGAAAAGAATCTCTTATATAAATGAAAGAAAGCAATAAATGATAAGAATTTGGCAACAGAATGAAAACAAAAACTAATATTACGATCAGAAGGTGCATTGTAAATGTCTCCTGGTAATTACTCTACATTTCTAAAAAGAAATTAATGAAAGCAATAAAGGAAAAGAAATGGCCACTAAAAGTAATCAAGATTTGCTAATCAGATCCCGATAAACATTTAATTTTCAGCGGTTATAACTGAAAGGGAAACAATCTACAGAAATTTCATCTAAACCTCTGAAAAGAATGAAAAGAACCTCTTATATGAATGAAAGAAGGCAATAAATGATAAGAATTTGGTAACAGAATGAAAACAAAAACTAATAATACGATCAGAAGGTGCATTGTAAATGTCTTCTGGTTATTCCTCTACAATTCTAAAAATAAATGAAAGAAAGCAATAAAGGAAAAGAAGTGGCTACTAAAAGTAATCAAGATTTGCTAATCAGATCCCGATAAACATTTAATTTTCAGCGGTTATAACTGAGAGGGAACAATCTACAGAAATTGCGTCTAAACCTCTGAAACGAATAAAAAAAGCAATAAGTTATAAGGATTGGGGAGTAGAAGGAAAACATAACTAATAATCAGAACAGAAGTAGCAATATAATAAATATCTTCCGGGATTTGATCTACACTTCGCAAAGAAAATTAAATAAAAAGTAATCAAGGAAAAGAAGTAGCCGCTAGTAAAGGTAATTAAGATTTGCTAATCAGATCCCTATAAACATTTACTTTTCAGTGCTTACATCGAAAAGAGGGACAATCTACAGAAACTTCCTTTAAACCTCTTATATGAATGAAAGAAAGCTACAAGTGATAAGAATTTGGCAACAGAATGGAAACAAAAACTAGTAATAAAATCAGAAGTTTCACTGTAAATGTCTTCTGGTAATTCCTCTACATTTCTAAAAAGAAA
>CM063500.1:34576089-34591089 GCA_032207245.1 Pardosa pseudoannulata
CATAAAGTTTCGAGCTGAAAAGAAGCCAATAATTTGATGAAAAATTTCTTTTACATGTTAACTATTAAAAAAAAAAATCAACCTCGTTGTTAATTGTACATAGTGCTTTTCGAGGATTAAAACTTGCATCATAATTATCTTTATTCGGTAAATCATAAAACTTCAAGCTAATATAAGCCAATAATTAGATTAAAAATTTCTCGTACGTGTTAACTGTTAAAAAAATCAACGGTGCTGTTAATTGTACATAGTACTTTTCGAGACTTAAAACTTGCATTGTGATTATCTTTGTTCAGTAAATCATAAAATTTCTAGATGAAGAAAGCCGATAATTTGATCAAAAATTTCTCGTACTTGTTAACTGTAAAAAAAAATCAACCGTGCTGTTAATTGTACATAGTACTTTTCAAGACTTAAAACTTGCATTTGTGATTATCTTTGTTCAGTAAATCATAAAATTTCAAGATGAAGAAAGCCGATAATTTGATTAAAAATTTCTTGTAGTTGTTAACTATTAAAAAAATCAACCGTGCTGTTAATTGTACATAGTACTTTTCGAGACTTAAAACTTGCATTGTGATTATCTTTGTTCAGTAAATCATAAAATTTCAAGATGAAGAAAGCCGATAATTTGATTAAAAATTTCTTGTAGTTTTTAACTATTAAAAAAATCAACCGTGCTGTTAATTGTACATAGTACTTTTCGAGACTTAAAACTTGCATTGTGATTATCTTTGTTCAGTAAATCATAAAATTTCAAGATGAAGAAAGCCGATAATTTGATTAAAAATTTCTTGTAGTTTTTAACTATTAAAAAATCAACCGTGCTGTTAATTGTACATAGTACTTTTCGAGACTTAAAACTTGCATTGTGATTATCTTTGTTCAGTAAATCATAAAATTTCAAGATGAAGAAAGCCGATAATTTGATTAAAAATTTCTTGTAGTTTTTAACTATTAAAAAAATCAACCGTGCTGTTAATTGTACATAGTACTTTTCGAGACTTAAAACTGGCATTGTGATTATCTTTGTTCAGTAAATCATAAAATTTCAAGCTGAAAAAAAGCCGATAATTTGATTGGTTTCAAGTGGCATTATGATAATCTCAATAAGCGCACAATTCTGGATTTAAAAAAAAAAAAACATTTTCTATCACATCAAATTGCGAATCTAAATCATTTTCGAATAAACTTAATTACATACACAAAATTTCATCAAAATCAGTCCAGCCGTTTAGGAGGAGTTATATTACAAACAAACGGACAGAAGAATGTTACATAAAACGAAATACATACATAGAGAGAAAGAAAGAGATTGACATAAAGTTATAAAATGTTGTACATAAATACATTTGAATATAACTAAACCAGTCACATTAAATATTTAACTCTACCCTTTATATAATGTTACTGCATGTGCAACCTACCCAAAATTGATGTCACCTTGCAAAGTGTAGTTTGAAAGATGGTTATGTTGAATATATCTGTCTTGCATTATATTATAACGTTTTGCAATTAATAAAGTTTGCACACAGAATCCTATCAAAAGCCGGCAAAATATATAATCAAAATTCCCTTCATTGGTTGATCAGATGCAAATTATTATTACTCGAACAAACTTTGGATTTTTTAAATGAAATAAATAAAAATAGGAGAAACCAAAATGATTTCTCACAGAAGCAGTTTTAAACTCCTTACATAAAGATCGAAGATCTAGAAAATGTTTTCCTCGATTCCCCATGTGCATTCTTCGCAAAATACGTAACAAGAACATGTGCAAGCACTTGTGAGTACGGTATATGCCTTCCGAGGTACGAAGGCGATATTATTCCGCTTGTTTTAAGAACACTTCGTATGCAATAAAAAATTCTGAAAAACTTTTATTTTAAGGCTTCCATTCTATATGCTGGCTTTACACTGGACAACTTTTGCAACCAGAAATTACTTGCTTTACTACTGTTCCTCATTCACAGCTGATTGTAAAGTTGCTGTAACTGAACTTGTTCAGTTTCCAAAATGTTCATTTAATCATTACTTAAGTATCCTTCAAAGAAAAGTGGTTAAGAGAATTCTTTATGTCACAAACCTCTCTTTACCGTTAATGAATTATATTAGTTTTATTTCCTTATTAATTAACCACATTGAAGCCACATTGAAGTTTTCATGCTATCTTCCATGTTGTTTCGTGGATGGGGCAAAAGACCTAACATCAAATTTTCACTGCTTATCATTAGAAAGAACTAGATAGTTGCTTCAACATTTCTCTATTTCATTTCAAAAATTTATCTTATGCGCAATTAATCCTTCATCATACACTAACACTGTATAGCTTGTTGTTACTAGTAGAATAGTTTTCTTGTGTTATAAGGCCATAAGATAGTTTAATCTTCTGTTCACAAAGTGTTTTGGGAAGGGGGAAGATTACACCCGAAATTTATGATTGTTTAAACGAGCTTATAATTTTTTGACATTTTAAATATATTGACTTTTCAAATAAAAAAAGTTTTCACTTAATGGATGCTACTCGTAGCTGTAGTGTTTCATTCATCACTTTTCTGCTTACGCCAGCTTTTTCTTCCATTATGTGCTACTTCACAAACACGTTACTGACACATTTAGAATGACATTAGATAGCATGACATTGACACTATAATTGATAGTATTTCAAGGTTAATAATAAATGATAAGTACTTAGAAGGGTTGTAGGTTGTTTTTGATTCAACACATATTATCATTGTATCGAAAAACCTTCATATAAAAGGACAAAATGACTACTTGATACTACTTTATGTGTTAAGATTTCGCTTTTTTTAGGCATTGTCTAATGACATAATTTGTTCCAGGCAATATGTCTAAAGTATGAGCAAGATGAAAATGATTAGGAATCACTATAAACATGTGAAGAAAAAAGCTAAGTCTCGTATCTAACATAAAAAGAAGCTTTTTGGTAGAAAAAGAAACGATGGGAATGTTTTATTACTACAATATTTCAACGGTTCTATACTTTGTAGCATTTTTGCCACTTTATTAAGGTTGTGGTGAATGTGTTTTTAATTGGTATTTTGATCGAACGAATAATGGTAATGCAATTATTAATGGTATTATAGTTAATATTTTATGGATTTCAAATATTTTTTTCTAATACTAACTTATTTGTGACATTTAGTACAGACCAGCTCTTGTTCTACTTAATTGGATGCTGTTCGTAGCTACAGTGTTTCAATCATAACTTTTTTTCCTGTTTACACTAGCTTTTTCTTCCATTATGTGCTACCTCATAAACACGTTGCTGACACATTTAGAATGACATTAGATAGCATGACATTGATACTATAATTGATAGGATTTCAAGGTTAATAATAAATGATAAGTACTTAGAAGAGAAGTAGCTTGTTTTCGATTCAACACATAATTATTATTGTATCAAAAAACCTTCACATAAAAAGGACAAAATGACTACTTGATGCAACTTTATGTGTTAAGATTTCGCTTTTTTTTAGGCATTGTCTAATGACGTAATTTGTTCCAGTCAATATGTCTAAAGTATGAGCAAAATGAAAATGATTAGCAATCTCTTTAAACATGTGAAAGAAAAGCTGTTTCATAACTAACATAAAAAAAGCTGTTCAGTAGTAAAAGAAATTTTGGAAATATTTTATTACTACAATGTTTAAACGGTTCTATTCTTTAAACATTTGTAGTGTTTTTGCCACTTTATTAAGGCTCTTGTAAATTAGTTTTTAATTGGTATTTTGATGGAATAAATAATGGTAATGCAATTATTAATGGTATAATAATTGGTATTTTTTGGATTTCAAATATTTTTTTCTTATACTAACCTATTTGTGGCTTTTAGTACAGACCAGCTAGTGTTCTACTTAATGGATGCTGTCCGTAGCATTCATAACTTTCATTCATAACTTTTCTTTTTTGTTTGCGCCAACTTTTTCTTCCATTATGTGCTACCTCACAAACACGTTGCTGACACATTTAGAATGACATTAGATAGCATGGCATTGACACTATAATTGATAGGATTTCAAGGTTAATAATATATGATAAGTACTTAGAAGAAAAGTAGGTTGTTTTAGATTCAACACATAATTATCATTGTATCAAAATACCTACACATGTAAAGGACAAAATGACTATTTGATAGTACTTTATATGTTAAGATTACGCTTTTTTTTAAGCATTGTCTAATGACGTAACGTGTTCTAGGCAATAACTCCAAGGAATGAATAAGGTGAAAATGATTATCAATCTCCATAAACATGTGAAGAAAAAAGCTAAGTCTCGTATCTAACATACCAAAAGTTGTTTGGTAGTAAAAGACAGGTTGGAAACGTTATATTACTAGAATGCTACAACGATTCTATTCTTTTAACATTTGTAGTATTTTTGTCACTTTATTAAGGCTGTGGTGAATACATTTTTAATTTGTATTTGATGGAATGTATAATAGTAATGAAATTATTAATGGTATTATAATTGGTATTTTATGGATTTAAAATATTTTTTCTAATACTAACTTATTTGTGGCATCTAGTCCAGACCAGCTCTACTTTTACTTAATGGATGTTGTCCGTAGCTATAGTGTTTCAATCATAACATTTTTTTCTTGTTTACACCATCTTTTTCTTCCATTATTTGCTACCTCATAAACACGTTGCTGACACATTTAGAATGACATTAGATAGCATGACATTGACACTATAATTGAGAGTATTTCAAGTTTAATAATAAATGATAAGTACTAAAAAGAAAAGTAGGTTGTTTTCGATTTAACACATAATTATCATTGTATCAAAAAACCTTCACATGTAAAGGACAAAATGACTACTTGATACTACTTTATGTGTTAAGATTTTGCTTTTTTTTAGGCATTGTGTAATGAAATAACTTGTTCCCGGCAATATCTCCGAAGAATGGGTAAGATGAAAATGATTAGCAATCTCTATAAATGTGAAGAATAAAAGTTGTCTCATAATTAACATAAAAAAGCTGTTTGATAGAAAAAGAAACGTTAGGAATGTTTCATTTTTACAATGTTTCAACGATTCTATTCTTTAAACATTTGAAGTGTTTTTGCCACTTTATGAAATATCTTGTCAATAAGTTTTTAATTGGTGTTCTGATGGAATGATTAATGGTAATGGAACAATTAATGGAATTTTATTGGTGTTTTATAGATTTCAAATATTTTTACTAATACTAACTTATGTGTGGCATTTAGTATAGTTCAGCTCTTGTTCTACTTAATGGATGCTGTCAGTAGCTAGAATAAAGCTAAGTCTCATATTTAATATAAAAAAAAGCTTTTTGGTAGAAAGAGAAACGTTGCGAATGCTTTATTACTAGAATATTTGAACGATTCTATTCTTTAAACATTTGTAATGTTTTTGCTACTTTATTACGGCTGTTGTGAAAAAGTTTTTAATTGGTATTTGGATAGAATGATTAATGGTAATGGAACAATTGATGGTATTTTAATTTGTGTTTTGTAGATTTCTAATATTTTTATTAATATTAAATTATTTGTGGCATTTAGTACAGACCAGCTCTTGTTCACTTAATGGATACTGTACGTAGCTATAGTGTTTCAATCATAACTTTCTTTTCCTGTTTACACCAGCTTTTTCTTCCATTATGTGCTACCTCATAAACACGTTGCTGACACATTTAGAATGACATTAGATAGCATGACATTGACACTATAATTGATAGTATTTCAAGGTTAATAATAAATGATAAGTACTTAGAAGAGAAGTAGGTTTTTTTCGATTCAACACAAAATTATCATTGTATCAAAAAACCTTCACATGTAAAGGACAAAATGACTATTTGATACTACTTTATGTGTTAAGATTTCGCTTTTTATTAAGGCATTGTGTAATGAAGTAACTTTTTCCCGGCAATATCTCCGAAGAATGGGTAAGATGAAAATGATTAGCAAACTCTATAAACATGTGAAGAAAAAAGCTAAGTCTCATATCTAACAAAAAAAGTTATTTGGTAGTAAAAGACACTTTGGGAATGTTAGATTAATAGATTGCTTCAACGATTCTATTCTTTAAACATTTGTAGTATTTTTGCTACTTTATTAAGGCTCTCAAGAATACATTTATAATTGGTATTTTGATGAAATAAATAATGGTAATGCAATTATTAATAGTATTATAATTGGTACTTTGTGGATTTCAAATATTTTTTCTAATACTAGCTTATTTGTGGCATTTAATATAGACTAGCCCTTGTTCTACTCAATGGATGCTGTCCGTAGCTATAGTGTCTCATTCATAACATTTCTTTCTTTCTTTTTTTTTCTTTTTTTTTTCACCAACTTTTTCTTCCATTATGTGCTACCTCATAAACACGTTGCTGACACATTTAGAAAGACATTAGATAGCATGACATTGACACTATAATTGATAGTATTTGAAGGTTAATAATAAATGATAAGTACTTAGAAGGGTTGTAGGTTGTTTTTGATTCAACACATATTATCATTGTATCAAAAAACCTTCACATGTAAAGGACAAAATGACTACTTGATACTACTTTATGTGTTAAGTTTTCGCTTTTTTTTTTTACTTAGTCTAATGACGTAGCTTGTTCCGGGAAATATTTCCAAAGAATGGGTAAGATGAAAATGATTAACAAATGTATTTTGATAGAATGAATAAAGGTAATGAAATTATTAATGGTATTTTAGTTGGTATTTTATAGATTTCAAATATTGTTTTCTAATACTAACTTATTTGTGGCATTTAGCACTGTCTAGCTCTTTGTTCTCTTTAGAATAAACCAAATAGTTTTCTCTCGCCACTGACTCTTGTGGCTTACATAATGTACTATAATATACAACATTATATTAAAAATAGTAAATAAGATATTTTCATTACATTATTTTTAATTCTAGAGAATGTATTATAAATTCATTAAACTTTATTATATACAATAATAAACTAAGAAATTTAGACAGAATGTAATAAATATAGGCAATTATTCATTCCCCAATTTATTTATCTATATGTACATATAATATATGAATTATATCAATTATATACATATAAGCATGTGTGTAAATATAATATGTATATATATATAATATATATATATATATATATATATATATATATATAATATATATATATATATATATATATATATATATATATATATATATATATATATATATATATATATATATATATATATATATACATTTACACTCATGTAAATATGTATCTAATTGATATTCATTCATATACATTTACATTTATATATATTTGTTATATATTCATACACACATATATATATGTATATAACAAATATTAATAACATTAACCATTAAAAATCAATAATCATTTTCAATTGTGAAGAAATACTTTCCTTTTTAGATGTACACAGTCAAATAATTTCAAACAACAAATATTTTATTTCAGTTGTTGTGCATGTCATCGAAACTGGTATACTTAATATATATTTATATATATGTGTTGAGACGAACTTCTCGATGGGTGGTTGCAGTCATGACTACAAAAATGATACCGTTTCAGCTAAAGATCTTTTTTTAAGATAACGTTGGAGGACGGGTTCCCATTTCATCATAGGGACAGGGCAAACTGAAGGGTCAGCTAGCATGAAGTTCTATGTACAAGACCCGTAACACCTGGGCCAACATCTGTGGGAAAATATTCCTAGAAAAATCTCTCTCCGACAGCGTGTATCTCCTTTTTATTTGGAAATTTCCTAAATTGTCAGCTAGGGCCAAGTAGGATTATAACTGGTCAGGCCCCTTCTCTGAGGGCGTAAACTGTAGCCCCAGTGGTCAATTTAGGTTAGGGGTTAAAAAGGGGAATGCAAAATGACGCGGGAATTTTTAGCCTTTGATTTAAGTTTTGAAAACCCCTGAGAATTTTCCTTACATATATATATATATATATATATATATATATATATATATATATATATATATATATATATATATATATATATATACATATATATGTATATATATATATATTCTATCTTCTATCCATCCCTCCCTCCCATATATATATATATATATATATATATATATATATATATATATATATATATATGTATGTATCTCTATATGTATTTATATATACTACATAGATGTGAAATCGTATGTGCGTGATAGAGAGAGAGGGGGGAAAAAGAGATAGAGAGATTTTACATGTTCCTTTTTACAAGTATATAAGAAGTAAGCTTTCAAAATAGCCGGGTATGCGTTTTCTAACTGAAATCTTACGAAACAGCAGTGGGAAACGAGCCTCCCTTGCTATCCACTGTTCTCGAGATTTTCCCCTCTTTTCCCCCGAAAAAAATCCCCAGACGGTGCGGTAGGTCCCGTTCGCACACGTCGATAAGTGGCTGTGATCGACGTCTGCCATGTTGGTTAAACCTGTTTTTGAGGTCTGAACGATCGCTACAAATTACGCGGGAGAGTTGGAGGCGGGTTTACACATCTCTACAGGTTCGTGCAACAAGGGAGAAAGAAAATTTGTTGAGAATCCCCCTCCCGATCTTTTTTTCGCGTGCAGTACTGGCAGAAACGGTTTGAGCTATTAAATGGGATTGAGCTGGAACTGGACAGTCACACTGCCCATTAAATTTTTGGGAATTCCTTGACTTTTACCAGATGTAATAAAATGACCAGATAAGTAAATGATTTGTAAATTACACATCTCAATAGTTTCGGGCAAAAATGGAGAATAAAAATTTGGTGAGATTTTTCGTGCCATTTTCTCAACTGCTGTACTGGAAAAAGAATTTGAGAGTTAATAAGGGGATTGAGCCGGAACTGGACATTCACATTGCACAGCAAATTTAAGAAAAGGCAAAGTGGGGCTTTTGCCAGACATAATAAAGTGACCAGATAAGTAAATGATTTGTAAATTACACATCTCAATAGTTTCGGGCAAAAATGGAGAATAAAAATTTGGTGAGATTTTTCGTGCCATTTTCTCAACTGCTGTACTGGAAAAAGAATTTGAGAGTTAATAAGGGGATTGAGCCGGAACTGGACATTCACATTGCACAGCAAATTTAAGAAAAGGCAAAGTGGGGCTTTTGCCAGACATAATAAAGTGACCAGATAAATAAATGGTTTGTAAATTACACATCTCAATAGTTTCTGGCAAAAATGGAGATTACAAATTTGTTGAGAACCTTCTACGCCATTTTCTGAATTGCTGTATTGGAAGAAATAGTTTGAGAGTTAGTAAGGGGATTGAGCCGGAACTTGACATTCACACTGCACAGCAAATTTAAGAGAAGGCAAAGTGGGGCTTTTGCCAGAGATGTTAAGGAGACCAGATAAATAAATGATTTATAAATTACATATCTCAATACTTTCGGGAAAAAATGAAGAATAAACACTTGTTGAAATTCTTACATGCCATTTTCTTGTTTGTTGTACTGTAAGAATCAGTCTGAGAGTTACTAATAAGAATGAGTTTGAAGTGGACAATCACATTGCGCTGTAAATTTTTGGGAAGGCAAAGCGGGACTTTTACCCAGGGCCCGACTAAACTACTTTTGAGCCCAGGGCACAATCCAATTTTTATGCCCTCCACCCCATACAAATTTATAGCTACAAGTTATCATAATTACAGTCATATAAAAATTATAACATTGAATTAGCAAACAGATTTAAGATATTAGCATTAAAGTAATATTCAAAATGAAAAACACCAAATTTTCAATTTACGTAATCATTATTATCTCTGTTTAGCCATGCTAAAAATTAAAGACTCTTAAAGACCTAGAGTGACCCACTTTTTTATTTTTACCTTGTCGCACTCACAAGCTCTGTGGTACAGAAAGTAAATAATAATAGAATTAAAAATAATTTAAATTGATGAGATGAGGGTTTATAGTGGTACGTTGCTAATAATCTGTTTTATAAATTTACAATAACCCATAGGATAAAAAGAGCACCAGATTCGTTGAGGGATTTAATTATCAGGTAAATAATAGTAAAATTAAAGTAAATAGAAAACAACAGAGTTCATGACAAACACAATTACCTAGTAAAATAATTTATTAAATCTTAAGGATGGTAGCGTATGTTTGCAATTTTTCTCCACTTAATATGTGTTTCAAGCACTTGACTAAATTTTCGTGCACCCTAAAATTTTCGTGTCCAGGGCACGTGCTCCAAGTGCCTGTGCAATAATCAGGCACTGCTTGTACCAGATGTAATAAAGTGACCAGATAAGTAATTGATTTGTAAATTACACATCTCAATATTTTCGGGCAATAATTGAGAATGAAAATTTGTTGAGATTTTTCAACGCCATTTTCTCAACTATTGTACTGGAAGAATCAGTTTGAGAATTAGTAATAAGATTGAGCCAGATCTGGACATTCAATTGCGCGGCAAATTTTAGTGAAGGCAAAGTGGGAATTTTACCAGAGATGATAAAGTGACCAGATAAATAAATAATTTGTAAATTACACATCTCAATAGTTTCTGGTAAAAATGGAGAATAAAAATTAGTTGAGATTCTTCCTCGCCCTTTCCTCAACTGCTGCAGTGGAAGAAACAATTTTAGAGTTAGTAATGGGATTGAGACTGAACTAGGAATTCGCCATAAGCAGCAAATTTTAGGAAAGGCAAAGTGGGGCTTTTACCAGAGATAATAAAGTGACCAGATAAATAAATGATTTGTAAATTACACATCTCAATAGTTTCGGGCAAAAATTGAGAATAAAAATTTGTTGAGATTCTTCCACGTCATTTTTTTTTAACTGCTGTACTGAAAAAAAAATAAATAAAAAAATGGAAAGTTAGTAATGGGATTGAGCCGCAACTGGACATTCACATTGAGCGGCATATTTTAGGGAAGGCAAAGTGAGATTTTTACCAGTTGATAATGAAGTGACCAGATAAATAAATGATTTGTAAATTATACATCTCAATAATTTCGGGAAAAAAATTGGAGAGTAAAAATTTATTGAGATTCTTCCGTGGTATTTTCTCAATTGTTGTACTGGAAGAATCAGTTTGAGATTTAGTAATAGGATTGAGCCGGAACTGGACATTCACATTGAGCAACAAATGTTAGGAAAGGCAAAGTGGGACTTTTACAAGGGATAATAAAGTATCCAGAGAAGTAAATGATTTGTAAATTACACATCTCAATATTTTCGGGCAAAAATGAAGAATGAAAATTTGCTGAGATCCTCCCACACAATTTTCTCAACTGCTATACTAGAAGAAACAGTTTGAGAGTAATAGGATTGAGCCCGAACTGGACATTCACATTTCGCAGCAAATTTTTGGGAAGGCAAAGTGGGACTTTTACCATAGAAAATAAAGTGATCAGATAAGTAAATGATTTGTAAATAACACATCTCAATATTTTCGAGAAAAAATGGAGAATAAAAATTTGTTGTGATTCTTCCCAGCCATTTCCTCAACTGCTGTACTGGAGGAAACAATTTGAGATTTAGTAATAAGATTGAGCCGGAACTGGACATTCACATTGCTCGGCAAATTTTAAAGTCAAAGGGTAAAGTAAGTCAAAGGGTTCTTTTACCAGAGATAATAAAGTAACCAAATAAATAAATGATTTGTAAATTACGCATCTCAATAGTTTAACGCAAAAATGGAGAATAAACACTTGTTGAGATTCTTCCATACCATTTTCTCAACTGCTATACTCAGGGCCTGATTTCCGGCAGGGAAAACGGGGCAAGCGCCCTGGTCCCCAGTCAAAAGGGGGCCCCCAAATTAACTTCCATTTCAAGTTAAAAATATGATGCATATGTCTATAATTCACTTTGAATTATCGACAATTTCTTCTTTTATATTTTGACTCATTCAGTATCATTAGAGAGCTTGTCCACAAATGTAAGTGCTGACAAAAAATGTAGAACACGTAGCTACATTCTGTTTTAGGCAGAAAAATTCCTCGGGTAAGGGCTTAAAAATTCTAATATACGCTCTACCTTCCAGGATTTTTTTGTAACTTTTTTTTTAATAATTTTACATATTTCTTAATTTTTCATTTTATTTTAAACTAATTTTATTTTACTAACTACATTGGTGAGTCAACTTTAAAGTCTCTGTGGGCCATAGTTTAACCATTAATACATATAACAATTACCCCGTAGCCACCACCTGTGTACAGTAAAATGAGGGAAGCCCCGCATGGATGGGTTTGCTCTGGGCCCCCCATTTCTGTAAGTTGGGCCTTGGCTATACTGGAAGAAACAGTTTAAGAATTAGCAAAAGGGGATTGAGCCTGAACTAGACATTCACATAGAGCGTCAAATTTTAAGGAAGTCAAAGTGGGACTTTTATCAGAGATAATAAATGGTTTGTAAATTATACATCTCAATAGTTTCGGGCAAAAATGGACAATAAAAACTTATTGAGATTCTTTCACACCACTTTCTCATCCGCTGTACTAGAAGAAACAGTTTGAGAATTAGAAAAAGAGGATTGAGCCTGAACTAGATATTCACATTGCACTGCAAAATTTAGGGAAGTCAAAGTGGGAATTTTATCAGAGATAATAAATGGTTTTTAAATTATACATCTCAATAGTTTCGTGCAAAAATAGACAATAAATACTTATTGGGATTCTTTCACACCACTTTCTCAACCACTGTACTAGAAGAAACACTTTGAGAATTAGAAAAATGGTATTGAGCCTGAATTAGACATTCACATAGAGCGTCAAATTTTAAGGAAGTCAAAGTGGGACTTTTATCAGAGATAATAAATGGTTTGTAAATTATACATCACAATAGTTTCGGGCAAAAATGGACAATAAAAACTAATTGAGATTCTTTCACACCACTTTCTCAACTGCTGTACTGGAAGAAAGAAATTGAGAGTTAGTAATGGGATTGAGCCGGAACCAGGCATTCCGCCTAAGCGGCAAATTTTAGGGCGACAATACAGGATTTTTTTATCAGTAATAATAAAATGACTCCTCAAATCACACATCTACAGGCTTTGGCGAAAAGGGAGAAGGAAATCTTGAGAAATTCTAGATCTTTATTTTGCTTTACTCGAATAAAGGGTTTGAGAAATACAGCCGGAACAGGATATTCACAACTCACGGAAATTTTAGGGGCAGCAAAGTGGGACTTCGATCAGAGATAATAAAGTAAGAACACTGAGCATTCATATTGCTATGCAAAATTTTAGGGGAGGTAAAATAGGATTATTATTAGAAATAGTAATGTAACAATATAAATAAATTAGTTTCAAATTGCAAATTTTTAAGTTTTGGGTTAAAAAAAAAAAAAAAGTTGTTGAGGTTCTTCCGCATTTTTTTTTTTTTTTTTTTTTTTTTTTTTTTTTTTTAAAGGCCAGTTGTACTGGAAGAAATAGTTTGAGAGTTAGTAACTGGATTGAGCAGGAATTAAGTATTCACCCTAAGTGGCAAATTTTAGAGGCGACTAAGTGGGATGTTGATCAGAGGTAATAAAGTAAGAGCACTTGACATTCATATTGGGTTGCAAATTCTAGTGGAGGCAAAGTGGGATATTTATTAAAGTTAATAAAGTTACAGCATACAGAAAATACTTGTAAATTACACATCGCTACACCCTCCGACGGAAATTGAGAAGAATATTTTGAGATTCTTTCAGATCTTTTTCTCGCCTTCTGTACTGGAAGACACAATTTGAGAGTTAGTAACTGGATTAAGCCGAAACTTAGTCTGATCTGGACTGATGGTGCTATCTAGTCATGGTGTCAAGTCATGGTATCAATCAAAATGTAACAAAATACATTAATGTATGAAAAATACATCCCTCTATAATGGTAAATAGAAGCAGTTCTCAAGCTTTTTCGATTATTAGTGTCATTACTAAATGCAATTTTTTCTAAGGTGTCCTTGGAAAATAAAAAATATGTATTTTTTTAAAGTTGGCAACTGGATAAAAATTTAGACTCTCTTTATTAATGTATACAATGGAACCTACAACCATTTATAGACAAACATGTATACTAAAGGTTCTCAAACTGTTTTCCTTAAGGCACATTTATCGGGCCTAAAAAAGGGCAGCACAAATATCCTTAAAGCCGTTTGAACAATGAAGAAAAGATGTAAAAACAGTGCAAATTTAATATTCATTTGCCTTTAATGCAAAAATGATATTGTTCTGCTGAAATTTTACGTTGTTCTTGATTATTGCAATGGCACTTTTAGCATACGTAGTTTCAAAACCACGGATATAAAAACAATGCGAAATTCAGAAAAACTCTTGTACATTGTTTACTTATTTATGTGTAATAATCTATTCACTAATATGCACTAATTATTTACAAAGTATTATTATTACATAAGCTCTAAATAATACTTACTAATATTAGTATAGACCTAGAGTCTGATCCTGAGTGATGGTGCCATCTATTAATTAACCCTTTAAAGCTCGCGATTAAAAATTCTTTCAGATTTAACGGAATTAGGTTAGGATTAGGTTATAAACATTGTATGTGAAGTTTATAAATAGGAACCATATAAAAACAAATTTTTCATTCCCTTGGAGGCGGGAATTTTTTTTTATGGGGGGAGGGATAATTGTGAATTTTTTTCCTTTTACAGCATGAAAGAAAGATTTCTTTTAAATTAATTATATTGGAAGAACAATGTATAATTATCATCAAAAATAATGTAACAAATAGATAACTACACAATTCTTCAGGGTAGGTGTTTTTATTTGAAGTCATAAGGTTTGGTTTGGAGTGCTACGGTCTACTTTTTGCAACACGAGGGCTAATGAAATCGGGACCTACAGCTTAAAGCCGATTCCGAACGGCTACGAACATCCATGCCATAATGGATTTCGAACCCACGAACTCCGGCACCGAAGGTCAGCACCCTAACCAATCGGCCATCGTTCGGCTTGAAGTCATAAGGAGAAAAATTAAATTTGAGATTTTTCTTATAAAGCAATTTTAAACTACTATATTTCAATGGGAAATATAAATTATGCAAAATT
>CM063500.1:34596089-34611089 GCA_032207245.1 Pardosa pseudoannulata
TAATATTATTAGTTAAAATTTATACAGCATTACAATCAATAAAAAATTTTTTTATGTTCATAGAGCCTTACATTCACAGAACCTTATAATATAAGTATAATTTTTTTTTTATTAATGTACAGTTTACCTATTATTTTGTTAAGATCATTTAATGTCATAAAGTAAATAATAATGTATTGTAATATTTATAAACATAAAAATAAAATTTTTTCATTTTTAATATTACATCACATTTTTTTATTATAAATAATAAATATTTAGGCAAAAAAATGAAAATAATTTTTTTGTCAAACATTATTATTTAATAATTTGTTAATTATATGTATAGCATATTGAATTTTATAAATTAAAAAATAATATTTTTTTTTAAAAATTTTTTATTTTTATTAAATAATTAAATATTTTTTTAATTATATTTGTAACAAATAAATTATCTACAAAAATTAATATAGAGTATTATCTATATATTAGATTTTTAAAAGTATTTAATATACGATATATTTATATTATATTAAATTTATATTTAAGATGTAAATAGTAGAAATACATTTGTATTTTTCTACATCTCTTATCAGATTCTACTGCAATATGTTTAAAGAAAAAAACTTTTTCCCTTCATTAGTATAACACACACAAATATATGTTATTTTGTTTTTATTCTTCTTATATGCGATATCGTCTTACATTCGTTAGTTAAATTTTAAGTATAATATCATTATATTTTTAAATTTATAAACTTGAATATACATCCTACATTTAAATTGTTTTCATTATTTATTTTTAAATTAAAATAGAGAAAATGTTAACAACGATTGAAAAACAAATAAAAGAAATATTTTTTAGCACACAAAAAAATTTTTTTTATTCATATTATAATTTATCCTAAATAGATTTTTTTATTAATTATATTTTTTATAATGTGATAAAAACACCTAATATTATTTTAAAAATTTATTTTTTTATAATTATTTTCTTTTAAATATAGAAAATTTTACATTTATTTGCATAATTTTATATTTAAATAATATAATATTTCAAGATTTAAAATATCACTTTTTCTTAAATTTATTATACTAATTTTTTATTCATATAATGTTTTGAAATTTGTATTTATTGAAAAAATACACATAAATTAGGATTTCAAAGAAATAAATGAAAAAAAACATTTATGAAAATATAAATATATAATAAATATTTATTAGATCAAATTTAAAATTGCTTTAAAGCACCAGATCTTCTAATATATGTTTAACTCTCTCATTAATTGATACTAAAACTTGTTTTGAAATTTGTATTACCATTGAAAATAAGAGTTTGTAATTTCAAAGATATACTCGGAAAATAAGCCAAATACCTGAAAATAAAAAAAATATTAAATTAATCGATTAAATTTAAAAATTATAATTTCAAATCTTTTAAAATATATTATTTTTTATCTTTTGGTACATCACTGCTGATACTATTGTTTTGATTTTTATTACTATTTAAATAATATTTTGATTTGAAAGAAATAATACGAAATATAAGCCAATTACTTGAAAATATAAAAAAATATTAAATTATTTTATTTAAGAGATTTCTTTTAACGCTAAACTATATGTTTTTTTTTAATTCTTTTTTTTTATAAAACTACTAAAACTTGTTTTAAATTTGTATTACTATTGAAAATACACATACGAGTTTGGGATTTCAACGAAATAATGCGGAAAATAAGCCAATTATCTGAAAATAAAACAACAAATAAAAATTAAATTGATTGATCAAATTTAAAAGGTTTGTAGTGGTAATTCACCAGATCTTGCAACGCCACTGCATATGCTCTTTTTCACTCTCTCACCCTGGGTAAACCACTGCTGATACTAAAACTTGTTTTGAAATTTGTATTACTATAGAAAATACACATGCGAGTTTAGGATTTCAAAGAAATAAAGCGGAAAATAAACCAATTACCTGAAAATAAAAAATAAATTTAAATTATTGATCTATTTAAGAGATTTATGGTAAATTGCTACGCCACTGATATGTTTTTCACACTCAATTATACGTGCTGATATTAAATCTTGTTTTGAAATTTGTATTACTAATGAAAATACACATACGAGTTTGGGATTTCAAAGAAATAATGCGGAAAATAAACCAATTACCTGAAAATAAATAAATAAATATTAAAGTGATTGATCAAATTTAAAAGGCTTGCTGTGGTAAAGCACCAGATCTTGCTACGCCACTGCATATGCCCTTTTTCACTCTCTCACGTTGGGTACGCCACTGCTGATACTAAAACTTGTTTTGAAATTTGTATTACCATTGAAAATACACATCCGAGTTTGTGCTTTCAAAGAAATAATGCTGAAAGTAAGCCAATTACCGGAAAATAATAAAAAAATATTTAAATGATGGATCAAATTAAAGAAATTTGCTGTGGTAACTCACCAGTCTTTGCTACACCACTGCATAGCTTTTTCAATCTTTCCCTACACTGCTGATACTAAAACTTGTTTTGAAGTTTATATTACTATTTAAAATACACGAGTTTGGGATTTGAAAGAAATAATACGAAATATAAGCCAATTACCTGAAAATATAAAAAAATATTAAATTGATCTATTAAATTTAAGAGGTTTGCTGTGGTAACGCACCAGTTTTGCTACACCACTGCATATGTTTTTTTTTAACCTTCTCTCCATGGGTACGACATTACTGATACTAAAACTTGTTTTGAAATTTGTATTACTATTGAAAATACACATACGAGTTGTGATTTAAAGAAATAATGGGGAAGATAATCCAATTATCTGAAAATAAAAAAATTTAAAAATTATTCAATTGATCGATCAAATTTATGAGGCATGCGGTGATAACCCACAAGATATTTCTACGCCACTGCTACGAGTTTGGGATTTCAATGAAATAATGCGGAAAATAAGCCAATTATCTGAAAATAAAACAACAAATAAAAATTAAATTGATTGATCAAATTTAAAAGGTTTGTAGTGGTAATTCACCAGATCTTGCAACGCCACTGCATATGCTCTTTTTCACTCTCTCACCCTGGGTAAACCACTGCTGATACTAAAACTTGTTTTGAAATTTGTATTACTATTGAAAATACACATACGAGTTTGGGATTTCAAAGAAATAATGCTGAAAGTAAGCCAATTACCTGAAAATAAAAATAAATATAAATTGATTGATCGTATTTAAGAGATATAGGTGGTAACACCCCACATTGCTACGCCACTGATATGCCCTTTTTCACACTCTCATCCTTAGTACGCCACTGCTGATACTAAATCTTGTTTTGAAATTTGTATTACTATTGAAAATACACATATGAGTTTGAGATTTCAAAGAAATAATGCGGTAAATAAACCAATTACCTGAAAATAAAGAAATAAATATAAAGTGATTGATCAAATTTAAAAGGCTTCATGTGATAAAGCACCAGATCTTGCTACGCCACTGCATATGCTCTTTTTCACTCTCTCACGTTGGGTAAACCACTGCTGATACTAAAACTTGTTTTGAAATTTGTATTACTATAGAAAATACACATACGAGTTTGTGATTTCAAAGAAATAATGCTGAAAGTAAGCCAATTACCTGAAAATAAAAATAAATATAAATTGATTGATCGTATTTAAGAGATTTGAGGTGGTAACACCCCACCTTGCTACGCCACTGATATGCCCTTTTTCACACTCTCATCCTTAGTACGCCACTGCTGATACTAAATCTTGTTTTGAAATTTGTATTACTATTGAAAATACACATACGAGTTTGAGATTTCAAAGAAATAATGCTGAAAATAAGCCAATTACCTGAAAATAATAACAAATAAAAATTAAATTGATTGATCAAATTTAAAGAAATTTGTGTGGTAACTCACCACCTTGCTACGCCACTGCATATGCCCTTTTTCACTCTCTTTCCCAGTACCACTGCTGATACTAAATCTTGTTTTTAAAATTTGTATTACTATTGAAAATACACATACGAGAATTTCAAAGAAATAATGCTGAAAATAAGCCAATTACCAAAATAATATAAAAAATATTAAATTGATCATATTTATGAATTTGCTGTGGTAACTCACCAGTCTTTGCTACACCACTGCATACGCCCTTTTTCACCCTCTTTCCCGGGGTAAGTCACTGCTCATACTAAATCTTGTTTTAAAATTTATATAACTATTGAAAATACACATACGAGTTTGTGATTTCAAAGAAA
This sequence comes from Pardosa pseudoannulata, assembly GCA_032207245.1. NCBI lineage: Eukaryota > Metazoa > Arthropoda > Arachnida > Araneae > Lycosidae > Pardosa > Pardosa pseudoannulata. The sequence goes on from CM063500.1 coordinate 34,600,320, forward strand.
TGATGCTAAAAATAAGCCAATTATCTGAAAATAAAAAAATTTAAAAATTATTCAATTGATCGATCAAATTTATGAGGCATGCGGTGATAACCCACAAGATATTTCTACGCCACTGCTACGAGTTTGGGATTTCAATGAAATAATGCGGAAAATAAGCCAATTATCTGAAAATAAAACAACAAATAAAAATTAAATTGATCGATCAAATTTAAAAGGTTTGTAGTGGTAATTTACCAGATCTTGCAACGCCACTGCATATGCTCTTTTTCACTCTCTTACGCTGGGTACGCCACTGCTGATACTAAAAGTTGTTTTGAAATTTGTATTACCATTGAAAATACACATCCGAGTTTGTGCTTTCAAAGAAATAAAGCTGAAAATAAGCCAATTACCTGAAAATAAAAATAAATATAAATTGATTGATCATATTTAAGAGATTTGCGGTGGTAACATCCCACCTTGCTACGCCACTGATATGCCCTTTTTCACACTCTCATCATCAGTACGCCACTGCTGATATTAAATCTTGTTTTGAAATTTGTATTACTAATGAAAATACACATACGAGTTTGGGATTTCAAAGAAATAATGCGGAAAATAAACCAATTACCTGAAAATAAATAAATAAATATAAAGTGATTGATCAAATTTAAAAGGCTTGATGTGGTAAAGCACCAGATCTTGCTACGCCACTGAATATGCCCTTTTTCACTCTCTCACGCTGGGCACGCCACTGCTGATACTAAAACTTGTTTTGAAATTTGTATTACTATTGAAAATACACATACGAGTTTGTGATTTCAAAGAAATAATGCTGAAAATAAGCCAATTACCTGAAAATAAAAATAAATATAAATTGATTGATCATATTTAAGAGATTTGCGGTGGTAACATCCCACCTTGCTACGCCACTGATATGTCCTTTTTCACACTCTCATCCTCAGTACGCCACTGCTGATATTAAATCTTATTTTGAAATTGTATTACTATTGAAAATACACATACGAGTTTGAGATTTCAAAGAAATAATGCTGAAAATAAGCCAATTACCGGAAAATAATAAAAAAATATTTAAATGATCGATCAAATTAAAGAAATTTGCTGTGGTAACTCACCAGTCTTTGCTACACCACTGCATACGCCCTTTTTCACCCTCTTTCCCGGGGTAAGTCACTGCTCATACTAAATCTTGTTTTAAAATTTATATAACTATTGAAAATACACATACGACTTTGTGATTTCAAAGAAATGATGCTGAAAATAAGCCAAATATATAAAAAATATATTAAATTGATCTATCATATTTATGAGATTTGCCTTGGTAACGCACCAGTCCTTGCTACGCCACTGGATATTACCCTTTTCACCCTCTTTTCCTGGGTATCCCACTGCTGATACTAAAACTTGTTTTGAAATTTGTTTTACCATTGAAAATACACATACGAGTTTGTGATTTTAAAGAAATAATGGGGAAGATAATCCAATTATCTGAAAATAAAAAAATTTAAAAATTATTCAATTGATCGATCAAATTTATGAGGCATGCGGTGATAACCCACAAGACCTTTCTACGCTACTGCATATGGCTTTTTTCACCCTCTTTCCCTAGGTACGCCACTGCTGATACTAAAATTTGTTTTGAAATTTATATTACTATTGTAAATACACATACGAGTTTGTGGTTTCATAGAAATAACGCGGAAAATAGCCAATTACCGGAAAATAAAAAAATATTAAATTGATGGATCAAATTTAAGAGGTTTACGGGTTTAACCCACCAGTCCTTGCTACGCCACTGGATATTACCTTTTCCCCCCTCTCTCACAGTGCACGCCACTGCTGATACTAAAATGTGTTTTAAAATTTGTATTACCATTGAAAATACGCATGCGAGTTTGTGATTTCAAAGAAATAATGCGGAAAATAATCCAGTTACCTGAAATAAAAAAATAAAAGAAGTATTAAATTGATTGATTAAATTTATGAGGCTTGAGGTGATAAACCACCAGACCTTGCTACGCCACTGTATTTGCTCCTTTTCACTCTCTTTCCCTAGGTACGCCACTGGTGATACTAAAAGTTGTTTTGAAATTTATATTACTATTGAAAATACACATACGAGTTTGTGATTTCAAAGAAATAATGCGGAAAATAAGCCAATTACCTGAAAATAAAAACATAAAGAAAGAAATATTAAATTGATCGATCGGATTTCTGAAGAGGTTTGCGGCTAAGTTTTCTCTTTCTCACACGTTATCAATCATCCTCGAGCTAGTCTTATGCCAGATACTTTATGACAAATAATTCGTCATACTAGTTCTTTTTTTTTCGTTCTGCGTTCTTAGTGACAGATTTGTCATAAAGTGCTCTAAAATTAATTTTTTTGCTTTAATGTTCACTTTATTAAATGATTTAAAAATATTTGCTGTATTATTTTAAGCATAATATACTTAATATTTATATATATAATTTTATATCTTACCTAAACTTTCATATATATTAGACTGTATTTTATATTTACATCATTATTGCACTTAATACTCACTTCAACCTATAAAGTACTTCTATTCTATTATAAAAACATGAATATCGAAATTTAATATTATAATTGAAATGAAACCAACTTTATATGTATTTAACAATATATATGTATATATTTACTTTATTATTATACTTAATACTCACTTAAACCTATAAAGTATTTTTCGTATTATAAATGCTTATATTTAATATTATCAGTTGAATGGTAATCAACTTTATATGTATTTAACAATATATATGTATATATTTACTTTATTATTATATTTAATACTCACTTAAACCTATAAAGTGTTTTTAGTCCATTATAAAAACATAAATATCAAAATTGAATGTTATCAGTTGAAATGTAATCAACTTTATTTGTATCCAACAATATAAATTATATATTTGTATCATTATTATACTTAATACTCACTTAAACCTATAAAGTGTTTTTAGTTCATTATAAAAACATAAATATCAAAATTGAATGTTATCAGTTGAAATGTAATCAACTTTATTTGTATCCAACAATATATTTGTATCATTATTATACTTAATACTCACTTAAACCTATAAAGTATTTCTAGTCTATTATAAAAACATAAATATCGAGATTTAATATTATCAGTTGAAATGTAACCAACTTTATATGTATCTAACAACATATGTGTATATATTTTCATCATTATTATATCTAATACTCACTTAAACCTATAAAGTATTTCTAGTCTATTATAAAAACATAAATATCGAGATTTAATATTATCAGTTGAAAGGTAACCAACTTTATATGTATCTAACAACATATATGTATATATTTTCATCATTATTATATCTAATACTCACTTAAACCTATAAAGTATTTCTAGTCTATTATAAAAACATAAATATCGAGATTTAATATTATCAGTTGAAATGTAACCAACTTTATATGTATCTAACAACATATGTATATTTTTTCACCATTATTATATCTAATACTCACTTAAACCTATAAAGTATTTCCAGTCTATTATAAAAACATAAATATCGAGATTTAATATTATCAGTCGAAAGGTAACCATATTTATATGTATCTAACAACATATGTATATATTTTCATCATTATTATATCTAATACTCACTTAAACCTATAAAGTATTTCTAGTCTATTATAAAAACATAAATATCGAGATTTAATATTATCAGTTGAAAGGTAACCAACTTTATATGTATCTAACAACATATATGTATATATTTTCATCATTATTATATCTAATACTCACTTAAACCTATAAAGTATTTCTAGTCTATTATAAAAACATAAATATCGAGATTTAATATTATCAGTTGAAATGTAACCAACTTTATATGTATCTAACAACATATATGTATATATATTTTCATCATTATTATATCTAATACTCACTTAAACCTATAAAGTATTTCTAGTCTATTATAAAAATATAAATATCGAGATTTAATATTATCACTTGAAAGGTAACCAACTTTATATGTATCCAACCTCATATATGTATGTACAGAGGCGGTTCGTACATTTTTTAGACGATTTTGGTTAGCGGTATTAAAAAAATATTTTGTTTCAAAATAAATAACTGCGATTGTACTATGTTTTTAAAAGTCAAAATTATGGTCTACGGCTTGAGAGGTTTGTTTTTATTCAAAATGGCGTTTTTAGAAGCAGTGGTTCGAATGCCTAATAGCCTATTTAGGATTGAATATAAATATGAAAAATTATAGTCTTTTTACGTGCTGTATCTAAAGCATATAATTGTTATTGTATTTACTATCTAATTCTCACTTAAACCTATAAAGTATTTCTAGTCTGATTAGATAAAACATTTAAATATCGAGATTTAATATTATCACTTGAAAGGTAACCAACTTTATATGTATCCAACCTCATATATGTATGTACAGAGGCGGTTCGTACATTTTTTAGACGATTTTGGTTAGCGGTATTAAAAAATCGTTTGTTGCAAAATAAATAACTGCAATTGTACTATGTTTTTAAAAGTCAAAATTATGGTCTACGGCTTGAGAGGTTTGTTTTTATTCAAAATGGCGTTTTTAACGAAGCAGTGGTTCGAAGGCTATATTTATGCTCTTTCCGAAGAGAAGTATTCATATTCTGTTATCCAAAAACGATGTGAGAGTCATGGTTTTGTGATACCTAAACCCGCGATAGGTAATATCGTCAAAAAGAAAGAAAAAAAAGTCAAATTGGAGCCTCAAGTGGGACAAAAATTCCAAACAAGTATCCAAGGAAAAAACGAACATCTTCGACTATTTCAAAGGTACGTTGTTTAATGCTGAAAGAAAATCCCCCTAGTCAAAGGGCAGCAGTAAAATCCTTAAAATGCTCAATGTCCACTGTAAACAAAATGATAAAAGTTGATTTAAATCTTAAGAAAGCGAAAAAACGCAATGTGCATCGTCTTTCTCTAAAGCATATCGCTGAACGCAAGACACGCTGCAGAATTCTGTATAAAAAACATATATCCAAAGGAAAATGGGAAAAAAATGTCACAATAGATGAATCATGTCTGTATTTAAATGATTGCAACAAAAAAAAGATCCATTTATTATCACAAAAGGGAAGAAAAAATCTATGGGAAACAGCATCGACATTAGTCGCAAGCAAGATGCCGCGCAGTTCGGTGCTCTCTAATTTCGAGAAAGGTATATAATTATAGGGTTCATGATTCGAGGTTAACCAAGGCTTGGCATGGTGCGAATGGAGTTCATCGAATGGACTGGCCTGCCCAGAGCCCAGACCTGAACCCTATCGAGAACCTCTGGGACGGGTTGGATCACCGACTTAACTCTCCGAGTAGAACATATCTAGAAAAAAATTCTCCAAAATACGCTAATGTCAGTGGCCAAAGAGTTCTATGATTTTTACCTTCACCCTTTGTCGACTGGAATGGAATGTGGAAAACCCAACCTCGTTATTGCCCCTTTACTTCCGGTTATATATTGATATATAAATAGATGTTATAGATTGTTAATTTTTAATACACATAAAGCTCGCCGAGTCTCGAATATTATCCCATAAGAAATAATGGATTCTAAAAGTTAAAAAAAATATTCTTTGAGAGACTTATTTATATTTTTTAAAAGTCATAAGATTTTTTAGGGTTTGAATTTCAGATGTATATCTGTTACGCAAACGAAATACTTCGATTAGAGATTTACAATCATAAAAAACAGCGTCTTTGCTCAGATTTGATCCCTCAAGAAATGTCAGTGAAATGCAGTCTATTCAATAGACCTGACCTTCACCTCAACTAAAATCTGTCAAAAATGTACATTACATTCATTTTTTAGCGTTTTGGAGTCGAAAACTGTACGTTTTAGTCATCATTCGGCGAATTGTACGTCAACCGCTTAGAAGGTATTACTACCCGTAAAATAAAACTTGTATCTACTACAAAAAGAAAATATCACTAGCTGCAATACAAAAACTTGTGAAAAGTATACTCCGGAGGGTTCACGCTGTTTTCTCTAAGTCACCAACATGGTTTAATAAAATATCACCGCAAATGCTTTTTCCTTTATATACGTAATTAAAAAAAATATTCTGACTAAAAACAACGTCTACATTTTCTAGATAATAAGGATGAATGATTTGTATGGCTCAAGGACGATGTTTCCCATTTACGCTCAGTCACCGCCACGGTTTACCCCCAATTCACAACAAAATCTACATTTCCTCCTTAGAATATGTATGTAATGAAACAAACTATTCTGACAAAAAACAACGTCTACATCTTCTAAATAAAAAGGATGAATGAATTTTATGGCGCAAAGACGATGTTTCCCGTTTACGCTTAGTCACCGTCATGGTTTAATCCCAATTCACCGCAGAACCCACATTTTCCCATTAGAATATATACGTAATTAAAAAAATTCTTTTGATCAAAAACAACCTCTACATCTTCTAAATAAAAAGGATGAATGATTTTTTATGACTCAAGGGTGGTGTTTCCCGTTTACGCTCAGTCACCACCATGGTTTAATCCCAAATCACCGCAAAACCTACATTTTCTCCTTAGCATATATACGTAATTAAAAAAGATATTCTGACTAAAAACAACGTCTACATCTTCTAGATAATAAGGATGAATGATTTGTATGGCTCAAGGACGATTTTTCACGTTTACGATTAGTCACCGCCATGGTTTACTCCCAGTTCCGTGGCAAAAACTATATTTTCCCCTTAGAATATATACCTAATTACACAAATTATTCTGATCAAAAACAACGTCTACATCTTCTAAATAAAAAGGATAATTGAATTTTATGGCTCAAGGACGATGTTTCCCGTTTACGCTTAATCACAACCATGGTTTACTCCTAATTCGCTGCAAAATGTACAGTTTCTTCTTACAATATATACTTAATTAAACAAATTATTCTGACAAAAAAGTCTACATCTTTTAAATAAAAAGGATGAATAATTTTTATGGCTAAAGGACGATGTATCCCGTTTACGCTTAATCACAGCCATGGTTTATCCCCTATTTGCCGCAAAACCTACATTCTCCCCTTAAAATATATACTTAATTAAACAAATTATTCCGACAAAAACAACGTCTACATCTTATGAATAAAAAGGATGAATGGTTTTTATGGCTCAAGAACGATGTTTCCCGTTTATTCTTAGTTACAGAAATGGTTTACCCCCATTTTATCGTAAAACCTACATTTTCTTCTTACAATATATACTTAATTAAACAAATTATTCTGACAAAAAAAGTCTACATCTTTTAAATAAAAAGGATGAATAATTTCTATGACTAAAGGACGATGTTCCCCTTTTACGCCCAGTCATCGCCATGGTTTACCCCTTTTTACCGCAAAACTTACATTTTCCCCATATATGTAATTAAACAAGTTATTCTGACAAAAACAACGTCTACATCTTCTAAATAAAAAGGATGAATGATTTTTACGGCTCATGGACGATGTTTTCTGTTTACGCTCAGTCACCGGCATGGTTTACCCCCAATTCACAACAAAACCTACATTTTCCCTTTGGAATATATACGTAATTAAACAAATTATTCTGACAAAAACAAAGTCTACATCTTCTAAATAAAAAGGATGAATGATTTTTACGGCTCAAGGACGATGTTTCCCGTTTATGCTCAGTCATCGTCATGGTTTACCCCTAATTCGTCGCAAAATCTACCTTTTCCCTTTAGAGTATATACGTAATTAAATTATTCTGACAAAAATTCAACATCTACATCTTCTAACTAAAAAGGATGAATGATTTTTATGGCTCAAAGACAATGTTTCCCGTTTACGCTCAGTCACAGCCATGGTTTACTCCCAATTTACCGCAAAACTTACATTTTCCCTTTAAAATATATACGTAATTAAACAAATTATTCTGACAAAAAACAACATCTACATCTTCTAAATTACAAGGAAGAATGATTTTTATCGCTCAAGGACGATGTTTTCTGTTTACGCTCAGTCACCGCAATGGTTTACTTCCAATTCGCCGCAAAACCTACATTTTCCTCTTACAATATATACTTAATTAAACAAATTATTCTGACAAATAAAAAAGTCTACATCTTTTAAATAAAAAGGATGAATGAATTTTATGGCTCAAAGACGATGTTTTCAGTTTACGCTTAATCACTGCCATGGTTTAATCTCAATTCACGTAAAACCTACATTTCCCCCTTAATATATAAGGAATGATACAAACTATTTTGACAAAAAACGTCTACATCTTCTAAATAAAATGGATGGATGATTTTTTTATGACTCAAGAACGGTGTTTCCCGTTTACTCTCAGTCACTGCTGTGGTTTAATCCCAATTCACCGCAAAACCTGCATTTTTCCTCTAGATTATATACGTAATTAAATTATTCTAACAAAAAAAATTCTACATCTTCTAAATAAAAAGGATAATTGATTTTTATGGCTCAAGGACGATGTTTCCCGTTTATGCTTAGTCACAGAAATGGTTAACCCCCAATTCGCCGCAAGACCTACATTTTCCCCTTACAATATATACTTAATTAAGCAAATCATTCTGACAAAAAAAGTCTACATCTTTTAAATAAAAAGGATGAATAATTTTTATGACTAAAGGACGATGTTCCCCTTTTACGCCCAGTCACCGCCATGGTTTACCCCCTTTTTACCTCAAAACCTACATTTTCCCCATATATGTAATTAAGCAAAATATTCTGACAAAAACAAAATCTACATCTTCTAAATAAAAAGGATGAATGATTTTTACGGCTCAAGGCCGATGTTTCCCGTTTATGCTCAGTCATCGTCATGGTTTATCCCCAATTCACCGCAAAACCTACATTTTCCCCTTAGAATATATAAGGAATGATACAAACTATTCTGACAAAAAACAACGTCTACATCTTCTAAATAAAAAGGATGAATGATTTTTAAGGTTCAAGGACGATGTTTCCCGGTTTCGCTGAGTCACCGGCATGGTTTAATCCCAATTCACCACAAAACCTACTTTCCCCCCTTAGAATATATACGTAATTAAACAAATTATTCTGACAAATAACAACGTCTACATCTTCTAAATAAAAAGGATGAATGATTATGTCTCAAGGACGATGTTTTCTGTTTACGCTCAGTCACCGGCATGGTTTACCCCCAATTCACAACAAAACCTACATTTTCCCTTTGGAATATATACGTAATTAAACAAATTATTCTGACAAAAAACAACGTCTACATCTTCTAAATAAAAAGGAAGAATAATTTTTATGGCTCAAGTACGATTTTTCCCTCATACGCTCTTTCACCTCCATGGTTTACTCCCAATTCATAACAAAAACTAAATATTCCCCTTAGAATATATACGTGATTAAAAATAGTATCCTGACAACAACACTTCTTAAAAACTCCTTAAAAAAGGGATGAATAAGGAGAACACCGTGATTTTATTGGCTCAAGGCCGATGTTGCACGTTTCGCTCCTACACCGACGTGGTTTATTATTACTGATCCGTAAAACCCACAGTTTTCTCTTCGAGATTAAAACTCATTAAAGCAACTGATTGGTACAGCAATAAGCAACTTATATCTTATATACCAATAATAAGAAATTCAAGGTTTTCTTTTCTTTAACATTATTGCTTTGGAACAAAGCAGCATTACGATTCCAAGGACATAATTCATTTGACAAAATAAATTACATGGCTACAAATAATATTTGTGTAGACGTTCGCTGATGGGATTCAACCCCTTGCCTGTGGAATATATTTTAGAAAAACTTGACAAAAATGGAATTTTTTTTTCTCGTTAATTTTGTTTGTTATTATCATCAAAATGTTAGAAATAGATTGTTTTTGAAATAATAAACGAAGTAACTACTATTTTCAATATGTTCACATATATGTGAAATGTTAATGGATTATAGTAATTTTGACTCAAATTACAACAAAATATATCACGTAGCATAATTTTCTGGATATATATAATAGACTAATATAACAATATTATTATCTCTATTAACTGTTTTGAATTCCATGTCCCTCGGATTCGAGAAATTCCTTTGAATTTCTCAAATCAGAAGACATAGCGACAATGCGAACTGTCAAACTTTTCGGGGGAAAGTATCAAAAAATAGGAATTAAATATTATACATTGGTCGAATCGATTTCTGGCTTCTCGGATTTGAAATACCGTTTTTCTCCTTCCCGCAGTGAGTTCGGGGCACAGATGGTTATATAATGATTAAAAAAAAAAAAAAAAAAAAAAGTCTCTGGGATGAATTTCGTTTTAAATGACGAGGCAAAATGGAATCAACTATCAAACATGATTAAAACCTAAAGAATTTTCAAAACAGATATTTGCACTCCTCTAATATTCCCTAGAAGGAAGTACATTTGATAAGGAACGTCCACAGTTTTTTTTTCTGGTTAATTTATGAAATATGAAATAAGAATAATTATTCACATGTCACAAGTGTATTGCACATGGTCAATTTTATATTTTTCACGCGTTTTTTTAAATTATAAATTCTCGTTGTTTATATAAAATAGTGTTTTGATTATGCTTATTTTTCTTTTTAATATATTTTGAGTATATAAAAAATATATATAATTATATATAATTATTTTATGTTATATTATATAAATATATATAAATTTATTTATTATTATTATTATATTATTTAATTATTTATAAATATGTTTATGTCTGTATATATATACATGTTAGTTAATTTTATATAATTTTACATAT
>CM063500.1:34613589-34623589 GCA_032207245.1 Pardosa pseudoannulata
CAAAACACTACACAAACACACACACACAAAAAACACACACAAACACACACACCCCACAAACACACATCACACACACACACACACACACACACACACACACACACACAACACACACAAAACACACAAATAACAACACCCACACACACACAAGAACACAAACACACACCACACACACACACACACACACCACACACAAATAAATATAAGAAAAAACACACCACACACACAAAAAAAAACAAAAACACACAAACACACACACACACACACACACACAAACAAACACACACACAAACACACACAAAAAACACCACACACACACACACACACACCACAACACACACAACACAAACACACAAACACACACACACACAAAAAAACAAAAACAAACACACACACACACACAAAAACAAACACACACACAAAACACACACACAACACACACAAAAAAAATAATAAAAAAATCACACACACACACACACAAACACACACACACAAACATATATAACACACACACACACACACACACACACACACACACACACACACACACACACACAAACACACACACACACACACACATACACACACAATATATAACACACACACACACATACACACACACATATAATATACCACAACACACACACATAACACACACATAAAAACATATATACAAACAATAACAAATAAACACACACACACTATACACACAATATAAATACACACACACACAAACACACACACAGCTATAACACACACACACACACAACACAAACAAATACACACACACACACACACAACACACAAAATATAACACACACACACACACACACACACACACACACACACACACACACAAAACACCCATAAAAAACACACACACACACACACACACACACACACACACACACACACACACACACACACACACATATATATATATATATACACACACACACACACATACACACACACAAACACACCACACACACACACACACACACACACACAAAAACACACACACACCACAAAACACACACACACTAATTTAGAGCTGTATTAAAACAAAAAGATGTTTCTAAAAAAAAAAAAAAAAAACTAAGCAACATTGTACAGTTAAAATTATTTTCAGATACGCTGCAGAACTATCTGGTGTTTCTGCCACTTACTGAAGCCTCAAAAATATATTCAAAAAAACATTTAAATTTTTGAAATAGTTTTAAAGAAACATATTAAGCAGAAAATTTACATATAATTCAATCAATGTAATATTTATTAATTAAAGTTTACTAAAACTTGTTTTATTGACAAATAAAATGTAAAATTTTAACGTGCTAAAGACAACAAATTTTTAAACTAAACTTATATATTATAACTCGTTAGTTCGTATTGTATTTAATTTTGCTATATTTATTTTCAAAAACTTGAATATCGAAATATATTGTTAAGAGTTGTTTATTTTTTTTGTTCATTTATTTCACTCTAATAGTTTTTGGTCGTATCCTATCTAAACCTTGCCTACCAAAATCAATTTTTAACAGCCGAAAAATTTTTTTTTTTATTCACAAATGAGAATATTCAGGAGAAGTGACCATTAAAAAATTTGTTGCAATGTTCCACTGACAAGTAAATTTAATTTAATGAAATTAATATGATTATTCCTAATGAGAAAAGAGCATAAAATTCTTAGAAGTGCTAGAATCTAAAAGTAAAAATTAAAGTATATATATTATTTAATTCACATATTTATATATTGTTAAGTTTTATCACTGCGACTTTAATAAATTATTTAGCAATTGAATCAAAATCGATGGAATTCTTCAATGAATTCGTTATTAATGATACCTCATATTATAAAAAAATTATTTATTATTTAATATCAAATAATTAATCAAATTTGTTTATTTAAATATTTTATTTTCTCTTTTTTGTCGTAGGACACTAATTATATCTTCTAACTGAATACAAAATTATAAGAATATACAAGTCGTAATATGCTGATTATGATTTTTATAAAAAACTAATTTATTTGAATATAATTTTATTATTCTCAATGATAATTTTGACAATTACGATAAGGAGAAAAATATCAAAGAAACTAATAAAGATAATTTTTATATATGTAGTAGTGTTTGCACCACTGTAATGCTACTGCTGTAGCGAAACAAAAAATAAACTCCAAAAATAAGCTTTCGTTAAAAACGATTTTTAATTTGAGACTGACGTGAAAAATAAAAATAATAATGGAAAAAACAAAGCAAATAAGGGTCGATACTATTGCTTTCAGCATAATTGAAGGCAACGTTCTTGTGAAGCAAGCTGGATCAGAAGTGCTTTCCGAGGGCGAAATTGGATTCGACATTAGAATGCTTTCTCTTCAGAAACGATTAGTTTTATTCGTTCGTTCTCGCTTGGCTTCACTTATAATAGCTGTGAAGTACGCGTCTACGCAGATCTTTGTGAAAACATGCATACTCAATAAAATAATTAGCTGTAAAAAAATTATATTTGAGGACACCACATATATGTATATGTATAGATTAAAAGTTTTTTGTTGAAATTATTTTTTTATAATTGCATACAATTTTAAACATATTACCATGGATAAAAAAATTGAAAATGAAGGGATTATATAGTATTAAAAAAATTTAAAAATGCTAAAGATTTTTTCACAGAGTACATAATTTTTTGTGTATTTCATTGAATCAACAATCAGTATCATTAGTGATTTGAACTACAGAAAAGTAAGTTTACACTCTATTATAAAAACCATTTTTTTTAAACTTCTTTTAGAAATTTTCGTGTTTGGTTTGTAATTGAAGACTATAAGAAAACTTCAAGTTTGTCATATAAGTGAAAAAATTTGAAGTTTTGTAAAGTAATCTCTTATAGTTTTGTTGTATAGTAAAGGATTAATTTTGTAAAAATAGAGATGCTTGACTACTTTCACGCGCAAGAAAAAACACAATAGAAACATGAATTTATGCCATAAAATACAAATAAGTTATTTTAAAAAATATTAAAATACTTAAACTCGTTTGAAATTTTTATCAATCTTATAATTATTGAAATGAATTAAGGTTTATCTCAAGCGGTCAATATAAAATATTTTCTTGGCATAAATTTCTTCATCTATTTTGAACAAAATTAAAAAAAAATTATTATAAGTGTTTTTTAAGCAATGTTCTTTGAAATTGGAAAATTTTTAAGAAACGGAAAATTTTGTGTGTATAAGATAGTTTTTTAAATGGATAGTAAATAATGAAGTAAATTATTTTAGTTTGTCTATAGTGCTGCCATCTATTGAGAATATTAAGAAGCTTTGTTCAACGATTTCTAATATTTAGCTATTAATTTTGGGGTTATAAAACGAAATTTGGGGTCATAAAAATTTAATGTAGATATATTACTTTCAAGAACCATTAATCTCAAATCATGTATTATATTTAATTTAGAATTTTATATTTACTGTGTAGCCCAATAAAAAAAATCACAATACTAAGTTGGAGTGTACATTATTTTTTACCTATGAAATATATATTAAAATATAACTTTAATATAAAAAGATACCTGATAATAATAAAAGTGAATATAACATTTTAATTTAATGAAGTAAATTTTATTAAAAGTTAAGTTAATTAGAATATAATTAATTTATTATTTAATATTTATTATTTAATATTTATTGGCTATTTCCCAGTTCGGGGGGCCCGCGGAACCGGGTTCGGTGGGGACGCCAAGCGTGGGAGATATCGCCAAATTCTAGAACCCTATTTTCTGGCAAACCTTGCTCTTCTTTTCGGACTCTTCCACCACCCCCTAAAAAAGGTGGGGGTGTCAATCGAAGCCTTTATTTTAGGGTATTGGGGGAAATGACACGTGATTTGAATATCTGACCCTTATTGGTTCCTGTAACTAACAATACTCCAAGACCGCTGAATTTGGATTTTCTAGCGTCCATTTCAAGTCTTTGTCCATTTCGGCTGTGCTCTGGAGGTTTGTCCATTTTGCCTGAGCTCTTATATTTTTTTTTTGTTTTTTTAAATTTAATACTGGAGCTCACACCAATACAATTGAGGGCTTGTGGAGCTCAGTTAAGAGATCCCTGTTTACAGTTCGCAAGTGTGAAGATCAATTTGATTCGTACCTTTGTGAATTTATGTGGAGAAAAATGACAGAAAATCCGCAAGATGCTTTTCAGGATTTTTTTAAATCAGATCAAACGTGTATATCTACCAACAACTCAGGATACTTAAATTAGGTTAGCGCTTTATTTATTTTATATTTTATGCTTAATTTTCGAAGAGTAACAAGTGATGTTATAATTCACATTTATATTTTTTTTATTTACTGCTTTTTGAACTTTATTCAAAATTGTGTCTTAATTTAATACAAAATGATGAAGAAATATTTTTAAGTATTATTTTACAGTGTTAAAAGTGTCTACATTGTTAAAAGGGATAAGCTGAGTAATAAAAGTAATTTTATTACGACTCTCTACCGTTATTGTTACGGATGATCAAGGGGAGCTTTACCTCACTTAAATAAGAAAAATTATTTCACTCCCTTACTATCTTCAGAATTTTAAGCTAAAAATTTATTATTTATTTAAAACATTTACTCCGTTCTTATATTTCCATTTTAAGCTAATAATTTCTAGAAGTAATTTGTACCGTACTTTATAACTATTTAATCGTTTGATAGTTTTAAAATAATTTCATTAAATAGCAACCGTATTTTATAAATATAACTAAATATTTTATATGCATAATTGCCTAAATATAACCAACTAATGCTTATATTTTGCTTAATTTGCACTTATTGCAAAAATTCTGTGCTGTTTAGTTTAATAAGCAGTACAAAAGCGCCTCTAAATATATTAAAAACTCAAATTTAAATGTTCAAAAGTTCCTTGTATCTAAATACTAAATTGCATTGTATAACATGGCTATCAAACTTTAAGTAAATATTCTCATTAATTTTAGAGATTATTTTGATTTTGAACATAATTATTGTAAAAGAAGGGAATTTCTTACTCTTCAACATCTCAAACAAGAATAATGTCATGTTTGACTCTCAAGAAACTGTTTTGCTACGTCTATCTATAGCTATCATTACGTCTATCTATAGCTATTCATAACATTTAAAGTGTGCCGTCACCGTTCTTCCTTCAGTCTGGCGCCGAATGATGGCCGATTGGTTAGGGTGCTGGCCTTCGGTACCTGAGTTCGTGGGTTCGAATCCCACAATGGCATGGATGTTCGTAGCCGTTCGGAATCGGCTTTAAGCTGTAGGTCCCGGTCTCATTAGCCCTCGTGTTGCAAAAAGTAGACCGTAGCACTCCAAACCAAAACCAAAACCTTCAGTCTGTCTTTGTCACTTTTTTCTTCATCTAAATGTGGTTCAAGGATCAAAAGTTCCTTGTATCTAAATACTAAATTGTATTGTATAATATGGCTAGCAAACTTTAAGTAAATATTCTCATTAATTTTTGAGATTATTTTTATCAGGAACATAATTATTGTAAAAGAAGGGATTTTCATACTCTTCAACACCTCAAACAAGAATAATGTTATGTTTGACTCTCCAGAAACTGATTTGTTACGCCTATCTATAGCTATCGTTACGTCTATCTATAGCTATTCATAACATTTGAAGTGTGCTATCACTGTTCTTCCATCAGTCTGTCTCTGTCACTGTCTTTTCTTCATCTAAATGTGGTTTAAGGATCAAAAGTTCCTTGTATCTAAATACTAAATTGCACTGTATAACATGGCTAGGAAACTCTAAGTAAATATTCTCATTAATTTTCGAGATTGTATTATTCATCTGAAACATAATTATTGCAAAAGAAAGGATTTTCTTACTCTTCAACACCTCGAACAAGAATAATGTCATGATTGACTCTCCAGATACTGTTTTCTTGCGTCAATCCATAGCTTCCGCTCTACGTCTATCTATAGCTATCGTTACGTCTATCTATAGCTATTCATAACATTTGAAGTGTGCTGTCAGTGTTCTTCCTTCAGTCTGTCTTTGTCACTTTTTTCTTCATCTAAATGTGGTTCAAGGATCAAAAGTTCCTTGTATCTAAATACTAAATTGCATTGTATAATATGGCTAGCAAACTTTAAGTAAATATTCTCATTAATTTTCGAGATTGTATTATTTATCTGAAACATAATTATTGCAAAAGAAAGGATTTTCTTACTCTTGAACACCTTAAACAAGAATATTGTCATGTTTGATTCTCCAGAAACTGTTTTGTTCCGTCTATCTATAGCTTTCGAAGTGGGGCGTCAGTGTTCTTTCTAGAATCTGTTTCTGTCACTGTCTTTTCTTCATCCAAATGTCATCCTAGGATCAAAAGTTCCTTGTATCTAAATACAAAATCCCATTGAATAATATGACATACAAATTTAATATAATTATTTTCATTAATTTTCGAAATTGTCTTCACCTGAAACATAATTATTGTAAAAGAAAGGATCTTCTTACTCTTCAACACCTCAGATAAGAATAACGTCAGGTTTCACTCTCCAGAAACTTTTATGTTGCTTCTATCAATGACTTTCGAAGTGTGTAGTGAATGTACTATCTAGAGTCTATGTCGCTGCCTTTTCTTCATCCAAATGCAGTCCAAAAATCAAAAGTTCCTTGTATATAAATGCTACACTATATTGAATAATATAGCTTAAAATTTAATGTAATTATTTACATTAATTTTCGAAATTGTCTTCATATGAAATATAATTATTATAACAGAAAAGGTTTTCTTTCACTGCAACACCTTAAACAAGAATAATGCCAGATTTGACTCTCCAGAAACTGTTATCTTGAGTCTATCTATGGATTTGGAAATGTATTGTCAGTGTCCTATCTAGAATCTGTCTTTGTCACTGCCTTTGCTTCATCCCAATGTGGTCCGAAGATCAAAAGTTCCTTCTATCTAAATACTAAATTACATTGTATAATATCGCTAGTAAACTTTAAGTAAATATTCTCATCAATTTTAGAGATTCTTTTCATCTGAAATATAAATATTATAAAAGAAAGGACTTTCTTACTCTTCAACACCTCTTGTCTGAGGTGTTGTACTCTTCAACACCTCAGATAAGAATAATGTCAGGTTTGACTCTCGAGACACTTTTATGTTGCGTTTATCTATGTATTTCGAAGTGTGATGCCAGTGTCTTTTCTAGATTTTGTTTCTGTCATTGCCTTTTCTTCCTCCCAATGTGATATTAGAATCCAAAGTTCCTTGTATCTATATACTAAATTACATTGTATAATATGTGTAGTAAACTTTAGTGAATATTCTTATTAATTTTAGAGATTCTTTTCATCTGAAACATAAATTTTACAAAAGAAAGGATTTTTTTAGTCTTCAACACCTTAAACAAGAATAATGTCATAATTGACTCTCCAGAAACCGTTTTGTTACGACTATCTATAGCTTTTCAATTGTGCCGTGAGTGTTCTTTCTAGAATCTGGTTTCTGTCACTGTGTTTTCTTCATCTAAATGTGGTTCAAGGATCAAAAGTTCCTGGTATCTAAATACTAAATTACATTGTATAATATGGCTAGCAAACTTTAAGTGAATATTTTCATTAATTTTAGAGAATGTTTTCATCTGAAACATAAATATTGTAAAAGAAAGCATTTTCTTACTGCCGAACGATGGCCGAATGGTAGAGTGCTGCTCTTCGGAACCGATTTCGTGGGTTCGAATCCCGCTGCTGGCATGGATGTTTGTAGCCGTTCGGAATCGGCTTTAAACTGTAGGTCCCGGTCTCATTAGCCCTCGTGTGCAAAACAGTAGACCGTAGCGCTCCAAACCAAACCAAACCAAACCAAACCATTTTCTTACTTTTCAACACCTCAGACAATAATAATGTCATGTTTGACTCTCCAGAAGCTATTTTGTTGCGTCTATCTTGTAACGTTGAGTTACATGACCCTAAAGAAAGAGGAACGGAAGGTAACCTTTCGCAGCGGATAAGTACGGTTAGCGGCAGGTAGAAACGGGTGGCTAACAATACACGTTGTGTACTAGGTCCCGGATTTAATTGAAAACTGTCCGTGTGCTGGAGCCAGCGTGTCTGAGACTTTGTGAGACTGTTGAGTGAAAAGACTCGGTGAAATGATTGTGAATAATTACAGTGCCACATGTGCGCCCATTAGCGGTAGCGAAAAAGACACTTAAGTTGTTCGGGTTGGCTGATTTAAGGATGGCTTTTCGGCCACATATGGAAACGAAACAGCTGATTCAGGAGGGAAGTAACCACAAGATTGCATAGTGAAGGTGGATCGGCAAATCAAAAATTTCAAGATCTTTGATCAGAAGGAAAAGGAAGGTGGAGCAAATATAAAAAAAAATTATAAAATGTACAAGAAGTGAAGAGCAGAGTGAAGTTAGGCGGTGTGGTTAGAATTGTACTTAACAGTTCCGCAGAAGAAAGTCGTGGCATCAGAGTTCGGATAAGTAGTTGGTGGAAAGCATTGTGGATATCAGTAGTGTCTAAAAATCAGTGGTGGTAGTTTTGCAAGCGAGGTGTGCCTGGCCGTTGTAGAAGTGCCTGGCAAATTGCAGTTCTGCCGAGAATATAAGGAGTGGCAGCAGATAATTGTGACAGCAGGAGAACCAGTCATTGGAACCAGCTGGCAGAAGATGTCAATAGCTGCAAAAGTCTGAACCAACGAAATAGCGTCCATATTTTTGAAAACTGCCAACCAGAAGTGAGGCTAAGATTGTGCTTACCTGATATGACCGTCAGATGTGACCGTCATCTTACGAAAGCCGCCGTCTTTACTTCAATAGATACAAAAGGTACGAAAACATCTTCCGTAAATACTGCTTAATTCAGGTCCTTCCTTTTTCATTCAAGAACTTTTATTTTTAGTGTATAAAAATTTAAGTAGAAAAGTGATTAGGCTAACCCAAAACACCAGATAATAATTTTGCAGAAAGTTAATCTAGGCAGATTAACCCTGAAAAACTAAAGATTTATATAGCAGGTGTTGACTATTAAGGTGATTTTTGAAGGTAGAAGAATTGACTTGATTTACACTCCGAGGGGGCCTATTGGAAATGGACAAGTTGATGATGGAATATTAAGATGCATTGGACAGAGGTCATGTAAGGCAAATGGTAAGAATCTGTAGCCACCTGCAACTTAAAGAATTTCCCATGGGAAATTATATAGTACCCATAGATACATCTGAGGATCTAGAATGCTCTGTAAACAAACAGCAAAAGGGTTACACACAATATTTATTATTATGGGCAAATCAGTGGATCTTGATAAGAAATTGAAGGATAAGCAAATGAGAGATTGAGAGAAAAAAGAAAGAGGGAGAGTGCACGAGAAAAGAGACTAGGTGATTCCTCTAGGTGACGACCTAGCTTTTGTTTCTGTCTCAAGAGCGCAGCGTCAACAGAGAACGTACTTCAGATTGTCTGTTGGATTGATAATCTCTCCTGCGTCCCGAGCTATCCCTTGAATGACGACCATCTTGGCTATTAGATGGTGACCGTTTCGTATATATTCCCATCACTCAACTTCGTCCGAGTAGGTTATAATTACTATTTTTACGACTAGAGTCACCACCTCATATTCAGATGATTGAATCGTTAAATACTGCTAGCTAATTTAATCGTTAAATCAGGCTGCCTTAATAATATCCCTAATTCTATAAGGATGAAACTATAAGTATTAAAATTGTAAGTTTTCAGAATAAAGTGTTAATCATTATTTTTAAAAAAGCATATAATCTGGGTTAGAGCTACAGATAGCACAGAGTTATGAGTATATGTAGCAAACTATTAGTACATTGTAACACATTTCTTTACGATAAAGGCTGAAATTAAGTACTAAACGAAGTAAATTCCTCTTGTGAAGACTCCCCTTTGTCCGAGCACGCGCCAAAACAGCTGATCGTAGTGCACCTGTACCTGGACAATAGCGGGGTTCGGGGATCTTGACAATCGGACTGAAT
>CM063500.1:34628589-34636089 GCA_032207245.1 Pardosa pseudoannulata
TTGCACAATAAATTACAATTTTTAGGTTAGCTCACTATAATTTTTTGAACAAACTTTAAACTCTTGAAAGATAAGTGTTTTGATCCATAAATCCATAAATAATAAATCCATAAAATTCCATAAAATAAACGGTCCATTTTGAAGCCTTAACTGAAGTTTTTGATTAATTAAAGACATACAGGCCATGAATTGAGGTAGTCAGAAACTTGGGGTGAGCAATTTAAAAATTAAATTTCAAAATACAAAAGTTTTAGCAGCAATTTACTAATTTCAGGTTACCCTTCCACAAACCCTTGCACGTTTTGCCTTAAACCTTAATTTTTCAGGTTCATTTACTGGTATATGGTTAAACACACTTTAAACACTAGAAATATAAGTTTTGAAATAAATCCGTATGATAAACAGGATATTATGAAGCATTTACTACAGTTTATGATTAATTGGGCGCATACAGTATAAATTGCATCAGTCGAAAACTTCTCTTAGAGAAATTAACTGTATTTCAGTTGCTTTGTTTATTGTTTAAACAATTTGCATAGTGAAAAATCTGATTATGTAGATTTTAGTCTAGAACAAATGAATAATGCTGTAATAGGAATTAACCAAGTTTCTTAATGAGCAAGCCTCAAAGTTCCTTTTAGGAGGTTTCGTGTTAAGTACATATCCTTTAATTTCTTCTATTTCATGCTTTATGAAATATTTACTTGTCAAAATTCATTAGTTATGCGTGTAAGGTGAATTTAATTTTGAAAATATAGCAGACATATAATTAAGTTTAAAATTTTTTAACTTTTATAACTGTCCTTAATTGTTACAAAGGAGTTTATAAACATTTGGAAACATCTTAAGGCACTGGGCACTTCAAAACAATTATATGTAAAATTAACGAGTAAAACAATTTCAGTATGAATAAATTTTAATTTAAAGGATAAATTATTTATAAAAATATATAGTAAATGCAATATAGAGGCTTGATTATTTATTGTCTACATATAGATTTAATATTTTTTCAAATCACACTGGCAAAATATTTAAGTTTTAATAACTTTGCATATTTATTTAAGTTATAAGTGTTACTTGCTGAGTTACGTGGTTCAACTGTGCGCCGGGTAACTAGTTGAGTTACCCAGCGTTTCACGAGCACTTACTCATATACTTACATAAATACACACACATATATGCTTACATACACACATATATACGTATTTATGCAGTGGAAACTCATTTATACGAATCTCACATATACGAAATATTCATTTATGTGAAGTACTTCTCGTTCTTCGGACAAACTCTCATAAGATCCATGCAATAAATTATCCACTTACATGAAAATTCAGTTATACGAAATATTCACTCTTGCAAAATAATTTTTGTATTCACTTATAGGAATATTCAATTAGACGAATTATTCACTCTTGCAAAGGAATTTTTGTATTCACTTATATGAATAATCAGTTATACGAGATATTCACTTTTACAACAGAATTTTTGTATTCTCTTATATAAATAATCAGTTATACGAGATATTCACTTTTACAACAGAATTTTTGTATTCTCTTATATAAATAATCAGTTATACGAGATATTCACTTTTACAACAATTTTTTTTTGTATTCTCTTATATAAATAATCACTTATACGAAATATTCACTCTTGCAACAGAATTTTTGTATTCTCTTATATAGATAATCAGTTATACGAAATACTCACTCTTGCAAAATAATCTTTGTATTCCCTTAAAGGAATATTCAGCTATACGAAATATTTACTCTTGCAAAAGAATTTCTGTATATCCTTATATAAATAATCAGTTATACGAAATATTCACTCTTGCAAAAGAATTTTTGCATTCCCTTAAAGGAATATTCAGTTAAATGAAATACTTACTCTTGCAAAAGAATTTCTCTATTCCCTTATATAAATATTCAGTTATATGAAATATTCAATTTTGCAAAATATTTTTTAATATCTTTTATATGAAAAATGAGTTAAACGAAAAATTTACTCTTGCAATCGAATTTTTGCATTCATTTATATGAGTAATCAGTTGCACGAAATATTCACTTTTCAAAAGAATTTTTAATTCCACAGGTAAATTTTTTCAGTTATTCGAAGAGAGAGAAAAAATGGAAATATAGGTACAGTTGTTTATAGTAATCTGTGGAGAATAATTTTTAGAGGTAAAAACATAGTACATATACAAAACATTTCTAACATTAGAAAAGCCAACATGCTCAAAACAGTTGCAAATGCCTGAATGAGTTATAAACACTATGTAGCATAAGAACAAGCTGGCTGGTTATATGCAATTGCTGTGCTAAGAAGAGTTGTTACACGAGCAAAAGGGAGAATTCTGTTTTAAAGGTGCCTAATCAGCATGCTGATGAAAGGAAGGAGGAATAGAATGGTACAATCAGGGTGATCACAAATCGAAGTTTTCTAGGTTCTGAATGGGCGTTAGAGAGTAAATATGAAGATTGTGATAAAGGTTTCAAAAGGCGGATAAAGTAACCAGACGACCAGTATCAAGACAGGTAAGAATTATAACCATTCGGCAAAACCGATATTTGACTATAACTTCGTGACGTCATAGAGAGAGTTGTGAGAGAGCTATGGTTTCAACACTTAAGCTTCCACAGGAGTTCGAGTTCCCAGATAAACTGTTCATTGAAAACAGGAGTAATTTTAGATGCTGTGTCAGATTACCAGCCCTTTGCTTTTCATTTACACTTCGGCATAAACGGTTTGTTCAAACTGGAGTTTGAAGCATCAGCACTGGAGTTTGGAACAATGGATCAATGTGATGTGCAGTGTCGTGCCAAATTTTAAGTATGTAAATGTATATTCAACTAAATGAGCATAGATTCTTGTTCTGTAAAGATATAGAGAGAGCTTGAAACTTATTTCTAGCCTACAAATATGACGGATATGCATTCTTTAGCTTCAAGGAGAGACATGGTATGGGCGGACGTTATGATTGATGTTAACACAGACCTCTATAACTTTGAGAGAGACTGATTCTGATAAAAGATATAAGGCCTAATTGTTGAGCCTTATGATCCCCTGTGTTAAAGTGATGTCATCCTTAGATTCATATTCATGGATTGTAACATACTTTTGTGATGTACCTGTTGTGTCACTGTGATGAGCGGCAGTGTGATGTGCAATAATGTGTCCCAATTAACACCTGTAAACGTACATCTAACTATCTGAGCACTGATTGTAATCGAATAACGATATGTCGTAAACGTGGAACTCGATTTCATCTGAGAAATACGACAGAAATACATTCTCCAACTTGGGGAGACATAGTACGGGCAGGCGTCATGTTAAATGCTCCCACAGAACTCAATAAATTTGAGAAGGATTTTATTATGTAAAAGATAAAAAGACAAACCATTGAGTCCTCTGTTCATTCCCGAAGTAAAGTCAGTATTGGATGCATATTCATGAATTACAACGCGTCTTCTCACCGTTTCGGTGTTCAATGTCACTGAAAGTGAAAACGTTCAACGCATGTACAACTCAATGAATCACATCATCTTAATCCTATTAAAGCATAAAGGGTAAAATTAAAAAGATAACAGTCCTCCACGAACACAAAACTTTGTTCCAGATCTAATAAAACCTTTGCAAGCAGCCACAATCACTTAGCGAATATATTAAATAGCTGTGAAACATGCCTAGCTACCAGACACGGCTACACACCTTATTAAACTGCAAAACCACTTTTTTTATATCTATCCCCTCTGCTAAAGTGAAAAATTTTATTTTTGTACTGATTATGCAAATTTTTTCTTTGGATTACAAAAGTCAAGCTTTTTTATTGTGCTCTCCTATTTCAACCGTATTTGCCTTACATACCATATTTTCTACCATTCATTACATACCAACATATCTTTAGATATTTGCATACAAAAATTGAGATTAAATATTAAAAGAAGTATATTTATAAGTGTATCTCTCTATAGATATTAGGAATATCATACAATTATGACTAGTAACTATTGTGTGTTCAAGATAATTAATTGATTAATTGGCATGTTAACTTAAATTGAAATTTAAAATGTTCAGATTTAATTCTAAGGGTAATTGTATGGGCAATGTTTTAAAGATAAAAATAGTTAGAACTCTTCTTCGATTGAAAAGTAATAATTATTACTAAAGAATGTCAAGAATTAAACAATCTATATTTTATACAAAAAAAAAGGAAAAGAAACATCAATCTACATATATCTACTTCTACAAGCGTTATTCTAAAACGTTAAAGATATTATACTACCATGAAAATACACATATGTGTATATATATGTGGAAATGAATATTAATCCATATAATATAATTTTACTAAGCATATAATATAATATACATTCTGTTTGGAGATAATCAATAATCCCACACGGCAATCAAAATCCTAGTATTATAATCATATTTATTAATCTATTATTTAATAAATTCATTAGCACTAAATATATTTCATGAATTTATATTCAAGCGTATACTTACAAACACACACACACACACACACATATATATATATGTATATATATAAATATATATATATATATATATATATATATATATGTATATATATATATATATACTATATATATATATATATATATATATATACATATATATATATATATATATATATATATATATATATATATATATATATATATATATATATATATATATATATATAGAGAGAGAGAGAGAGAGAGAGAGAGAGAGAATTTAATCAACAAGTTATGAGTTTATAGAAAATTATTTTTTTAAATAAAAAGAAAACTACAGTGAAGCTACATTACATTACAATTACAAGTATTAAGAGAAATAAATGCATGAGATCAAATATTTTATCAATACTACATTTAAAGATGTCTCAAACATCTGCATTTAAGTACTGATTTCTGTTGAATCTCTTCGGTTTTCAAACTGAGACTAGCTCAAAATAAACAGACCATAATTTTCCCGAAAAGAGTATCTAAATTGCTTGGCAACAACAAATTCCAAAGAGGAATGAAAGAAAGCTAGTTAGAGAGGACAGAAAGAATGTGCAATTAACGAAATCGCAAATGAAAGCAAATGAAGTCGCAGTCACGAAATATTTATAGGCATTCCGGATATTCTAAATGCAGCCAATATCAGACTTCTAGAACACATTCTTTGAGCATCTTGTGCATTTGGCATGAGAGTAATTTTGATTGCGCCAATTGGAATCTTCTCGCTTATAGACTCATTTAAAATTAAGATTAAAGTAAATTGAATATTCATCATTAATATACATCATATAATATAAATGGTATCAGTGAACAGTGGAACCCACTTAAGTTTTCGAAGAAACAAATGGATTAAAATTTCTCAAACGAGAAAACTAGAAATGCCACTTTTAAATAATATTTCAATTCTGTATTAGATTACTTTTCATCTCTCAATGAGTCATTAAAGATATTTAGAACTATTTTCCAACTAAAAATAAATTTAACAATATAATTTAATTTCTAATATATATTTGGAAATTATATTAGAATTATATTAAAGCTAAGCACCCTTTGAGACCTTAAACAACCACAATTCCTTAGTGCACATAGGAGATAGCTGTTAAACATGCTTAGTTACTAGACACGGCCATACACCTTATTAAACAGCAAAACCATTTTTTTATATCTATCCCCTCTACTAAAGTGTAAAATATTATTTTTTCACTGCTAATACAAATTTTTTCTTTTTATTACAAAAGTCAAGCTTTTTCATTGTATCCTCCTGTTACAATCGTATTTGCGTTATATATCACATTTTCTACCATACTGATCAATATATAATTAAATGTTTACATAAAATACAATTACAATTAAATTTTAGAGAGAAGTATATTTATACGTCTATCTCTCTATAAATATTAGGGAAATCATACAATTATGAGTAGTAACTATCGTGTGTTCAAGGTAGTTAATTAATTTGCATATTCACTTAACTTGAAATTTAAATAATTCAAATATTCATAGATATTCAAATCTAACTCTAAGGGCAATGTTTTAATGATAAAAATAGTCAGAATTCTTCTTCAATTGAAGAGCAATAAATATTACTTAGGAATGTCAAGAATTTAAAAGATGTAAAATTTTCATAACTTTGTATCTTAATCTATATTTTGTACAAAAAAAGGAAAATTAATCTACTTATATCTATCTATACACGTATGATTCGATACAGTTAATTATAAATTAAATAAGTGTCAAAAAATCAAATAATTTTATTTATTTACTACTGTAGTGTTTCAAGTTATAATAATCAATAAATTATTGGCTATTTGAGTAATTTCTTAAATTTACAATTATATATTTATTTTTACTTACACACACACACACACACACACACACATATATATATATATATATATATTTATATACTATATATATATATATATGTGCAAATGAGTTCTAATCCATATAATATATTTTTAACTAAGCATATAATTTAATATATATTCTGTTTGGAGATAATTAATAATCCCATACGGCAGTGAATTATGAACTCCTGAATCCAGATAAATTAAAACCCTAGTATTATATTCATATTGATTAATCTGCTCATTGAGAAATTCATTAGCACTAAATATATATTTGAATTTATATGCAAGCTTAAACTTACAAATACATATAGATAAATAAAATTTAATCAACAACTTATGAGTTTATGGGAAATTATTTTTAAATAACAAGAAAACTGCAGTGAAGCTACATTACTTTGCAATTACAAATATAAGAGAAATAAATGCATGAGATCAAATATTTTATCAAAACTACATTTAAAGATGTCTCAAACATCTGCATTTAAGTACTGATTTCTGTTGAATCTTTTTGGTTTTCCCACTGAGACTAGCTCAAAATAAACAGAACACAATTTTCCCGAAAAGAGTATTTAAATTGCTTGGTAACAACAAATTATCAAGAGGAATGAAAGAAAGCTAGTTAGAGAGGACAGAAAGAATGTGCAATTAACGAAATCGCAAATGAAAGCAAATGAAGTCGCAGTCACGAAATATTTATAGGCATTCCGGATATTCTAGCAGCAGCCAATAGCTGACTTCAAGAACACATTCTTTGAGCATCTTGTGCGTTTGGCATGAGAGTAGTTTTGATCGAGCCAATTGGAATCTTTTCGATTATAGACTCATTTAAAATTAAGATTAAAGTAAATTGCATATTCATCATTTATATACATCGTATAATATAAATGATATCAGTGCAGAATGGAACCCACTTAAGTTTTCCAAGTGACAAAGGGATTAAAATTTCTCAACCGGAAAAACTAAAAATGCCTCTTTTAAACAATATTTCAATCCTGTATTAGATTACTTTTCATCTCTCAATGAGTTATCAAAGATATTTAGAACTATTTTACAATTAAAAATAAATTTAACAATATAATTTAATTTCTAATATATATTTGGAAATTATATTAGAATTATATTAAAGCTAAGCACCCTTTGAG
>CM063500.1:34646089-34651089 GCA_032207245.1 Pardosa pseudoannulata
CACACACACACACACACATATATATATATATATACATACATACATATATATATATATACACACAAACACACACACACACTTATATATATCTATATATATATCTTAATATGTATTTATACACATATAACTTTGTATATGTGCAAATGTGTTTTAATGCATTAAATTATGCATATTTTATTAGGAATATAATATTATATACATTCTGTTTGAAAATAATTATTAATGCCATACGGCAATAAGTTAAGAATTTATAAATTAGTTTTAATTAAAACTCTACTATTTTATTAATATGTATTAATATATTAATTGATAAATTTATTAAAGCTAAGTATATTCTATTTATTTATATGCAAACTATTCTTACAAATATTAATCCGCAAGATATCAGGTTTTGGGAAATTAATTTTTATTGTAAATAACAAGAAAACTGCAATCATTGTAGCTACATTAATTTGCAATTACAGTTATCAATTAGAAATAAACCCACAAGATCAAATATTTTACCAAAAAAGAAAAAAAATAAAGGCGTACATTTATAGATGTTTTAAGTATTTGTATTTAAGTACTGACTGCCGCCGAAGTTTTTTTTTTCTATTAAGACTAGCTCAAAGTAAACAGAACGAATTTTTTCTGAAATGGGTATCTAAATTGCTTGGTAACAACAAATTCCCAAGAGGAATGAAAGAAAGCTAGTTAGAGAGGACAGAAAGAATGTGCAATTAACGAAATCGCAAATGAAGTCGCCGTCACGAAATATTTATAGGCATTCCGGATATTCTAGCAGCAGCCAATAGCTGACTTCTAGAACACATTCTTTAAGCGTCTTATCGGTTCGGTAAGAGAGTAAATTTAATCGATTCAATTGGAATGTTCCACCTTATGGACTTACTTAAAATTATGATTAAAATCATTTGCATATTCATCATTTATACACACCATATAATGTAAATAATAAAATACATATGCTGTGGAATCTGATTAAGAAGTTATCCAAGAATTAAAACTTCTTATTTTGAAAAACTAGAAATATGCCAGTACAATTTTTTTTTAAAATCTTATTAATTTATTTTTTATCCGCAAATATGTTCGGATAGATATATATTAATACATTACAATTAAAAATTAATTTAACAGTTTAATTTAATCTTGGATACATACTCTTAAGTTTTGGTAATTTCCCAGCATGAAAAGTACCCTTATATTTTCCAGAATCAAAATACCATGATTTACCTTATGTGCAGCTACCATATTCTATCTTATAGGGTGATTTAAAAATGCTCATAGGACATACGTAGAGGCGGTAATGAAAGATTTAAAACTACTTATAATTAAACTATTATTTATATAGCTATGTATATACTTATATATGTAACAAAACGGATTTCGTGATGGGTGGTTGCAGTCAAGGCTCATAAAAATGACACCGTTTTAATTAAAGACACTTATTAACAGAACGTTGAAGGACGGGTTAGCACTTTATTATACTGGCAGATCAAACTGCGGGGTTAGCTAGCCTGGAGTTAGAAGTAAAAGGCCCTTAACACCTGCGTCAACATCTCAGTTAAAATATGTGAGACAATCTCTAGGAAAATCTGCCTCCGATAGCGTACAACTCCTTTTTGTTTGGAAATTTCCTAAATTGTCCGCAAGGGAAATGTGTAATTATAATTTGTCAGACCCCTTTTCTGAGAGCGTAAACTGTAGCCCCAGTAGTCAATTTAGGTTTGTGGTTGAAAAGGGGAAAGCAAAAGGACGCGATAATTTTTGCCCTTGATTTAAGATCTGAAAACCCCTGAAAATTTTCTCGGGGTGTCTTAAAGGTTTTATCCAAAATTCTTACATTATTTTCCAGATTTAGTTTATTTTTCCTTCCATATATATATACTATATATATATATATATATATACATACATATGTATATATACATATATATATATATATATATATATATACATATATATATATATATATATATATATATATATATATATATATATATATATATATACATACATATATATATATATATATATATATATATATATATATATATATATGTATTTAGTAGAAATAACAGTAAAATAATAATATAATAAAGAATGTTAAATGGAGTATAAGTTAATATATCTGATCTGATTTACCTTAAAAGGTGTGGGAGGATAACTCCCAATTACTCTTAAATGTACATTTTATCAGGCCTGAAAAATCCCGTATACCAGTAAAATAGAATAACCATAAAAACAAAAATGGGAGTAAAATCAATATCAGTTGTATATATAATAAGGTAAGATAGAATACAATTAAAAGCACTATGTTAATATAAACAGATAAAAATAAAAGTAGATAATTTACCAAGCTACATGAATACAATCTCACAGAAGTAATACACTGACATATAAAGGAAATATTTCGATTAAATAATGAAGCCAAAGAATGAAATAAATCGATCAAAGTCTCAAATCTGTCTCCAAATATGCATTTTAATTGTTTAATTAGAACACGTGTAGGATAACCCCCTGATATAGTTAAGTTAATATAAATACTGAGATAAAAAATAAAATCATAATATGTTTTATTTAATCTTTTACAGCGAAGAATATAGTTGTGGATTAGATTCCTTTTTACTCGTATATGCAAACAAGTATTCCTCTTATATATTTTGTTTATCAATATACATAAAGATGTATTTACACACATAAGTACATGTAATATATCAAAATTATTTAACTTTAATATTTCCTTGAGAACCTCCTCTCTCCCATTCTAATTTCTTAAAATCTTTTTCCCAGCCTCTAAATGTCTTAATCAAAAGAGCGTTCTCGACTTAAAAGTCTTTCGATCCATTTTCAAAAGCTTTCTATCCTATACATGTAAATTTTCTGTCTATTCAACACATTTCCCAGCTGTCGTCGGGAATTGGCTCAGCTTTTTTCCTGATATTACACTTAAATTCGCTGAGTAAGTGGTAAAATTCTTTCTGTCTTCTCTCTTGGGTGCACCTCTGTTCGAGCAGAGTGATTTTTGTGTCTTTCCTTTGTCTGTCGTTCACTAGCAAAGATGTCCGTTTTAGCAGCTCTAAAATGAAGTTTTAACTAAACTTGTTCCGGTCTCTTTCAATAGCCCGAATGCATCGTTATTACTGTTAGCTGATAAGGCTTCTCCTAGTCCAGTAGACCGAGCAAGTAAAAAATAAAAAAACTGATAATACTAAACTAATAATACTAAACTCCTCTGCGCAACAGCCCCATGAAGGCCAGGGCCTACGGTGCCAATCTCCGTTTATAAGACCAAGGACCCTAACGTGCGAAGCATATGTTCCGGTGAGGTGGTCAACCTTACACGGAATCCCCAGTGTTTAGTTCTCTAGCATGCTTGATCCTCAGTTTGTCTACACGCTGAAGGGATGAAAGGCTGAGCTAATCTTGCCCAGTCCGGGGTCGAACCTTGCACCTGTGTCGTGGGAGCGTGGAGCGCTACCTCAACGCCATTGGGCTTCAAAGCCCAGTGGCGTTGGGGTAAAAAATAATAGACCCAATGGCGTGGTAAAAATAATAGGAGCTACAAAATTATTGTGAATAGCGGAAATAATCTTTTACAAACATATACGGGGAATTGTGTTTTAGAGCATACATATTATATGTATTATATTATGCATATAATGTAATATACATTCTGAATTTAATTATTAATTCCATACGAAAATAACCTAGGAATTCCTGAATTAAGATTAATTAAAATCTTTGTGTTATATTAATATTTATTAATCTACTCATTAACAAATTTATTAGAGCTTAATATATTTTATGTATTTATATGCAAGCGTTTACTTATAAGTACATATACATTTATAAATATTAATTAACAATTTATGGGTTTTAGGGAAATTAATTATTTTTATTTTAAATAATAAGAAAACTGCATTCACCGAAGATACATTACTCTGCAATTACTGTTATTAAGTGGAATAAACCCATGAGACCAAATAATTTACCGGAAGAAAGAAAAAAAGTCTACATTTATGGATGTTTCAAGTATTTGTATGTAAGAACTGATTTCCACTGAAGTTTTGTTTAGTTTTTCCATCTTATACACTCAAAATTAAAATTACAGAATAATTTTTCCCAATTTATATAATTGCTTAGTAACAACAAATTCCCAAGAGGAATGAAAGAAAGCTAGTTAGAGAGGACAGAAAGAATGTGCAATTAACGAAATCGCAAATGAAAGCAAATGAAGTAGCCTTCACTAAATATTTATAGGCATTCCGGATATTCTGGCAGCTTCCAATAACTGACTTCTAGACACATTCTTTGAGCATCTTGCGCGTTTGGCACAAAAGCAATTATGATCAAGCCAATTAGAATTTTCCATCTTATACACTCATTTAAAATTAAAATTACAGAATATTATATATTCCCAATTTATATAATCATATAGTACAAATAGTGAAATTTATATGCAATAAAATCCTAGTAAGAAGCTATCGAAGTATTAAAAACTTCTATAACCGGAAAATTAGAAGTATGTCTTTAAAAAATTTAATCTAGTATTAATTTATTTTTTATCTGTAAATGTGTTCTCATTGATAATTAGGACTCCTTTACAATTAAAAATAAATTTAACAATTTCATTTAATCTTTAATACATACTTTGAAATTTCCCAGTATTTTTACCATATTTTAGAAAATTTACCTCATATTGTCCAAACTTACAGTACCCTGTCTTTCTGATTTTCCTTATGTGTGGCTATTACATTTTATCTTATGGTGTGATTTAAAAATGTTTATGGGACTTATGTAGAGGTGGTTATGTAAGTACTAAAAACTACGTTATATTTAAAAAAAATTATATATGTATGTCAGGTCTAAAAAGGGGGGTTGGGAAAATGAATCGAGTTGTGAACAATTTAAAAGGGAACTGTTTCGTAATAACAAAATAAATTAAAAAACCCACGCTCGCGTAAGCTTTTAGGATCATCCTTTTAGGTCAAGCTTTTAGG
>CM063500.1:34656089-34668589 GCA_032207245.1 Pardosa pseudoannulata
TGAGATTAGCTTTTGAGGATGAAGGAAAACTGTAAGGTCGACCTTTCAAAACTTTTTTTCCGATTCCCAATTTTAGATATTTTACAGCAACAGCTTTTCGAAAATCTTACATGGGCATAGAATCACCTTTATGAACATTTCTGTGCAGAATACTTGCATTAACTACAGCCATATCAATTATCATTCTTACGTTCATCTGCTTTTGAAATGGCTTGGAAATTAATATATGACTTTATTTTTAGGTAAGCATTTCTATTAAAAGAGTCCTGTACAAGACCTATCACTAAATCTTCTACATCACTCCAATAATATCTTTCACTTGAAAGAGTAAGATAGCCAAAATATATCAAAAACCCTATAAATATCTTTATATCTTTAGTGATAATTAAATCATGGTCGTTTTTGACATTTTTAGCATAGAGAATAGTCTCATCCACAATTACGTTATATACTTCATCAGAAAAAAGTTTTTCAAAGCAATGATGCAAGATGCATTTGCAAGATCATTTTCCATTGCCAAAATATTATTCTTATAATTTTCCCCTAATTCCGATCATTTAGTATAATTCGGGTTTTTTTTCCAAACAATTTGTGGCTTTTCTGTTTTTAATATTTTAGGATGAAGTCAGTCACGAAATATTTATAGCAGGATATTCTGGCAGCATCCAATAGCCTTCTAGAAGATTTCTTTGAGAATCATTTTGCACAAAAGCAATTTTGATCAGCCAATTGGAATCTCTATGGACTTTAAATTAAAATTGTAAATTAATATCATCATTTATAATATATATAAATGATAAAGTTTTATTGAACCAACAAAATGAATATTGATAAATAGAATAAATATTTAAGCTCTTATGATTCTCATACAAATTTATAAAAAAATATAATATTTAAATATATATTATATATATATATATATATATATATATATAATATTTATATAAAATATTATATATATATATATATATATATATTTATAATTAATATATCTATATATATGAAATATAGTATATTATAAAAATATATATATATAATATAATATATATATATATATATTATAATATATATTTCTCTTATATATCTATATATATATATATATATATATATATATAAATATATATATATATATATATATATATAATATATATATATATATATATATATATATATATATATATATATATATATATATATATGTGTGTGTGTGTGTGTATGTATATATATATATATATATATATATATATATATATTTGAAACAGAGCATGGCCTGCTATGCTTCGAGGATGTATCGTGGTCGAAAAAGAATACGATTTTTCAGGAACATTCGAACATAATCTTTATTTAAAAAAGTCTACAGCAAAAATCCAACAAAGAATGGTCGCACAACCTTTTATAACCTTGGGGATGCCACAGTGTGAGAAAGGAATTTGTTTACTCAACAAAGTAGAAATGCTCTTATCCAGGAAAATAGGTTGGCGAGTTGATCTCGCCAACAGGAAGGAAACGTTTAAAGCCAAGAGGCTACTAAAAAGATGACAAAATTGCGAATTTGGTTGGTTTTTTTAATAGAGGGGTTCGCAATTTTAGTTTAGGATTAAAATATTTAATTTTTACATTACACACACACACACACACATATATATATTATATGTATATATATATTATATGTATATATATATATATATATATATATATATATGACTATATAAAAAATAGAAAAATTTAATAATTTATTTTATAATATAAAATTGGAAATTATAAAAAATCCTAGTTTTTTTTTGCAAAATTTTTACCTTAAACGTACCTTTATATTTTCCAGAAACAAAGTGTCCTGATTTTTCTTACATGTGACTACTATATTTTATCTTATAGTGTGACTTAAAAATTTATATGAGACTTATGTAGAGGTTATAATGAAAAGTTAAATTTCACCTAATAATTAAAAATTCATAATACTTTTGATTAATACAAATAACGATCTGAAAAATCTACAACATGTTCATAATTAAACTTCCGTCCTTTAAAGTTGTCTAGAGTTCAAACAATTATCCAGAAAGTTGTTTCCCAGTAACCTTTAGCAAACACGGCGGATCTTAGGCCTGTTTCAGCCCCGAACCCCCAACCTTTCAGTTACGAAAACTCTGTCTTTGCCTACTGAGCTACCGGGGATCAAAACAAATCTTAAACATTTTATATAAATAAAAAACTAAGTCAAAATTTTAAAGAATATGAGTCGTTTAGTCAATAAAATGGATTAACCTCAAATAAATTACACAAATAAAATACTAAGTCAAAATTTTAAAGAGGAATATGAGTCGTGAAGTCAATAAATTAGATTAACCTCAAATAAATTAAATAAATAAAAATCTAAATCAAAATTTTAAAGAAGAATATGAGTCAGGAAGACTTTAAAATGGATTAACTGTAAATAAATTATATAAATGAGAAACTAAGTCAAAATTTTAAAGAAGAATATGAGTCGTGAAGTCAATAAAATGGATTAACCTTAAATAAATTAAATAAATAAAAAACTAAGTCAAAATTTTAAAGAAGAATATGAGTCATGAAGTCAATAAAATGGATTAACCTTAAATAAATTAAATAAATAAAAAACTAAGTCAAAATTTTAAAGGAGAATATGAGTCGCGAAGCCAATAAAAGGGATTAACTTTAAATAAATGAAATAAAAAACTAAGTCAAAATTTTAAAGAAGAATATCAGTCGTGAAGTCAATACAATGAACTAACATTAAATAAATTAAATAAATTAAAAACTAAGTCAAGATTTTAAAGAAGAATATGAGTTGTGAAGTCAATAAAATGGATTAAGCTTAAATAAATTAAATAAATAAAAAACTAAGGCAAATTTTTAAAGAAGAATATGAGCCATGAAGTCAATAAAATGGATTAAATAAATTAAAAACTAAGTCAAAATTTTAAAGAAGAATATGAGCCATGAAGTCAGTAAAATGGATTAACCTTAAATAAATTAAATAAATAAAAAACTAAGTCAAAATTTTAAAAAAGATTATGAGTCGAGAAGTCAATAAAATGGATTAATCTTAAATAAATTATATAAATAAAAAAATTAAACCGAAATTTTAAAGAAGAATAGGAGCTATGAAGTCCAGTAAAATGGATTAACCTTAAACAAATTGAATAAATAAAAAAACTAAATCAAAAGTTTAAAGAAGAATATGAGTCGTGAAGCCAATAAAAGGGATTAACCTTAAATAAATTAAATAAATAAAGTCAAAATTTTAAAGAAGAATATGAGTCATGAAGACAATAAAATGGATTAATCTTAAGTAAATTAAATTAATTAAAATCTAAATCAAAATTTGAAAGAAAAAATTAGTAAAGTTTTAGACGGTGTCAGAAAGAACATCTGTGCCAGATTTCATGTCTCTAGTTAGTGCTATTTACGCGGAATCATGTTTACATACATCCTCACTAAGAATTTTATATATTACATAGATAGAGAGGCTTTTAAACGTGTGTAGATATTAATTCTTTTGACAACAAGAGAGAGACTGCAGAACCAGTACATCGTAAAAATCTTGCAAATATCGTAGAAAATGTCAAGAGATAGCATTAATAAGGGCTCTAAAATTGAAAAGACTGATGACAAAGATTAATGGGGCTGATATTCCAAAAGCATTTCAAGCTACATTTGCTCTTCTCAAAACGTCTAACCTAAAAATTGGAGTGTAGCTTTATTTTGATGTTCAAGTAGAGAAAAACATTCTCCATCAAACGAATATTTAGTTTCGGCAAGTACTGGGATCAGAAGGAACAGAAGTAGAAAAACAGAGATTTGGATTTTTCTAAGAATGATTATTTTTTATCAGTTTATATTAATAAAGTAATTTCATTTGGTGGTCTTTTGATAAGTTTAGGTTTTGTGTGTATAAAAATTTTTATGTAGAAGCCTATTAACTTTAGAGAATACAATTTCACCCCAACTTTAGTGAAATCGTCTGATATTATTTTTATAATTAATAAAAGAAATTAAAAAATCCCTCTTAAATCCTACCTGTTTTAAATCATAGATAATAATTTTCAAATGATACTTATTGACATCAGAATATCTGTACATTTTTCGTATACTTTTAATTTGAACTTTAGAAAGTCATATAAACAATGGGACAGTCATTTTTACATGTTCAGTCTTCAGATGTTCTGTATTTCTCTTTTACATTTGCCGAACGATGGCCGAATGGTTAGGGTGCTGGCCTTCGGAACCGGAGTTCGTGGGTTCGAATCCCACTATGGCATGGATGTTCGTAATCATTCATAATCGGATTTAAGCAGTAGGTCCCGGTCTCATTAGCCCTCGTGTTGCAAAAAGTAGACCGTAGCACTACAAAACTCTTTTACATTTAAAAATGCCATTTGTTTTAGAATATTTTAATTTTAGAATCCCAGATACTCAACAGTTATGTTTCTGAAACGAACAGAAACTTTTGTCTCTTTTTAATTTTGTTTAAATCACCTTTATAATAACGAGAAATGAAAAAACTGCTTAAGTGCTATCTGTTTTAAGAAAGTTAGTTCATAAATAATAAATTTATAAATGATACATATTTGCTCCATTATTACATTTTGTTTGTTTTTAATTTGAATCATATAAATATAAACAATGCGAAGTTGTAATTTTAAGAGTTTGCTCTTCAGTCGTTCTGTATTCTTCTTTTGTATTTAAACATTTCATATCCTTAATCCATTAGCGCCCAGTGTCCTCATATGATGATGTTGTAAAAAACCGCATTTACCTTTATAAAGTGAAAAAATATTCTTTTATTTATCAATGGTTCTGATAGATGAAAGCCCTATACAGTATCATATATGATATTTCTTTGGAATTAAGTAAAAACAGGGCGGGAAAGATGCAGTAGAATTTCCTGCTTGTTTGATAATTACACCACATATTTTGTATAGTGCGGTTTGGCAAATAATTTATGAGGTAAGTTCTTTGAATTTAGTTTAAATGTAATCTAGATAGTCCATGTGTTGCCATTAGAATCTTTATTGTTTAGAGTTCTTAATGTGTCCGTAGTAATCAAGAAAAGTTGTCCGTCATCGTTTGAGGACGCTGGGCGTTTGGCTATAATTCGTATTCAGTATTCAGATTTTTTTCTCAAGTGTTTTTTACATTTTTTTTCAGATAATCTATGTAGAAAACATGTGTAGAAATAAAATATGTAAAACCTTAGAAGATGCAGCTGCTTATCTTTTTTCTGAAGAAATAGAGGAAGACATTATAACAATGCCTCCTGATGTCGATAATCTAACAGATGAAGAACAAACTGATGATAATTTGGTACTTCTGTTGTATCAGACGTTGCAGGTTCATTAGAAATTACAGAACCAGATAATAATGATGCTCCAGATAATAACTGTTTTTCAAAACCTAGAATATATCGTATGAAATGAAATGAAATGCAAAGCGTCGGCGAAAGATCTAACTTCGAGGTGACCCCTTTGAAGACGAAAGTCACGATCATCCTTCAGGTTTGTCTGCCTGGTCTCCCAGTTGTCTGCCTTGTTGTTCCGCTACCTGTAGGACACGAAAGTCTATCTATCGTAGTGCCGAGGAAACAAATTCTTTGTCTCCACATAAACGAAGTTCATTTCTCAAACTGTTTCGAGAAAGTCTTTGTGAGGGAGGCACACCTTTAAAACCTAAACAAGCAGCCAACACAGAGCTGCTTAAAAGAGCCGTCTACAGCGAGTTTCAATATAATATATTGTTAATATTGGGTTTTGAGTCTATAGAAATATACCTTCTACAGCTAGATAGGAAGAAAATATTGTCATGAATTAACGGTTCTTCTTATTCATTGTAGATACTTTGCTCAGCATAATTTGTAGAATCTTTGTTTTTTTAAGCAAGTTTTCTTTAGAATGTTGAAGTTTTATATTTAGAACTGAGGTAACCTACACCTGCTGCCAACAAAGAGCTGCTTAAAAGACAACACTAATCTACAGCGAGTCTTAATATAATATATTGTTAATGCTGGGCTTTGGATCTATAGGAATATACCTTCTATAGTCCAATAGGAAGAAAGTATTGTCACGAATTAACGGTTCCTCTTATTCATTGTTGATACGTTGTCCAACATAATGTGTAGAATCTTTATGCTTTTTAAGAAACATTTCTTCAAAATCTTGAAGTTTTACATTTATGACTGAGATAACCTACCAAAACAGCCAACAAAGAGCTGCTTAAAAGAGCCATGAACTCACAAAATTCTTTCAAGAGTAATCAGGACAGCGTCCTTTGACCTATCTACAGGTGAGAATAGATCTTGAAACTGGCAAAATTATAAACCAGCGATTTAAGTTTTGAAAGCAAAATTAAGTTTAATTTCCTTTAGCTTTTGACAGAAAAAAAAATTTTTCAAAAATCCTACTCATTTACTTATCTGAATTTCACATTCAAACTATTGTATGAGAAATGACATTTTTATAGGGTACAGTAGATTCTAGTTATATGTTCTTTGTCAGCCGATAAATAACAACTTCTTTTACAAGAATTTCAGTAATTATTATAGAAATCAAATTTCTTTTCTTAAGTGGACTCAAGGGTAATCAGGACAGTTCCTATGAGTTACCCAAATGAAAATAAATCTGGAAACATACAGTTTTATAAATCAGTGGTTTAAGCTTTAAAAGGAAAGTTTAAAAGGAAGCTTTAAAAAGAACTTTTATTTTCTTAACTTTTAACAGAAAGAAAAATTTCCTAAAATCCTACTCATTTACTTACTTGAATTTAATATTCCATCTATTGTATGTGAAATGCTTTATTTATGAAAATTTTATAGGGTGATCCCAGTAAATACCAGTTATGTGCTCTTTGGTATCTTATACGTACCCACTACTTTTACAAGGATTTCAGGAAATTACAGAGGACCTCAAAATTCTTTTCTGATATGAACCCATAAAATTTCATTAAGGGTAATCAGGACAGCGCCCTTTGATCTATCTAGGTGAGAATAGATCTGGAAATTGACAGAATTATAAAGCAGTGATTTAAGTTTTGAAAGCAAAATTAACTTTTATTTCCTTTAGCTTTTGACAGAAAAGAAAAATTTTCAAAAATCCTACTCATTTACTTACCTGAATTTACCACTCAATCTATTGTATGTGAAATGCTTTATTTATGAAAATTTTGTAGGGTAATCCCAGTAAATACCAGTTATGTGCTCTTTAGTATCTTATATATAACCACTTCTTTTACAAGGATTTCAGTAATTACAGTAGACCTCAAAATTCATCTTTGTGGTGAACTCATAAAATTCTTTCATGAGAAATAAAGATAGTGTCCTTTGAGCTCTCCAGGTGAGAATAGATCTGGAAATTGACAAAATTATAAAGCAGTCATTTAAGTTTTGAAAGCAAAATTAACTTTTACTTCCTTTAACTTTTGACAGAAAAGAAAAATTTTCAAAAATCCTACTCCTTTACTTACCTGAATTTCACATTCAAACTATTGTATGTGAAATGCTTTAGATATGACCATTTAATAGGACACAGTAAATCCTATTTATATACTCTTTGACAGCCTAAAAATAACCACTTCATTTACAATAATTTTACTAATTACAGTAGAAATCTAATTTAGTTTCTGAAGTGAAAATTTCTTCAAGAGCAATCAGGATAGTTTTCTTTGAGCTCTCCAGGTGAGACTAGATCTAGAAATCGACAGAATTATAAAGGAGTGATTTAAGTTTTGAAAACAAAATTAACTTTTACTTACTTTAGCTTTTGACAAAAAAGAAAAATTTTCAAAAATCCTATTCATTTACTTACCTGAATTTCATATTCAAACTATCGTATGAGAAATGTTTTACTTATGACCATTTTATAGGTTACAATAGAGCCTAGTTATATGGTCTTTGACAGCCTATAAATAACCACTTCTTTTACATGAATTTTACTAATTACAGTAGAAATCAAATTTCGTTTCTGAAGTGAAAATTTCTTCAAGAGCAATCAGGATAGTTTCATTTGAGCTCTTCATGTGAGACTAGATCTGGAAATCGACAGAATTAAGTTTTGAAAACAAAATTAACTTTTATTTACTTTAGCTTTTGACAAAAAAGAAAATTTTTCAAAAATCCTATTCCTTTACTTACCTGAATTTCACATTCAAACTATTGTATGTGAAAAGTTTTACTTATGACCATTTTATAGGGTACAAAAGATTCTAGTTTTATGGTCTTTCACAGCCTATAAGTAACCACTTCTTTTACAAGAATTTTATTAATTACAGTAGAAATCAAATTGCGCTTCTGAAGTGAAAATTTCTTCTAGAGCAATCAGGATAGTTTCATTTGAGCTCTCCAGGTGAGACTAGATCTGGAAATCGACAGAATTATAAATGAGTGATTTAAGTTTTGAAAACAAAATTAACTTTTATTTACTTTAGCTTTTGACAAAAAAGAAAATTTTTCAAAAATCCTATTCCTTTACTTACCTGAATTTCACATTCAAACTATTGTATGTGAAATGTTTCAATTATGACCCTTTTATAGGGTACAATAGATCCTAGTTATATGGTCTTTGACAGCCTATAAATAACAACTTCTTTTACAAGAATTTCAGTAGAAATCAAATTTCTTTTCTTAAGTAGACTCATAAAATTCCTTCAAGGGAAATTAGGACAATTTCTATGAGCTCTCCACGCGAGAATAAATTTTAAAACCGACATCATTAAAAAGCAGTTACTTAACCTTTCAAAGCAAAGTTAACTTTTATTACCTTTTTCTTTTGACAGAAAGGGAAAATTTTCTGAAATCCTACAAATTTATTTTATTGAATTCCACATTTAAACTTCTCACATAAAACTGTGCATCACAACTCTTAAATTTCGTATTTGTTTTGGTTCACTATTTCAAACTTCACTACAAAATCTAAATCATCTTTATGCATACTTTTTATAATGAGGTATAATAAATTTCAAAAACCAACAATACAGGAAAAGAAATGCACCTTTTTTTTTCTCTCACCCTTTCTTTTTAGTATCTCGATTTTAGTTCCTCTACGTTTAACTTGGCAGAAAATACTTGAGAAATTAAAATGATTCGTCTTATCACTAGGGAGAATTTCCTCTGCTCTCTTAAATTTCTTGCAGGTTTACAAAAACAAAACTGACAGTCCATCGCTCAAAAAACTTTATTGGCAACACACACGGGGGAGCTTTTGGCTCGAATGAAAAATGATTATTTGGGATATGTGTATAGCTCTTTAAAGAAAAATACATAACGTTTTTCTGCTTCGGTAGTTTCCAAAAAAACTTTTTTTTCTTATTCCCGTGAAAAAGAGCTTTCCGTTCTGGGTAACTGAAAATCATTTGAACACGACTAGTAACATAACAAAGTTTTTCTCTTCAAGTTATAAAGTATGGGTGTAAGGGAAAAAACTGTTTTAAAGCGTTTCAAGTTTTTGCTTAGGTTCTCAGCCCTAATTTTTGTACTATGAACTCGATTTTTAAATTTGCTCCTCAGTTACCTGTGATACGTTTTTTTTAAAAAAAGTTTTTCTTAAAATCGAATCTATGTTAGAAGTCCATTGTAGAGATAAGTAAAGTGTAGGATGGGGTAAATTTTTATTTTAGTTCGGTGTGTCGAAGTTTACTATCAGTTTTAATTCCCTTTATCCAGGTTTTATTATGTACATACATATATATACATATATATATAGTATTATTACATACATACATACATTATTTATAATACATACACATAGTATATCATATATATACACATATATCTATATATATATATATATATATATATATATTATAT
Organism: Pardosa pseudoannulata; assembly: GCA_032207245.1. Classification (NCBI taxonomy): domain Eukaryota; kingdom Metazoa; phylum Arthropoda; class Arachnida; order Araneae; family Lycosidae; genus Pardosa; species Pardosa pseudoannulata. The sequence goes on from CM063500.1 coordinate 34,665,904, forward strand.
ATATATATATATATAGGCTAGTATATATATATATATATATATTACATATATATATATATATATATATATATATATATATATATATATATATATATATATATTATACATACATATATACATATATATATATATATATATATAAATATACATATATACATATATATATATAGTATATATATATATATATACATAGTATATATATATATATACATACATATATACATATATACATATTTATATATATATATATATATATATATATATATATATATATATATATATATATATATATATATATATATATATATATATTATATATATACTTATAAACATATATATATATATACATACATATATATATATACTATATATATATAATATATATATATATATATATATACATTCATATATATACATACATATATATATATAACATACATATATACATACATATATATACATACATACATACTCACACACACACACACACACACACACATATATATATATATATATATATATATATATCATTATATACATATTATACACACACATATATATATATATATATATATATATATATATATATATATAATATCTTATAATAACTTCCACATAATTTAAAAATAATGTAGAATGTAGTAGCTGAGTAGATTAATGCAGACGTACACTTATAAAAATATCTTTTATTTAGAACACTACACAACACCCAAATCCCCGTAGGGAAAAAGAACACAAAACACAGAAAATATTTGATGATATATTATATTGCAATCTCAAAGGAAAAGCCACGAAATCTGTGTGCCAACCTTTTTATTTACTAAGTGAATGGGCGTGGATCCAGGAATGATGTCATTCCGGTAACCAACTACTTAAATTACTTCTAGTTTATACTAGATGATATAGTACGTCACAATGCAGGGGAAAAAAGAATCAACGGGGCTGCGATTCTAAATTCAAGGTGCCAAGAAATAAGTGTACGCAGCCATTATTATGAAGAATGTGCCTTAGAATTTGTTAATAGGGAATCTAGATTTTCAGTGGAAAACAGAAAACATTTAAGTTAGATTTTACTTTAATAGAATTTCATTATTACAAAATCCCCCCATATGAAAAGGCTTGGAGTTGGTCGCCTAGACCCGAAAACAGTCCAGATATTGGGTACGCGAAACAGAAAATTGTAGGTTATATTAAATTCCTATTTTGTTAGTGAAGCCAGCACCCAGACTTCGCATTACATTAAATATCAAATTTAAATAGGCACAATAATTTCAATATATACCGGGTGTCCATAATTAAAGTGACAGTGCTCACAGTGTTCTGTAACGCGATCTATTAGCGAGAATGATGCCACATTTTATAGGAAGTTTAAACAAGACGAGGGACGAAGGATTCCCCGCAAAAAAACAAACAAATTAGTTCCAAAAGTCACTGCTAGGGGAATATGTGACGCTGTGTCATAGAAAATAGAGTGTTAACAAATGCAAATTAATACGCAACAAAATTACTTTTTATTATGCACATTTTCTGATTTAGTTCAAGTGCAATATGGCAACACTTTTAAAATCTACATAAACCCCGACAAAGTCTCGTGATCTGCAATATCACGTACGCTGAGCAGAAGAAGAAGTTCTTTATTCAAATTTCCCGGTACATCCATTGGCACAATGAAGAAATTAATTTCCGTATTGATTTGCATTTGTTAACACTCTATATTCTATTATACAGCACCAAATATTCCCCTAGTGGTGACTTTTGAAACTAATTTGTTTTTTCGCGGAATCCTTCGTCCCCCGTCTTGTTTAAATTTTCTACAAAATGTAGCATCATTCTCGCAAATAGATAGTGCTACAGAACACTGTGAGCACTGTCAGTTTAATTATGGACACCCGGTATTTACTAAAAAAATATATTGTACACTTGTGTGATATGAGTTAATAAAAAATTGATATTTTTATTATTTTTGAGTACAATGCTCCCTATAAAACAAGTAGAAAAACCTATAATTTTTATTCTCTAAACTCCCCAAGTGCTTTTTTTCTCATCAGATTGCATTAACCCCTTCGATTTTCAAAGTAAATATATTTTAGGCTCGTTGGAAATTTTTGGGTTATCAATGATTTCGGGTTAGGGGGAAACAAAATTGACAGTTCATCGTTCATGGATCTTTATTGGAAACGAACAGGAGGGAGCTTTTTCTCATGAAAGAAAAATGATGCCGGTCCAGGTTTTTTTCAAGACACAGAATATTCTACTTCTATAAATTTTCCGTGTCTTGTTACAATGTGATGAAAGGTTTCTTTTTCTTTTTACCTGGAAGCGATTTATCTTGTTCCGTTCTTAATTTTTCATCGCAGTAGAAAGTTATGCTGCCTGCCGAAGAAAAAGAAAAATTGGAAATAAGGATTCGAACCTAGATCGACTTGAAAGGTTTACATTTTGAATTAATAGTAAGATTTAAGTGGAGTACCATCCGGTTTATTTTCTGAGCTATATTTGTCCAAAGACGTACGGTGAAAGAGGGTACACATCTAATTTCTTTTGCTGAAATAGAAAGAGATAAATCTTAATATTGAAAGAATTAAAAGAGTATATTTTCGAGGAAAGAACTTTTAATATCAGAGTCGAGTTTATGAATTATTTATGGCAACCATAAATATCTATACGGATTTGCTTCTCCAGTCGG
>CM063500.1:34673589-34678589 GCA_032207245.1 Pardosa pseudoannulata
ATTTTTAATAATTTGGAGCTGATGGCTTTGTAGAGGATTAATTGCCCATAAGTGTAACAGTGGAAAATGTATATAATTAAGAAAATGTATATAATTCTATTACAATGGTGTAATTTACAATAATTAACTCACCCAAATAGTGACGGATACAATGTTGTCCGGATGAAATAACTTTGTGTTTTAGTGAACATCGTCAATAAATTCACCAAATTTGCCAAGGGGCACTCTATTTTTTAGTAGTACCGATAAGCTTAGATTTGTATCGCTAAGTTAGCGGGAGTATCCTGTTCAGATGTGAAACATTTTCATGATATTTATAGCTGTTATATAAATTGAAATATTCCATAATAACTTCAACTGAATGGAATAAGATATGTACTAGAAAAAATCTTTAAATGTACGGACTATTCACGTCCCCAAGTAGTCAAATTAATCGGAGAACAAAGTGCAAAAAAGATCAAAATTTGTGGACTGTCCCTAAATTTCGAGGACGTTTGGTAACTTTTGGGTAGCTAGAATTTTTGATAGGCACGTTTATTTCATCTGGAGTCACACTTTCATATAATACATACTGCATTCTATCAGAATCATTTGTTAAAGGGACATAAAGAAATAAAAATACAAAAAGGTTTTAAAGGCAAATAAATAAACGGAAAAGAAAATAATCTAAAATAAAGTGAAACTGGAAAAATCATTCCTTGAAGTGTATGTACTAATTTTTGAACGTTTCAATTAGGGTAAACTGAAATCTTAATGCTCTGTTCGGATAAAGATTTCGTTGATAACAGAGAAGAACTGTCTATCTTTTCCCCTTTTACTGTTTCCAGTAAGTTTGATCTCTTTCTTTTATTCTTTGTTTAGATTTCTTCTTATAATCTCTGGATAAACTTGACTTAAAACTGTTAAATTGTTGTATTATTGTTTATATATTGTTGTGTGGTTGTAGAAAAGTATCAGTAAAAAATAAGAATATTTCTGAAATTCAAAAGACAAATAGAGTAGTAGGTTTATATATATATATATATATATATATATATATATATATATATATATATAAATATATATATATATATATATATATATATATATATATATATATATATATATATATATATATATATCATTACACATATGTATAAATATACATATGTGTAATGATGTTTTTAACCTAAAAAACAAAACTACGTAATTATGAATATCTTAAATACCTTTTGGGCGATTCTATCCTTTTCTGGCAGAACTTGGAGACTACATTTTATTCTTCCTATCAACTTCTTTACCTCGAAAACACTAAAGCTCTTCTTATATAATGCTTTATATAACTAGTTTCGATTCATGCATGTCAACACGTGAGTAACCCTTATCAACCCTGATTGGCTGTATTACACACCTATAAGTTCAGATGTACGGGTTTTTCCCTGCAGAGGCCTTTGGAAGATGATGCTAAAATAAACTCCATTTCTCTTCATCCAAATATATATTTTTATACATAAAATTCTTCATTCCGTTTTTTTGTAATATGATTCCTCCTAAACGGATGGACTGATTTTGATGAAATTTTGTGTATATAATTAGGTTTATTCGAGAATAGTTCAGATTTGTCGTGTAGTCCTCGTTTATATTTGGGTATTAACCTGTGATCAAATGTATAGTGGTATTTATTTTGGTTGCGTTGTATAAAATATTTTAGTACTGAATTGAACTTCAGGTTCTGAGAAACTACAGACATAAAATATGAAAACAAACTAAAAGCTAAATTAAAAGCATCTGAAACCAGCTTAAAATAAAAAAAGTAAATTTATTATAATGATATATATATATATATATATATATATATATATATATATATATATATAATATATATATATATATATATCTATATATAATATATATATATATCATTACCATATGTATACATATACAAAGTGTAATATGTTTTTTAACCTAAAAAACAAAACTAACGTAATTATGCCTAATCTTAAATACCTGTTTCGGCATTCTATCCTTTCCTGGCAGAACTTAGGAGACTACATTTTAGCTTTCTATCAACTTCTTTACCTCGAAAACACTAAAGCTCTTCTTATATATTGCTTTATATAACTAGTGTCGAATATGCATGTTACTAAGGCGTCACACGTAGTAACCATTTATCAACACTGACTGAACTGTATGACAACCCATAAGTTCAGATGTACTTGTTTTTTCACAGAAGAACCTTTGGAAGATAATGCTAACTAAACTCCATTTCTCTTCAATCCAAATATATAATTTTTATACATAAAATTCTTCATCTTCCGTTTTTTTGTAATATGATTTCCTCCTAAAACGCAGGGACTGATTTTGATGAAATTTTTGTTATATAATTAGGTTTATTGAGAAATAGTTTCAGATTTGTCGTGTAATCCTCGTTTAATATTTGGATATTAAACCAGTGATCAAATGTACACTGGTATTTATTTTGGGTTGCGTTGGGTAAAAATAATTTTAGTACTGAATTCTAACTTCAGGTGCGAGAAACTACGGACATTAAAATATGAAAAAATAAACTAAAAGCTCAAATTAAAAGCATCTGAAAAACCAGCTTAAAATAAAAAAAGTAAATTTATTATCAATATATATATAATATAAATACATCTATGTACATGCAATCTGATTCTATCTTCACAAAATTTACTTTATCAACACCTTCAAATTAGGTGCCACTCTAATTTAGTTCTGACAATAATTTTTCACTACTTAAGAAAATATGTAAATATAAGAGAGAGGACCTAATCTCAATTTCAAATATATGTAAAAGGGAGTACCTTTGTGAGTTAATATGGTGTGCCCGGAACACTGCTGGTTGAGGGCTGATCAGGATTGGGTATGTATGGATCTTCCGTCGGTCTGACCAGGGGTTTCCTTCTGAGTGTTTGGGGTGAGGCCGTAAATTTTTGATACAGGAACACTGATGGTAGTCGCTAGATGTTCTGAACGTTTCCGGAGTCTCTGTCGAACTCAAGGCTATTCTCCTTGGACTCCCCAACATGTTCCGCCGGACTTGTCTCCTCGACTGGACTCCCGAACACCTTCTGTCTTTTTTAGATTTTTCTACTTTTATTAATTTCATCTTTGTTCCCACTTCCTTCTTATCGTCCAATCGAGATAGTTGTAAAAATCTAATTGGTCTGCTTAACCCCGACTTGATATCGCCAGCGTTTAAAACCTTATCCCTTCTAGTTGGGCACTGTCTCTTGGGGACTGATAAATAACTCCGCAAAGGTATATTCTTATTTAGTGTCATGTACGGAGACTTGATTCTAATCTGGAACTGGGATCAGAACCCCGCCCGAGAATCCCACACAAGAACCGTTGAAATAATCTTTATTGTCCTCTTCCCTTTACAAAAGATGTGATGAGGTCAGATTTAGATCCCGAGCATTTTACTTCTTGTATGAATGAATCAATTATATTACTGATCTAAATCGCCTCATCACAAGATTCACAATTTGATCCAATTTATTAAAGATCCAGAATAGCGCGCTTATTGGGAATATTATAATGGCGTTTGAAACAACTTACCGCTAAAGTATCTGTGGCTCAGTGGTCTGCACAACGGGCTTCGGTATGAAAAGTCCCAGGATCGAGTCACCGTACAGACGATGTGAGAAGTTTAATTTAGTTTAACTTCTTTTGTGCTGACTGTAAGCGTGGGTGTCTCAAGTATTTTTAAAACAATTTTCCTTACTTTTCCATCAAAGCGGTTCAATTTATAATTTATTTAAAAACATGTTACAATTTTTGAATTTACAGCGTTAAAATAGGGCAACGTCTGTAAGGTCGTATAATATATATATATATATATATATATATATATATATATATATATATATATATATATATATATTATATATTATACATATATATACATAACATACATACATATATATATATATATATATACATACATATGTATTTATATTTACATATATTATATATATATATATATATATATATATATATATATATATATATATATGTCAGGATTTAAATTGTAGATTAATTTTAAAAGATTTTAATTAAGGATTCTTTACTGAGAGTGACGCGGCGTGAGGAGTTAGCCACATAAATACGGCTCACGCGCAGTAATCTGTGCAGAGAGCAGTGTGCACATTCCGCAGACAGAGCTGTGGCTACCCGAAGTAGCTAAGACTGCCTTTGTTAAAAGTTAGGCGCCAATGTGCGATGCCATTGAAGATGATTGATGAGTAGTGTGCTAAGATTTGAATAAAGCTATGAAAATGTACTCAGGACTCTAGTGTCATTTAGTGGGAACCTGTCATATATATATATATATATATATATATATATATATATATATAATATATATATATATATATATATATATATATATATATATAGTGTATACTAGTGTCTAGACTGTTCATTTTCTTTATTTATAATTTTCATATAAGTAGATTTTAGTAGCAAATAATAAAAGTAAGATTTTCAGCTCGAAAAGAAGAATACTGATAGATATGATAGGAAATAAAATAAAATAAAACTTTCCTTAATCGTAAACTATTAGACCTTTTGAGACCTAATAGTTATTGAAGTAGTTTAAAAAGTTGGTCTTACGGTCCCTTGCGGATTAGTTTAATCGTATCTAATGCGTCTTTAAATTTTGAAAAGCCAATAGGAATGTGTTTGAGTTTGTCTTTGACTAAAAAATAGACATTTCTTGTGTGAACATAATTTCATACCAAAAATTGAGAGCTAAAGAATGTAAGAAATAAAATTATTTAGTCTTCATGATAGTCCAAAGGGCAAAAACACAGATATCTATATGCTTCTGGTTACCTAAACAGAAGAAAACAAAAATGAAAAGGGACTCGTTCAGACGCCGAATTAGACAAACTGTGGTCAAATCAGTACAGCATTGCTCTTGTACCGGAGTTTCTAAGTTTGAATCTCACTGATGGCTTGGATGATCTTTATAGTTCGAAATTGGATTTAAATTG
>CM063500.1:34683589-34696089 GCA_032207245.1 Pardosa pseudoannulata
AAAGATGTGATGAGGTCAGATTTAGATCCCAAGCAATTCACTTCTTGTTTTATTTATAGCAATTATAATATTTAATCAATTATATTAATTATATCAATTATATTAATTATCAATTATAATAATGATCTAAATCGCGTCACCACACCGGGCAACAAGTAACAGTATATGCGCAATATAACCTGATCAACAATAAATCTACATCGTTATATTCATTTCCAGATTTTGCTCAGATTTCCTAGTCAAGTTTCTAAGCAGAATAGTATAGCGGACATAGCGAAACTCCATGTAATACTATCATTAGCCAATAGGAGCTGGATCGATGTTCGGGGTGTGGTGAAGTCCTCCAGTGGCCCCTCGCAACGTGCAGGAATTACAGGACCATTTGGTGAGAGCTTGGTACTGTGACGTCCTGGAGTAGGAGTTGGCGAAGTCAGTGACACAGGCTGGACAACTGTTTACTCTGGATTAAATACTTTTTTCGAGTGAATAATTTATGTACAGCTATGTACAGGTTTCAATAGATTCTAAATCTTCTGAGATCTCGTGCTGAGATGACATCAACACAATTACAATGCGTGGGTACAGTAAAGCTAGTTCTTCTAAACCACTGGACCAGTTCGGTAATTAGTGCTGGTACGAAACGCTGACACTATAACCTCCGGGCTGACGATCAGTGCAGTCGGCTTTCACATTAAGGTTCAAACATTCAGAGTGCGTATCACGCTGGAGTTCGTTGAGGAAACTCAGGAAGCAAGACGATCTAAAATGAGAGCAAGGGTCACTCTCAGCGACTTACTTCTATGAACGAAGTAGAAAAAAATATTAAGATAACGGGAATGAGATGCCAAAGTCGAAAGTCGACTTTTTAGCAATAGCGGAGAAGCTGGCGGTCTCTAAAGCAAACAAGCTCCGGAAATCGGAGAGACGAGTGGGCTCCTCTCGAGCTCCACAAAACAGCTCCAAAGCAACTCTAAAGAAAAAGTTCCCTTCTTGGCTCCGCCAATCTTCTTTTATAGGGGTCCCGGTTCCTTTCACGTGATTCTTCCGTGAGTTTGGAAACCTTCCAGACCCAGGGTGACGCAATCTTGCGGTCACTCCCCCACCTGGATCAGCTGATCCGTTTCCAGATGTGGCTGAAAAGTCGTCTTTAAGTCAACCGACCATATCAACTTAAATTCCTTTTGCAGCACTGGTAACGGGGGACAGATGTGCACTATAGCATCGCTCGATTAATAATTATTACCCGAGTCTTTTCATTCAAATAGCCCTCACAAAGACTCAGATGCTCTGGCTTCAGCATACCGACAGTTTTCAATTACGTCCATTTAAGTGTAAGTCGTGGGTTTGTTGACGGGACCTAGTGCAGAAATGTCTATTGTTAGGATCACAGTCTTCTACCTGCTGCTAACCGTAATTGTCCTCTGCGAAAGGTCACCTTCCATTCTTCTTTCGCTAGGGTCATGTAACGGATCGTTACAGTACTCGTTACATCAGACTAGCTATCAGTACTTTGTGGAGTTATTCCATGCCGTGTGCTGGTGAATTTTGAGGGCTAAAGGTGATCCTATATGTTATTAATAGGGTAGTCATAATGTAATGGATGTTTGGTGTATTTGTCCAAAACAAAAAGCAATATAAATATCGATATCACTATTTTACATTAAGGTAACCGACCAAGTTCGGAGCCAAAATATTTAAATAAGGTCTTTATGGAAATATTTTTTTAATTATTGCAGTAAAAGATTATAAAAAATAGAAAAAATATGAAAATAAACATAAATACAAATAATTGTCTTAAAAATTTGTAAAAATAGAGAAAAAACTAAACATTTTTTTACTTTACGCCAGAACTCTTAACTAAAAAATACGCAAAACATATAACTTTTTCTTGAATAAATGTAGACATATATCCATTATGTATGCATTGAACCTCCAGAATGAAAATATTCTAAAGTATAAATGAATTATAGCCAATCAAGTAATTTAGAGCAAAAATTCAATAAAAAAAATAATGAAGTTTCTAACATAAATTCCCATAACTCATCTCAAAATGAATATATATATAATCCTAAGGTTCAATGCATACATAACACCATTAAAAACATACAGTTATATTCTAAATAAATTCTAAAAATTATTTTAGCAGTTATGAATGTTGAGGTGTGGTGCTGTAGCAAAAATCACAGTTTTTCAGAAATTCAATTTAAAGATTTTATTGGATAAATTCATTGTGATGAAGCGATTTAAAATCAGTTATATAATTGATTAATTCATACGAGAAGTAAATGCTTGGGATCTAAATCCATCATCACATCTTTTGTAAAGGACAAAGGACCACAAAATATATTCAACGGATTTTTTTTCGTCTTTTGCGGTAGTCTCGGTCGTAGTTCTGATAGTCCCAGATTAGAATAGTGTCTCCGAACATGACACTAAATAAGAATGTACCTTTGTGGTGTTATTTATGAGTCCCTAATGGTCAGTAATTTGAACAAGGTTTTTCCAAGTTGGCGGTCTCAAGGCGAGGTTAAACCAATAGATTTATACATCTATCCGATTGGACAAACAGAAGGAAGAGGGAACAAAGATGAAATTAATATAAAAGAAGAAAAGTCTAGAAAAATTCGAATTCGAGAGTGGAGTCGAATCGAAGGGAGCAGAGCATCGAGTCGAGGAGACAAGTCAACTGTCAGTGTTCAGGACTCGAGGACAGAGTATGGGGATAAAGGAATTAAGAAACACCTCGACATCTTTCAACGATCAGAAGTTTCCAGCTCATCCAATTTTCAGTATATAGTTATATTAGAAGGTCCCATACCAGCGGTGATAAGGAGTCCACATTATCATCACATCAATAGAAAGGTATCTACAAGAGCTAAATACAGCCTTGGCACACCCAAAAGATCCACAAAATACGCATTATTATACATATTTGAAATTGAGATTATCCTCTCACCTATATACAAAGAGTTAGCTAAGTATAGGAAATTATTATTATATATCTTAATTGGTGTGGCACCTATTTTGATTATATTAAATAAGTAAATTGTATGAAAATTAATCTAAATCTTGTATAATAATAATGTATATATTATTGTAATAAATTGACTTATTTTTTTATTTTAAAGCTGTTTTCAGTCGTTTTTAATTTAGCGTATTAGTTTATTTTTATTTTATGTTTGTAGTCTCTCAATATTGAATTTAAAATTAAATATATATCTACACAACGCAACCCAAATAATATATTTAGTCTTTGTATAAATGAAATAAATATACTATAAATATTTGATCATAGGGGAATATAATTTTAAACGAGAGCTATATGACATTTTTTATTTTTATAGTTTGATAAACATTCAGAAATATGTTGGAGTAATTATTTATTCATTTAAAAGCTATAATGTGCTATTTACGACGTTTTTCATGCTAACACTCAAAGTCATTTTAACTGTTAATTATATATCTTTTCGACATTCCGGTGATGATTAATATTGTATATACTTCTAATGACTATAAACAAGCTGAAAAATAGTTTTCGAAGCTAAAGGACTGATCTTTAAAATAAACGAACAAAAATATTTCACGGAAATCGATTTAATATTTAAGATTAAGACTTTAAAATGATTCAGATGAATGTTGAATTTAAATATAGGGCTAACATAAATGTCAAGTTTGAATAATAATTGATGGAAATATTCTAAAGATAAAAGTCTCTAAGAGAATAAAATATAGAACTTTCTTTGAATTTAATAAGCATTAAAAGTGAACTTAAATATATCCTCTGATGCACGACGTTGTACCAAAAGCAATAAAATTGAAAGAACTCTAAGATGCAGACTTTTTAGAATTTAATTGATTTATCCTCGGAAGAAATAAAAATATCATTACACCCCAGAGAGTTTTCTCTCAGTTTTTTTCTCGAATGTGCACACCAAGATACTTAAAAATCAGAATTGTTTCAGAAAATTTTGGCATCTCAAGAATATGTCAAAAAGCCCAGTGGGATGATTCTAGAGATGTTCTGCTTCAAAAACTATTCTCCTCTCCGAAAAAAAATGCATTTAGTTTAAAAGAATTTTACCTTTACTTTGCATTTCCCATTTTTTAAATGTTATAAACTTATACTTTTTTTACTTTATATTTGGCTTTACTGTAATTGGCATGCACAAGAAGCACTTCTTTTCTCTTTTTATGCAATTTTCGCCTTATTTCTACAGAAAGAAGACATCTGAAATCTTATGTAACATTTTAAGAAACGCAAGGTTTTATTACTGTTTAAATTTCTTAGAACTTATTCTCAAATATATATATATATATATATATATATATACATAAATAATATTTTTTATAAGACTTTCGAAACTTTATTAAATATACTTTGTTAAAAATATCAAATTAAAAAGGATTTTCAAAATTTTACAATTTTATACAATTGCAAAATTTTACATTTAATATTTTTATAAGACTTTCGAAACTTTATTAAATATACTTTGTTAAAAATATCAAATTAAAAAGGATTTTCAAAATTTTACAATTTTGCAGTTATAGGTTTTTTTTTTATTTTCAAGAAAAAATCTTGAATAGTGTACTATTATTTTTCCAATCCCACATTCAATTTATTTAATTTGTTTTATGTAGTATAATTTCTAAAAATGCAAGAATTTCAATAAAATATTTTGTATTTTTAATCCTCTTATTATTCAAAAAGTTACTTAAACCGTTTCAGGAAATTTATTACACATTGTTTGGGGATAAGAACTTTCCAAGATTTTCCTCTACGAGGCATGGTCAGAAAGTAAATGTATATATACATAAATAATATTTTATATATATATATATATATATATATATATATATATATTATATATATATACATAAATAATATTTTTTTTCTTTCTATCTCTGTATACACACACACACACACACACACACATATATATATATATATATATATATACATGTACACACATGTACACTGTCTAACAATAAGTATTTGGACACCTATGCAGATGACGATATCTGCGGCCCTTTGGTACTTCACGGAAACAGCATCAGCATTAGTCCCATGCAAGATGCCGTGCAATTCGGAGCTCTCTGATTTCTAGAAAGCTATAATTATCGGGTATCACAAATGTGGCCGATCCTTAAGGGACAGCGATCTGAAGTACCCAAAATCCACAGTGGCCTATGTGATTAAGAAGTGGAAGGTGAGCGGTGATTGTCGGAATGTGCCCCGAGTCGGCAGACCAACGAAACTGGGAGATAAAGACCGACGAGTGCTGTCCAGAAAAATTCGGAAGAACCGTTCCCAACCGATAGTCCTCATCGGTGAGGAGTTTCAACAGGCATCTGCGAATATTGTTTCAATAAATACCATCCGTAAGGAAGCACATCTGCTTGGTTTTCATGGTCGTGCTGCTGCCCATAAGCCTTTGATCACAAAGCCCAACCACGCTGCTCGGTTAATATGGTGCAAAGCACACCGAAATTGAACCGTAGATCAGTGGAAACGGGTTCTTTGGAGCGACGAATCAAGGTTCATCCTTTACCGTTCGGAAGGCAGGATCTGGATCTGTCGTTTGCCTGGACAACGTCTCCCACCAGGACTCATTGTGCCAACATTCAAGTGCGGTGGAGGTGGAATTATGGTCTGGGGGTGTTTTTCTTAGTATGGACTGGGAACCTTAGTCCCCATTCATGTTAAGCCTAATTCCGATGCCTGCTGCACTATTTTGGACGAAAATGTGCTTCCAACGAAGTGGCAGTTTTATAGGTTGGACTTCTGTTACTTTCAGGACGACAATGCCAGTTGTCATGTTTCGAGGTTAACCAAGGCTTGGTATAGTGTCAATGGAGTTCATCGAATGGACTTCCTGCCCAGAGCCCAGACATGAACCCTATCGAGAACCTCTGGTACGAGTTGGATCGCCGAATTAAGGGGTGCGCTACCCGTTCAAAATCAGTGAAGAAACTTGTATGTCTACTCCAAGCCGAGTGGAAGACAATACCACTAGCTGTAATACAAAGACTTGTGGAAAGTATGCCCCTGAGGGTTCAAGCTGTAATTTCCTCTTGTGGAGGCTCTAACAACTATTGATTTTAAATAAAGTTAGTTTTTCTTTACTATCACAGGTGTCAAAATACTTATTGGTAGACAGTGTATATATATATATATATATATATATATATATATATATATATATATATATATATATATATTTATATATATATATAATATATTTATTATTTATATATATTTATATAACATAATACTTATATATATTATATATATATATATATATATATATATATATATATATATATATATATATATTATATAAATTAAAAATTAGTTACGTCGGTTACAATAAGAATTTTATCCTTTATTGTGTTTACTTCCCTGGGCTTGCTGGGCAAGGGAAATTCTAAGAAACTAGACTATTGAAGTGTATATATATATATTATCGAAAATTATTACGTCGGTTACAATAAGAATTTTATCCTTTATTGTGTTTATTTCCCTGGGCTTGCTGGGCCAGGGAAATTCTAAGAAACTAGACTATTGAAGTGAACAGTTGTAGCACATTAAAGAGAACGGCTAGATCATGAAAGGACTTAAACTTCATTTTAGAACTATGGAAACGACATATTTCTCATCCAAAGGCACAGAAATGAATCAGTATGAAAGCATTTTCCTTTTACAGAATTGGGCCCTACAGCGATATGCGGAGACTAATTTTTTCCCAGAGAAAGTGGTGAGCTCTCTCAACAGTAAGAAGGAACTTAGTTCATTTTAAAGAGTGAGCTATTTTATTGAGGCAAATGGAAAATGGGCAGAGTGGGCAGAAAATTTGCATTATTGTAGAATAAAAGTTGGGAGATGGGTTAGAAGAATTCAAGTAGCGGACACTCCTTTAGATAAGATATCTTGTGGTGGGAGAATAGTTTAAGAGGAATAAGAATGGGAAAGAGGACAATTTTTAAGAGATATTTTAAGCATAATAACTTTGATATAGTACTCTGTCTCTCACTCACTCACGCACACACACACACACACACACACACACACACACACACATATATATATATATATATATATATATATATATACATACACTTAGCATGGATAAATAGAACACAAGTGCCTTATAAATATACAAAATAGTATGCACATAGAATGCATATATGCATATATGTAAATATATATATTTGCTTATTAATTTCCTATTTTATAATCCTTCTTCGAATATTATTATGTTACGAAGAAGATAATGAATGGAATTTAAGCTTAGTGATAAACTTCTAGAATTAAGTCTACTTGTATTGAAGTCTTAGTAATGAAAATACCATATACTTTGTACCCTTAATTGCTAATATGTAACTGTTAAACAAAAGCGATGTGTAAATATAAGATAATTTAAGAGTGAGTATTTATTCAAATTCGTGCACTTCTTTTTATAACGAATTTCTAGAAAACAAGTGTACTAAGCCACAGATGCTGAAACAAAATTAATTAGTTTGAAAGCTGCACTACCTTCAAGATAAATATCACTAGGAACAGACTGTGAGCTCCTTTCTTTCAATCAGTTGAAAACTTGTAATAATAGACATTTCATAATGAATATTTAGATTTTTAATTACGCCATCTGTAAAACAAGGAGAATATTCTGGAATGTGAATAATTAATTTATTTCACTGTGCTTGGTGACGCAATAATGGTGTCTTTTTAAAAACGTACATTAAATTAACATCGTACGATTAAGAGGATAGCAATTAAATTACGATATGTTCGGTTAACTTTTGAGACATTTCGTGCAATTTTTTTAAAATTGAGTACATTTACTTTCTGACCATGCCTCGTAGAGGAAAATCTTGGAAAGTTCTTATCCCCAAACAATGTGTAATAAATTTCCTGAAACGGTTTAAGTAACTTTTTGAATAATAAGAGGATTAAAAATACAAAATATTTTATTGAAATTCTGGCATTTTTAGAAATTATACTACATAAAACAAATTAAATAAATTGAATGTGGGATTGGAAAAATAATAGTACACTATTCAAGATTTTTTCTTGAAAAAAAAAAAAAACCTATAACTGCAAAATTGTAAAATTTTGAAAATCCTTTTTAATTAGTTAATTTAATATTTTTAACAAAGTATATTTAATAAAGTTTCGAAAGTCTTATACGTTTTATTACATAATTAGATATTAGGATTCAAAAGTACAGGAAATGAACATTTTGGAACGGGATCTTGGAACAGGTACAAAGTAGGAATGTCCTATATTTTTATTACATAATTAGATATTAGCATTTAAAAGTACAAAAAATTAAAATCTTGGAACGTGAAATTTTGGAAACGGAAAATCTTGGAACGAGCTGAAAATAAATATCATATCAAAACAATATGTAATCTTTTTCATAAAACAGTTAATGTAATATTTTAAATAAAAAATAAGAGGATTTTTTATTAAAGATTTTTATTAGATTTTTTATTAAAATACTGGCATTTTTAGAAATTAGACTACATTGTATATGAAAGAAATTTGAGTTGAATGGGCGATTGTATAAACTATAACATACCATTAAAGCTTCTTTCTTGAAAATTAAAAAAAAATCCCTCTAACTGCGAAATCATTAAGTTTTGAAAAGCCATTTCAATTGGTAAATCCATTTTTTGAACAATATATATATATTTAACAGTTAAGTACGAAAGTCCTATACATACGTACATACATACATATATACATACACACACACACACACATATATATATATATATATATACATATGTCTATATATATGTATACGTATATATGTATATCAATGTATATATATATATATATATGTATACATATGTCTATATATATGTATACATATATATGTATATATATATGTATACATATATATATATATATATGTATACATATGTCTATATATATGTATATATATATACATATATATATATACATATATATATATATATATATATATATATATACATATATATATACATATATATATACATATATACATATATATATATATATATATATATATATATATATATATATATATATATATATATATATATATATATATATATATATATATATATATATATATATATATATATATATACAGAAACCAAACCTTTATTTTTTATTACATAATTAGATATTAGCATTTAATTGTAGAGGAATTAACCCACATTAGGTAAATCCATTTTTTGAACAATATATATATATTTAACAGTTAAGTACGAAAGTCCTATACATACGTACATACATACATATATACATACACACACACACACACATATATATATATATATATATACATATGTCTATATATATGTATACGTATATATGTATATCAATGTATATATATATATGTATACATATGTCTATATATATGTATACATATATAAATAATATATATATATATATATATATATATATATATATATATATATATATATATATATATATATATATATATATATATACAGAAACCAAACCTTTATTTTTTATTACATAATTAGATATTAGCATTTAATTGTAGAGGAATTAACCCACATTATTTTGGAATCTTATCCTTTTCCTAATCATCCATTGAAATTCAGGGATGCTGTGACATGCAAGATGTAATAATTAGGATTATTATGAATTTTCAGAAAAGTCAGGGATGGTTCTGAAATTTAATTATGAGGAAAATGGAAGACACCCTTTGTTTTACTTTGTTTATAAAGCAACAGTTTTTTAAAACAATCCAGCTCCCTTGCCTACGTTGTTTAAATAGTTTTAAGGTATTCTCTTTAGCATTAGTTATTTTTCTATAAATTCTCAAGAAGCTATAATTTTTTTATAGTAAACCCAGCTTTACAAATTCATGTATTATTAAATGTTTGGTGTAATTTATTTATTACACAGCGACTTTAAAAGGTAATTTTATTAATTTCAGATTATATTTTTATTTTTAGATCAATTGTTATTGCTATTTTACTAATTTCAAATAATTTTATTAAAAGGCAAATTTTGAAATTATCGAGAAAAACTACCCACCGTATACCAAAGTAATGAAGCATTCGGCCATTCCATAGAAACCGGTGGGAAAAACGCTTGACTCTTATCACTTTTAAATATATTAAATTAAAATTCAAGCATAAAATATTTTTTTGAGCAAATATAACAAAAAGCGTTTGAAACATTATAAAATCTCAATAAATGAAATTTCTATTTTTATAAAAAAAAAAAATTTTCTATTGGATCAAATTACGGAATCTAAACCATTCTCACATTCTTAATTCAAAATCTTCAAATCATTCCAGGTTTTAGAGGAATTCTATACACAAACGGACAGAAAATTTTGAATTAAAAAATAACATTATTATAAATATTTGGTTGTTAGAACATTTTTGTCATCTAAGACACTTGTTTTCTATTCAGAATATGCTTAATTGACTGACAGTTACCAACCTTAACTGAATAACTAAGTAACTCCAATTGCGGGAATTAGTTTTGATGATAGTGTGTCATCTAAAAATACCTTGTTTTCTATTTAGAATATGCTTAATTGACTCACAGTTACCATTAACTGAATAACTAAGAAACTCCAATTGAATTAGTTTTGATCATAGTGTGTCATCTAAAAATACCTTGTTTTCTATTTAGAATATGCTTAATTGACTGACAGTTACCAACCTTAACTGAATAACTAAGAAACTCCAATTGCGGGAATTAGTTTTGATCATAGTGTGTCATCTAAAAATACCTTGTTTTCTATTTAGAATATGCTTAATTGACTGACAGTTACCTTAACTGAATAACTAAGAAACTCCAATTGCGGGAATTAGTTTTGATCATAGTGTGTCATCTAAAAATACCTTGTTTTCTATTTAGAATATGCTTAATTGACTGACAGTTACCAACCTTAACTGAATAACTAAGAAACTCCAATTGCGGGAATTAGTTTTGATGATAGTGTGTCATCTAAAAATACCTTGTTTTCTATTTAGAATATGCTTAATTGACTGACAGTTACCAACCTTAACTGAATAACTAAGAAACTCCAATTGCGGGAATTAGTTTTGATCATAGTGTGTCATCTAAAGCACACCTTGTTTTCTATTTAGAATATGCTTAATTGACTGACAGTTACCAACCTTAACTGAATAACTAAGAAACTCCAATTGCGGGAATTAGTTTTGATCATAGTGTGTCATCTAAAAATACCTTGTTTTCTATTTAGAATATGCTTAATTGACTGACAGTTACCAACCTTAACTGAATAACTAAGAAACTCCAATTGCGGGAATTAGTTTTGATCATAGTGTGTCATCTAAAAATACCTTGTTTTCTATTTAGAATATGCTTAATTGACTGACAGTTACCAACCTTAACTGAATAACTAAGAAACTCCAATTGCGGGAATTAGTTTTGATGATAGTGTGTCATCTAAAAATACCTTGTTTTCTATTTAGAATATGCTTAATTGACTGACAGTTACCAACCTTAACTGAATAACTAAGAAACTCCAATTGCGGGAATTAGTTTTGATGATAGTGTGTCATCTAAAAATACCTTGTTTCCTATTTAGAATATGCTTAATTGACTGACAGTTACCAACCTTAACTGAATAACTAAGAAACTCCAATTGCGGGAATTAGTTTTGATCATAGTGTGTCATCTAAAAATACCTTGTTTTCTATTTAGAATATGCTTAATTGACTGACAGTTACCAACATTAACTGAATAACAAAGAAACTCCAACTGCGGGAATTAGTTTTTGAAACAACAGATGTTAATTAGAAAGAAGTACACTTGTAAGAGATTAAATGCAAATTTATGCAAAAAAAGAGTTTTGTAATATAAATTATTGAATATCAGTAAAACCAATTTATTCTTATTTATAATAACAACGCATAAATACAAGCTAAAGAACGTAAAGAATGCATAGGAAAATTGAAAAACAAAAGACATGCAATGTAATTCGCATATTAAAATAACATATTTATTGAAAGAAATCCGTTTTTTGTTTGCTTTTATTCACTGCTAAATTATTCAACAATGTATAAAGAGGAAAATGATGATAAATTATAGATGAAAGACTTTTCAGACAAAAATATATCTGTCACTAATTCTTTAAAGAAATATAATTTCATCCTGCACTGTTAACCCTTTAATACACAAGTAACTTCTACCTATTTCATGTAGATACCTGTATAAAATCTAAATTATTATGGACCGCACAAAATAAAATAAATATGAAGTTTAAACAACTTTAAATACTATTTACATTACACAGTACATTAGTGATCAGGTATCTGTTTAAAACAACATACGATGCTATTTATGAAAAAGGAGAAAATCCGTAAAAAATATTTATTTGCTATTACATGTAAAATAAGTAATGTAAAATGGAGTTTGATAATAGATTAAATCAAATTTTCATGCTTTGATGTCAAGTTTTAATGTTTTGTCAAGATTCGATGTATGCCAT
>CM063500.1:34706089-34783589 GCA_032207245.1 Pardosa pseudoannulata
AGCAAAAAATTTGATTAATCAACTCTAAAGTAGTAAAATTAAGAGAGGATTAAACAGAGGTTCCTTGTCCATCAAGGGAGGACAAGTAAATACAACAGGGGATTAATTCAATGTGACCGTTGAATTAATTTTCACCATGATATATGCATATGAAATAGCAAAAAGTTTGATACATACACTCTAAAGTAGAAAACTTGAAGAGAGGATTAAAGAGAGGTTCCTTGTCCATCAAGCCTGGACAAGTCAATGCAGTATGGGATTAATTTCATGAGACCGGCGGATTAAATTTCGCAGTGGTACATGCATATGAAATAGGAAACATTTTGATAGATACTCTCTAAAGTAGAAAATATGAAGAGAGGCTTTAATACTAGTTTAGAATTGATTTACTTACCTGATTTATCTAATTTGTAGATTCAATATATAAATTTGAAGACACACAGTAGAAACAGTGGAGGCATTCCTTTTTTTTTCTTCGGAGAAAGAAAAGAAACCATTTTTATTTGTGATAGGCCCCCTTACGTGTGAATCTATCCGCTGAGAACACCATCATAGTCAAGAAGTAAAGAAAGGGTCAGAAGCTCTAATAGCTTCCAATTAAGGAATTTGATTAACATAGAGAAAAACCTCTACTAATGAATGGTTTGATATCCCGGACAATGCTAACCTCATGCGTCAGTTGTCCTTGATTCGAATTTATTTGTCGAATTAAGATGTCGATTATTTAAAAGATTGAATAGAATTTAATAATTTACTGTGCGCACTTCTATCCACACACATACATATGTATAATATGTACACACTCACACATAGGAAAGGTTTTTGTGCTATGGAATACTAAGATTATTTGTCTGTTTTATTCTTCTATTTGACTATTTTGGGAATTGTCTATTATAAACTTGCGACTTCCAGGGCATTGCAAGCACTTGCGCCTTGTTTCAGGCACATGGTGTTTAAGTGTGAATCATTATCTTATTTTTAAATGTCTAAAACACTTTTATAACATCGCCTGCTATACCATTATACAGAAAATTGATATAACCATGACCCTCAAGCAGTATCGAGCGCATTTTTCCAAAAAAAAAAAAAATTGCAAATTAATAATTTCTATAGTTTCCTAACGGACCAGTTGGTGCCTCAAAATTACTTAAGAGTCCTGTTGCGTCATGCGCATTCCGTGATTTAGGAAATAGACAAAGGAGTAGAAAATGGTAGTTAAGATTTTATTGATGGAAAAAATAAAAAGATTTCGGTATGTTTTGAAGACTTTTCATTACAAAAGCATGGAATTAAGATTGGAAAAAATAATGTAGATGAGTTTGGGTTAAACTTTAATACACACATATATGTAAAACAACCTGTTTGTGAAAATATTTTATGTTTACAGGTAATGACAGAATCATATAGTTTTTTATTTAGCTGATTCTAAACAAGTGGACTTAAATTATTTTGCATTAGTTTTTATTCAGATTAGCTTTAAAACATTTAATTTTTGCACTAAAAGTAAATTTTAATGGCAGAAATTGAATGATTTAGAATATGAGTTGATTCTGAATATATAATACTATCTATTTTTCTGTAATTCAGTCAATCAGTAATTCACTGAATATAGAATCGTATAGTTTATTATTTAGCTAATTCTAAACAAGTTGACTTAAATTATTTTGTATTACTTTAATTTCTATTAGTTTTTAAAAACATTTAATTTTTGCACTAAAAGTAAATTTTAATGGCAGAAATTGAATGATTTAGAATATGAGTTGATTCTGAATATATAATACTATCTATTTTTCTGTAATTCAGCAAATAGAACAGGCTAAATAACTATTTAAGTCAGAAATTCCACCTGAAATAGAAATACATTGCCATATATCAATAAGTTGGGCTAGAACAAAATATTTACTTGCATTCTTCCGTTTAGTCGCTTGAGAAAGCACGTTCATCTAATAAAACAAAAATGCATTTACCTTATAAAATATTATAGAGGAATCTACACCATTATGTGTAGTTTTAGTTTCTATGATATTGCAACAATTAATGGTGTTCATTAACTTTGCTTACCGTTGCGAAAAATTGGATTCTCTAGGTTTTGATAAGTGAGTAATTTTAGCAGGAATTAAAAAATATGAAACCTGCATTCATTATTAAAACTTAATTTTTTATTTTAGATCATGAGAGTTAAGACTAAAAATATATTCCACAAAAAAAGTATTTATTTAGTACCAACCTGTAATTAACAGCTATTGAGTCTTAGTTTTCAGAATTAATTGAAATAATATTGACAAAGTATTTTTATATACAGTTTGCTCTCTGTTTAGCGATCTTTAAGGAACCTTGAAAATCTGTCTAAGTAGAGATCCACCTTAAATAAAATTTGTAAAATTAATATTTAGAGTCAAACTTTTACAGATATATTTATTTATTTATTGACTTTTTTAAAAAGGTTTTTATTATCATTATTATTTTACTTACAAAAGTATTTTAACACATTGTGTACTAGTACATTTCACAGTGGAATTGTACCGGGAGCGGGCGTTTTGCTGTTAAATTTAGTTATTCATTTGAATCTCAATAGATCGAAAATTATTTAATTTTTAACCAACTTTTCGTATTTTATATTGAAATATATAAACAAATATATAAATAGAAATAAATAAATAACAACCATAAGATTTTTGTAAACAAAAAATATATTTTTTAGTGAATAAATTTTTAATAGTACCGTAAATATGAAAAATGAAATAGAAATAGTAGTATGTAGTTTTAATTTTCTCCCGTTATGTGGTTCCGCATCGACTGATGTAGTCACTAAAACTAGTTTTTATTTGTCTAAATATTTCCAGAATTTATGTAATAGACAAGAAAATTCGGCTTCGTTTTTCTGTATATACCGTTATTTTTGTACCCACAAACAAACAGTGTTGTTACACTAACCGGTACTAGTAACTGTCCCGCGCTCAAGTATCAATCGTCAGAATACATACTAGTACGTGACCCGCGTACAATGTGTTAATTATTTCAATTTTTACTTTGACCCCGTTTTTCTATATTCATTCATAAGTACTACCAAGTGTAGCTTAAATGCTGTTTAAATATTATAGTTCTTTATGTAAAAATATGTATCAATAGTTTTATTTGTTATTAAAAAAAGCATGTCAAAAGTTTAATCTTTAAAACCTCAAATTAAACATAAATAGCTTATAATATAAATATGTAAAAGATCAATGGGAATAATTAAAAGAAAAATATTTAAAAGATTTGCAAAATAGAATAGTAAGAGATTAAAATTTCAGCCGCATTCAAAGCATAACTATTAATAGTTTGAACAATCAACTATAATATTGATAGTATATATAAACTATATTCTATTTACTATCAATTATAATATATCTATCCACTAAAAACTATCTACTAAAATGTAGTAGTACGTGACCGGCTCTCAAGTATCAATCGTCAGAACACGTATAGTACGTGTCTAACACAATGTGTTAATTTACATTTGGTAAGATACAAGGCAACATACAATTTGATAAGATACAGTTATACAATTAAATGCTTTTAAAAAATTAAAAAATTGTATTGTATTTTTTTGATTTATAGTTTTTTCTCCTCAAATTAAACATAAATGTTATATGATAAATAAAAAGATATCAATAGCTAGAAAAACATTAAGTAGAAATGATTAAAATGTTTTAGTTTTACTTATCTTTAATCTTTATCTCTTTGTTTAATATTGATTTTTGTTTACTCTACTATTACTTCATGATTTTTTATAATTTCAGTAAATATCATTTAAACTATCAATGTATCATCTTGATAAAAAACATGTTCACAAATACTCCATTCTTCAGGTGTTTTCTTTGTTTATTTCTACATATGTAATTTACAGTTCCACTCCAAGTTCTTTACTGGGAATTTCAGCAGGGCAAAAGCAGTATTTTTAAAAAATTTCGTCTGAAGAAACTTCTTTACATGCTGATGTAATCACATACATTGCATACAAAATTGCATAGTTTCTAATTTTCATATTATCATATGAATTTTTTTATTTTCCTATTCACTCTCTTTGTATGGCTTTAAATTATGAATGATACACATCTAAACTAAATTGCTATAGGGAAAAATGAACAGTATATTTGAAACAGAGAGTGATGTATGTGATCGTACAAATTTAAACGTAAAACTTTTTTTTTCTTATGTATTTTGTCATTTTCTTTTGGTCTTTTTGTGACGTTATACACTTTATTGTTTTCTGATAATAAATCCTTTGATATTCTTAAAATACCTTGTTGCGTTGATTTGCTTATAATAAATTGAAAAATCACCACATTAGTCAAATAATGTAATTATTATTTTTCAGTGTTTTCTTTGTTTATTACATATAAATGTACAACATTGTTCTTTACTGGGAATTTTGGATAGCAGTCATTTTTAAATGTCTAAGAAACTTCTTTACATGCTGATTCATCCATTGACTATTGTTTTCTAAATTTCACTTTTGTCAGATTTTTTTATGCAATATACTTCTTTAAATTTGCTAAAAATAACACAGGTCTAAAATTTTGCACTCAAAACTTTTAGCCAGAGTAGCTTTTTTTTACATAACAGTCTGGAATAGGATAGTAGGATTCTCTTGTTACAAAAATCATTAAAAATTTATTTTTTTTTATTATTTTGCCTCATATTTTGTCTAATGTACAAATATTTTAGATCTGTTTCCACACTTATTTTTTATCTATACCACTTTGTCAGATATATTTTTTGATAATTGTATATCTTCTTTGATTTGCTTAATCGAGTCTTGAAAATTCAGATCAAAATTTTCAGAAAAATATTTCCTTTAAATATAAGTCTGGAAAATTGGATTTAGGATTCTTTGCATACCAAAATCATTTAAATATTTTAACCAGTCTCTTTTTTATGTATGGGGGACATTAAATAGACCATTATTTATTATCCTCCTATTCGTCAAATATCCCGTTTAGATCTGTTTCCCTTTCTTGCTCTATTTTCTATTTATGCCACTTTTGTCAGATATGTTTTTAAATGCAATGTCATATCTTTCTTTAAAATTTGCTAACCAAATAGCCGAGTCTTGGAAATTTTGCACTCCAAACTTTTCAGCCAGAATAGCTTTTACTTTAAATATAAGTCTGGAAATTGGAATATAGGATTTTCTTGCATCACAAAATCATTCCAAAACATTTTTTCCAATCTCTTTGTATGGGGTACATTAAATTTTGAACCATATGGATTTGTATCCTCCTATTAGTCTAATATCCCGTTTAGATCTGTTTCTCATTCTTGCTCTATTTTTTTTTTTATCTATGCGACTTTTGTCAGATATATTTTTAAATGTAATGTCATATCTTTCTTTGAAATTTGCTAACCAAATAGCCAAGACTTGAAAATTCTGCACTCCAAACTTTTCAGCCAGAATAGCTTTTTCTTTATATATAAGTCTGGAAATTGGAATTTAGGATTTTCTTGCATCACAAAATCATTCCAAAACATTTTTTCCAATCTCTTTGTATGGGGTACATTAAATTTTGAACCATATGGATTTGTATCCTCCTATTAGTCTAATATCCCGTTTAGATCTGTTTCCCTTTCTTGCTCTATTTTCTATTTATGCCACTTTTGTCAGATATATTTTTAAATGTAATATCATATCTTCTTTAAAATTTGCTAACAAAACAGCCTAGTCTTGGAAATTCTCCACTTCAAACTTTTCAGCCAGAATAGCTTTTCCTTTAAATATAAGTCTGGAAATTGGAATGTAGGATTCTCTTGCATTGCAAATCATCCCAAAAAATCTTTACCAATCTCTTTGATGGATTACATTAAATTTGGAACCATATGGATTTGTATCCTCATATTCGTCTAATATCCCGTTTAGATCTGTTTCTCATTCTTGCTCTATTTTTTTTTTTATCTATGCGACTTTTGTCAGATATATTTTTAAATGTAATATCATATCTTCTTTGAAATTTGCTAACCAAATAGCCGAGTTTTGAAAATTCTGCACCCCACACTTTTCAGCCTTAATAACTTTTCCTTTAAACATAAGTCTGGAAATTGGATTGTAGGATTCTAATGCATCATAAAATCATCCCAAAAGATTTTACCAATCTCTTTTTGTGGGGTACATTAAATTTTGAACCATATGGATTTGTATCCTTATATTCGTCTAATATTCCGTTTAGATCTGTTTCCCATTCTTGCTCTATTTTTTGTATCTATTCAACTTCTGTCAGTTATGTTTCTAAATGCAATATCATATCTTTCTTTGAAATTTGCTAACGAAATAGCCGAGTCTTGGAAATTCTCCACTCCAAACTTTTCAGCCTTAATAGCTTTTCCTTTAAATATAAGTCTGGAAATTGGAATGTAGGATTCTCTTGCATCACAAAATCATTCCAAAAATTTTTACCAATCTCTTTTTATGAAGTACATTCAATTTTCAACCATATGGATTTGGATCCCAAACGAAATTTTCGTGCTGCTTCAAGAATTTTCATTTTGCTTGCTAAGATGTCTTTACTACCAGAATCTGGTAGCTGAAATTATCTTTGACATCTGACTTTTGATATCTGAAATAAGCTTCTAGACACAGCCATGAATTCTCTAAACATGAATACATAACCAAAGACTTGCATCCCTGAATGAAGTCTGCTATTGGACAAGCAGTAAGCAATCTCTCCCCCGTAATCCCCATTGCAGCAAGTCTATGATTCTAACATTGCAAACATGAAGGGAATTCCGTGTATGTTATTGAAACCAATCATGTTTCCTACTGTACAAATAATGTTACGTTGGCCTAGTGTTTGAGAAAGAAGAAATTAAAACTCATTAAGAAACACATGCACAAATATGTCTTGATTAAATGAATTTATACAATTAAATAAATGCCTAAGGAATACAACTGGAATCAACTTATCATTTGTAGATATCAAAGACTGCTCTCGAGTTTTCGTCGGCCCTAAAAAACAATATGGCGATGATTTTCCTCTTTCTCGTGTTGCTGCAAAAAATGTCTATTCCGCAAGCAGCGGATGCCAGCATATTCCCCTCTTGTCTCCTCTGGTAACAACCTTGTCCGTTAAAAAAATCAGGCTGCCTCGCGGAGAAAAAACAGGGGTCTACTGCAGAACGGCGGGGGGTCAGAATCCTCCAAACCAACGGACCCTTCTATTGGTTGGGAGAAGTCCGAAGTTTCTTTCTAGTTCAAACCGGTCCTGTTCTGGTATGTCTTTGACGATGACTCACTGGAAGAGGTTAAAAAAGCTGAACCGAATGTAACTTATTCTAACACTTACCTAGATAGTTTCCTTGTTGCAGGTAAAATATTGAAGAAAAATCTTATTATGTAAAAAATTACATCGTAAAATAGAAAAAAAATCATCTTTAAATAGTAATTTTTTTACGTTGAAGACTCTAGGACTGCAAAAGGCTGTCTTTAAATAGAAATCGTCGTTAAATAAAATTTCAACTGTATTATAAATGTTCATACTCCCATAACGCTATCTATTTAATAACTATATATGTATCTGTATGTTTATCAGAATAAACAGACAAAGATACATATTCAAGCACATTTCTAATGCAATTTATTTGTTTACAAAATTTAATTTGATCTTTGAAATTTCGTATTTGCATATTATAACGTCTTAATTTTACATCAGTAAGAACTTACTAAGAACTTATTAATAAAAAAAATAATTTCTATTTCATACATTAGAAATAAATACAAGAAAAGTCATTTAAAAGATAAAAGTAAAAGAGAAAGTACAGTCATAAACTACAAACAAACAATAAATGTCTAATGCTTAGAGAAACAAAGCAATTTCAGAATATTATTTTTAAATAATGACAGGGCATTAAAATAAAAGCATGCTCATCAATTTATGTTTGAAATGAAATATCTATGTAATATAATATAAAACATGTTTTTATATAGAGATTATTTATAATGTTTACTTATTTGAGAAAAATAATAGCTGAAAGAATTCATATCACTCGTATACAGTCTAACTAATATATTAACTAGATTTATAAAGTTAGAAATGTTTATAAATTCTCAAAATTGACCAAACATTTAATGCATTATAAGGTTTTAAATTTTATGGAAAGATGCGTAATTTATACTAAAATTTAATATACATTCAAAGATTTTTAGTTTGAATTAACTTAAATAATTTTTGATAATTTTAACGACTATTAAAGATTAAAAATGCTGTAACATTAAACCTTTTCTGTTTTAACCAAAATTTCCACTATAAAATTAAAACAATTAAAATTCAAAATTTATTTAAATTTCAAAATAAAATAGATGTTTGACAGTTCCAAAAAATGTAAGCATGATAAATACAAAATGGAATTTTTATCGGATTTCATTTAAAATATTTTTAGTTTCGAATTAATTTTGATAGAAGTTAAAAATTGTGCTAGTTATAACAATTATTGGTGTTTGACGATGACATACTATTATTGGTTTCCTGCTTCAATCGCATTTGTAAATTTTCTACAAAACTAAACGTAACAATACATACCAATGTTTATTGGTACGCATTTATTCAAAGATAGTTACATTTCAAATTATATATTTTATTATATAAGAGGCATACCATATTTACAAGGTATAAAATGCATAAATTTAATTTTAAATTGATTAAAAGGATACACAAAGGCTGTATGAAATACAAAAAATATAATATAATCAAAAGATAGAATTTTGCAAAATTATTGTTTCAAAAACTTTATTGACAACTTTAAAATTTAATAAAAATATGCTTTTAAAACGTAAAATATTTAATTAAAACCTTTGGTCAAACATTTGAAATTTAGAGTATAATTTTGTTAAATGAGTCCACAGAAGTTCTTTAACCCTTTAAAGGACACTAATATAAATTTCTTAGGATTTAATGAAATTAGTTTATAAATGTTACCTATGAATCTTATAAGTGTAGATACATGATAAAAATGTGCATTCAATGGGAGGAAGAAAGGTTCGAGAGCTTATTTAAATTCAAAACTATCCCTTTGTACTGTGTGAAATTAATACTTTCTTTTAAATTTTTATTAAGGTGGGAGTACAATGAATAATTATCATTAAAAGTGTATAATTAAAAAAATAACTCAACAGTTTTTAAGTATTATTTGGATAAATATAGTTATTTGGGGTCACAAGGAAGATAAATCAAATTTCTGAATTTTCTTGGTAAAGCAAGTTTACAAATGCACATTTCAAATGGAGAAATGAGTTAAGTGTAGTGTTTTTATCTGCTGTAAGTTTCAAATATCATAAACATAGAAAATTAAGTCTTTAAAAAGTAGAAAAAAGAAACTTTTAACAGGTGGATTCGCTGAAAAACCACCGTTCGTTAAAGGGTTAAAGCGCTACTTCGTTAACTGTGAACGGTATTTTGATTATATGGAATTCAAATAAGAAAATAAAGAATTTTCCACCAATAAGTTACAGCAAAGATTTAAATTACACTACAAGTAGCTTTTCCTAAGAGTGTATATAATGGTTCTGGTAAGGTTTTGCAAAATTTAAATGTTGAAGTATTTTTACCCTGTATTTGCTAGGTCTCTTTTCTGGTAACTTAAATTCCTCTGCAACTTTTTCAATAAATATTATTTCCCAAATTGATGAACCATCTATAATAATACACTCAAACCTGTTTTTGTGCTGTGGATAGGGACCGCATAAAAAAACGCATAAAAAAATTGCACAAAACTTCACGAATAACTATAAAATATAGTTTTCGGAACACAATTAAATTTTTTATGCGGTGAATAGGGACCGCATAAAAAATGTCTCACGTTTAAAATAACTCAAAACCTTACGAAATAACTAGTACATACCTGGAATTTCGTCAAATGTTTTGGAATCTGATTTAAAAAATACACTTGCGAACATTTTTAAATATTTTATTTACATATTATGTGATTATTTTACACATACAAAACTTTTCAAAACGTATAAACATTATCCTTCGCAGTCTGACAATACGCGAACTTTCCTGTGATAAACTGGTTCAAAATCGGTTTCGTCACTTGAAGATACTATCTCGTATTCATTTAGAGTTGACTTTTTTTCAGGTACCATATAGTCAGTGATTAGTTTTTGCGACGACTGTTGTTTCACTAGACGCTTGTATATGTCCCGGTAGCCAGATATGCACGACTGAAGCTCCTTTTGGAATTTTGAAGTTCTTTCAGAATTGGCATCGATTGCAAGAAAATGACATTCTAATTTATGACAGAGTTGGAGTCCTGCATAGATTTTATCTGCTGTCATATGATCGGGTTCTTCTTGCCCATCAGTAACATCTGTTACGTAATTTATAATTTCATCTTCCCTTACGGTGTCATCCTGAATCATTTCGACAAGATCATTTTCACTAAAACTATTAAACCCATCTCCGCCGATGTCATTATTGATAACTTCGATAACTTCGTCAATTATGTTCAATTTGATTGAAATTTTTATTTACCGCACAAAAAAAAAATAGCACAAAAAAAGACCGCACAAAAACAGGTTTGAGTGTATATCAAAAAATAGAGGCTATACTATCACTTTTGCTATACTATTATCTGCAATTTTTACTTTAAATATCAAAGAAACAGATATTAAAAGTAGATAGCTAAATATCGACTAGAATATAATAGTTTTTTCTAAGAAACTTTTATCTAAGAATATACTAATTCAGGTAAGAATTTGAAAAACTTAAATAATAATATAGATATATTTTGTACTGGCCAAGGCTCTCTCATTTCTAATGATTTTAGTTTCTCCAGTAGATTTTTTAAGAATTATTATTTCAGTTGTTAATGATATATCTACAATAATATCAAAAATAAGGAAATTTAAAGGGAATATTACAAACTAGGGTGAAATGAAATAGAATATCATCAATATGTATTTGAGCTCTGCCTGTTAGAAGTGAAATATGTAAAAACATAATACCATAGTAATAGTGTACAACAATGCAATACACGTAATTATGGGATGTAAATCTACTTTTGCTATACTATGATCTACAATTTTTATTTTGAATTTCAGAGAAACAGATATTGAAAAATGGATATCATTTGAGTAAAGGCTAAGGATAACATTTGAGTGGATAACATTTGAGTAAAGGATAATATTAATTGTTCTCTATCTTTAAAATTCTCTACAAAAATTTAATATTTAAAACCTTTATAACATTGGGAGTGACTATAAATTCTAATAAATACAATCTTGCTGCTATTGAAATTAAAATGCTAACCGTTTATTTACATCCACAATAAGTGAAATGCATTACAATATAAATAATGCAAATCTACTTTTGTTATACTATTATCTACAATTTTTATTTTGAATTTCAGAGAAACAGATATTGAAAAGTGGATAACATTTGAGTAAAGGCTAAGTAATGGGATAATATTAATTGTTCTCTATCTTTAAAATTCTCTACAAAAATTTAATTTTTTAAAACCTTTATAATATTGAGAGTGACTATAAATTCCAATAAATACAATCTTGACTTTATTGGAATCAAAATGCTAACCGTTTATTTACATCTACAATAAGTGAAATGAATAAAAATACATAAAATAATATAAATCTACTTTTACTGTGCTATCATCTACATGTTTTATTTTGAATTTCAGAGAAACAGATATTGAAAAGTGAATAACATTTGAGTAAATGCTAAGTAAGGGTATAATATTAACTTTTTCTATCTTTAAAATTTTCTATAAAAATTTAATATTTTAAAACTTTTATAACACTGAGAATGACCATAAATTCTAATAAATACAATCTTGAAGCTATTGGAATTAAAATGCTAACCGTTTATTTACATTTACAATAAGTGAAATGAATTAAAATATATACAATAATGTAAATCTATTTTTGTTATACTATCATCTACAATTTTTATTTTGAATTTCAGAAAAACAGATATTTAAAAGTGGATAACATTTGAGTAAATACTAAGTAAGGCTGTAATATTAACTTTTTCCTATCTTTAAAATTTTCTATAAAAATTTAATATGTTAAAACTTTTATAACATTGAGAACTACCATAAATTCTAATAAATACAATCTTGATGCTATTGGAATTAAAATGCTAACCACTTATATACACCCACAATAAGAGAAATGAATTAAAATAATACAATATATATATGAATTCTAGCTGTTAGAAATGTAATATGTAATAATATGCCTTCCTAAATGTAAGAAACTGTAATATACTAATTTTAGAGATAGAAATTATCATTACTAAAATAATAATGATAAAGAGTAATAACAGAGTACATTGCCATTAAATATGGCATATTAGTGATACAATTATCTACAGGTTTTTACTTTAAATTTCAGAGAAACAAATAATTAAAAATAGATAGCATTTGAGTTAATACTTAGTAATGCTGTAATATTGATTTTTCCTTATGTTTTTGATTATTTTCATAGTAACATTAATGTTTTATTTATATCTTTATTCATTTTTCATATTTTCCCTAACTATTCATATCTATTTTCCTTTATTTATAAGTATCGTTGTAGATGTTAAATACGGTTATATACTTATTTTAGCGATGGAAATCTACTTTTATGATACTACTATTTTCAATTTTTACTTTCAATTTGAGAGAAACCGATATACAAAAATAGTACCATTAATGCTTTATTTATCTCTTTATTCATTTTTCATATTTTCCCTAACTATTCATATCTATCTTCCTTTATTTATAACTAACGTTGTAGATGTTAAATACGGTTATATACTTATTTTAGCGATGGAAATCTACTTTTACGATTCTACTATTTTGAATTTTTACTTTCAATTTGAGAGAAACCGACATTGGAAGGTAGATAGCATTTGGGTTAATAGTTAGTAATGCTGTAATATTGATTTTTCCTTATATTTTTGATTATTTTTATAGTAACATTAATGCTTTATTTATATCTTTATTCACTTTTTCCTATTTCCCTAACTATTTATATCTATCTTCCTTTATTTATAAGTACCATTGTAGATGTTAAATACGGTTAAATACTTATTTTAGCTATGGAAATGTACTTTTATGATATTACCATTTTAAATTTTAAATTTAAATTTGAGAGAAACCGCATTGGAAAGAAGATAGCATTTGAGTTAATACTTAGTAATGCTGTAATATTGATTTTTTCTTATATTTTGATTATTTTTATAGTACCATTAATGCTTTATTTATCTCTTTATTCATTTTTCATATTTTCCCTAACTATTCATATCTATTTTCCTTTATTTATAAGTATCGTTGTAGATGTTAAATAAGGTTGTATACTTATTTTTAGTGATGGAAAATCTAATTTTAACGATACTATTACTTTTAATTTTTACTTTAAAAATTTCAGAGAAAACTGTCGTTGGAAAGTGGATAACATTTGAATAAATGCTAATTAATTCTATAATATTAACTTTTTCCTATCTTAAAATTCTCTATAAAAATTTAATATTTTAAAACTTTTATAACACTGAGAATGACCATAAATTCTAATAAATACAATCTTGATGCTATTGGAATTAAAATGCTAACCGTTTAAATACATATCCAATATGTGAAATGAATTAAAATACAAACAATATGTGAATTCCAGCTGTTAGATATGGAATATGTAATAATATGCCATTCCTAAATGTAAGAAACTGTAATATACTTAATTTTAGAGATGGAAATTGTTATCACTAAAATAATATATAAAGAGTAATAACAGAGTAATTGCCATTAAATATGGCATATTAGTGATACAATTATCTACAATATTTACTTTAAATTTTAGAGAAACGGATACTGAAAAATAGATAGCATTTGAGTAAATACTTAGTAATGCTGTAATATTGATTTTTCCTTATGTTTTTGATTATTTTCATAGTAACATTAATGTTTTATTTATATCTTTATTCACATTTTCCTATTTTCCAAAACTATTCATACTTATCTTTCTTTATTTATAAGTACCGTTGTAGATGTTAAATACGGTTATATACTTATTTTAGCGACGGAAATTTACTTTTAAGATACTATTATTTTCAATTTTTAGTTTAAATTTGAGAGGAACCTACATTGGAATGTAGATAGCATTTGAGATAATACTTAGTAATGCTGTAATATTGATTTTTCCTTATATTTTTGATTATTTTTATAGTAACATCAATGCTTTATTTAGATCTTTATTCACTTTTTCCTATTTTCCCTAACTATTTATACCTATCTTCCTTTATTTATAAGTACCAATGTAGATGTTAAATGCGGTTATATATTTATTTTAGCAATTTAAATCTACTTTTACGATACTATTACTTTCAATTTTTACTTTAAATTTTAGAGAAACTGACCTTGGAAAGTAGATAGCATTTGAGTTATTACTTAGTAATACTGTAATATTGATTTTTCCTTATATTTTTGATTATTTTTATAGTAACATTAATGCTTTATATATATATCTTTATTCATTTTTTCCTATTTTTCCAAATTATACATGACTATCTTCTTTTATGTATAAGTACCGTTGTAGATGTTAAATCCGGTTATATACTTATTTTAGCGATGGAAATCTACTTTTACAATACTATTATTTTCAATTTTTACTTTAAATTTGAGATAAACCGACGTTGGAAAGTAGATAGCATTTGAGTTAATACTTAGCAATGCTGTAATATTAACTTTTTCTTATCTTTAAAATTCTCTAGAAAAAATTAATATTTTAAAACCTTTATAACATTGGGAGTGATGATAAATTCTAATAATTACAATCTTGATACTATTGGAATAACCGCTTATATACACCTGCAATAAGTGAAATGTATTAAAATATAAACAATATATATGTGAATTCTAGCTGTTAGAAATGGAATATGTAATTATATACCATTATAAACTTAGGAAACGATAATATACTTATTTTAGTGATTTAAATTATCATCACTAAAGTAACTATATAGGCGTAGATTATTGTATCACTAATATATGGTATATTAGTGATACAATTATCTACGGTTTTTACTTTAAATTTCAGAGAAACTGATACTGAAAAATAGATAACATTTGAGTTAATAATTATTATTTAAGTTAATACCTAGTATTGCTCTAATACTGATTTGTCCTTATATTTTCGATTATTTTTATAGTAACATTAACAATTTATTTATATCTTTATGGATTTTTGCCTTTTTTCGAAAACTATTCACTTTTATCCACCTTACCTTATTTGTAAATACCATTGTAAATGTAGATTACAATTATATATTTTTAGTGATGAAAATCTACTTTTACGATACTATTGTTTTCAATTTTTAGTTTAAATTTGAGAGAAACAGACATCGAAAAGTAAATAGCATTTGAGTTAATACTTAACAATACTGTAATATTGATTTTTCCCCATCTTTAAAATTCCCTATAAAAATTTAATGTTGCGAAACCTTTATAACATCTAGAGCGACCATAAATTCTAATAAATGCCATCTTGATATCTGAATGCTATCGGAATTAAAATGCAGTGTTATGCCAAATAATGAATGATTCAGTGATTCCTTCGGAATATGAATATTATTAGAAGAAAATTAATTAGAAAGAGAACCCGAAGCAATTAATTTTCTCCGCAGGAACCAATCGTTCATCTGCAAGAATAATCTCGACATGGAGAGGCTCGAAATTAAAATGATAAAATATCGATTTATCGAAGCAAAATGCTTGTTACTGATGTTGCATCAAACTTTGAGAGACACTGAATGTGTTATGAATTAATATCACCTCATTTATTTTTCTTGAGCGTGTTATAATTTCGCCGAGTATTTAATATTTCATCCCTGTATAATACGCTTAATACTCTCTATTATTTATGTCTCTTCATGCGTTTATTAAATGTCAACGAGAATTAATAACAATTAGGTCCAAAACTTTGAGGTTTAGTTTTTCAGAATCTTTGAACTATTTTTAAAAATCTTAGATGTATTCACAAACATATTTATGAAATTACAAAGTTAAATTAAAGTTATGTAAGTCAATTTATTCTTTTTGTTTTTTACTTTCTAGTAGAGGTATGAAATAAGGTAAGTAGGGTAACCACAAAAAATATTAGACTTCAGATTTTGAATGGAAATACGCATTTTTATAACTCTTGAATCTACAGTTAAAGTTTCAGTATCACACCTGTATGGACGTAAAAGGAGACTTTTAATATGAAATATTAGATAATAATTTTGACTGCCCCTTAGGCCATTTTGATTAGTTCAGTTGTGACGTCTGTGCGGAAGTAAATATGTAATGTTCGTATGAATCTCGCTAAACTAAAAGTCAATTGGTCATAAAAATTCAAATTATGTATTAAGGATTTTCATAATACCTAGTTCTGCACCTCTACTTTTGATTGCATCTTTCTTTACATGCAACGAATAATTTAATTATTGCGTATTTTAATGTACCAGGGCCAAACGATAGCCAAATGGTAGGGAACTGCTCTTCGATACCAGATTTTGCAGGTTTGATCCCTACTGCTGGTAGGAATGTTCGTAGTAGTTTGAAATAGGCATTAAGCAGTAGATCCTGGTCTCATTAACCCTCGTGTAGCAAAACAGTAGACCATAGCTTTGCAAAATAAACCAAAACTTAGCAGCCTAGGGCATTTCTCAAAAGTTATTAGAGGTAAAGGGCTGAAAGTTTCTAATTTAGGACTGTTATAAGATGTAACTCTACACCTCCTTTTTTTTTGTTTGCACTCCGCACTCTATATATTGAAAATTCTCCTTATATGGGACATCCTGTTCTCAGTCTAAAGCAATGAAACTCAAATATACCGATGTATTCATATTCAGCTGCGGAAATTTTCTAAAGACTTCAAACAATGTATCAAATTCCATTTTATATGTATGTCATGGGGTTCACTGCTTGACCACCTTTCATTAGCTGGACATACAATGCCATGTCTGATTAAAGAGAAGTGATTTCTCTTTACAGCTGAGGAATATTGGTTATAAAAGCAGCATAGATGAGTAGCATAAGTGGTTGGCAGTTGAAGGCTTGACTGTTAGTATTATGAATACAGCATTGTTGTGTACGGTATGTACCATTTTCTTATGGAATTGACGCAATGGTGTGTTCTCTTCTGTTTTGAATATGAGCAAGTCAGCATATTTGCGTTCTATTGGTTCAGATTAGGAGCATTAATGTCAAGAGCTTAACTGCTTGGACACTTTTCATTGGGTGGACATTCAAACTTACCTGGTCTAATTAAAGAGAAGTGATTTATCTTTAAAGCTAAGGAATATTGGTTGGAAAAGCAGCAATGATGCGTAGCATAGGTGATAGGTAGTCGAAGACTGTGGTTGTTAGTGTTACGATTATAGCATTAGTGTGTACGGTATGTACCATTTTCCTATCGAATGGATGCAATGGTTTTTTTTTCTGTTTTTAATATTAGCAAGTCGGTATATTTGCGTTCTATTTCTTCAGACTAAGAGCATTAATGTCAAGGGGTTTACTGCTTAGCCACCTTCATTGGGTGCGCATTCAAAGTTACCTGGTCTAATTAAAGAGAAGTGATTTATCTTTAAAGGTGAGGAATATTGGCTGGAAAAGCAGCATAGATGAGTAGCATAGGCAATCGAAGACTGCGACTGTTTATGTTACGATTACAGCATTAGTGTGTACGGTATGTACCATTTTCCTATGAAATTGAATCAAGGGCATATTCTCTTTAGTTTTTAATATGAATACGCCAGTAGATATATTTGCGTTTTATTGTTTTAGACTAGCAGCATTAATTTATAGGAATTAACTACTTAACCACCTTTCATTTGATGGACATTTAATGCTTATGTTGTCTAATTAAAGAGAAGTGATTTATCTTTAAAGTTAAGTAATATTGTTTGTAAAAGAAGCATAGATGAGTAGTATGGGTGGTAGACAGTGGGAGGCTGTGAATGTTAGTATTACGATTGCGGTATAAGTGTGTATGGTATTTACTGCTTTGTTATGGGATTGAAGCAATGGTGTGTTCTTTTCGGTTTTTAATATTAACAATTCGGTATATTTGCGTTTTATTGCTTCAGAATAAGATCATTAATGTCAAGGGGTTTACTGCTTGGCCACCTTTCATTGGGTGGGCATTCAAACGTACCTTGTCTAATTAAAGAGATGAGATTTATCTTTAAAGCTAAGGAATATTGGTTGGAAAAGCAGCACAGATGAGTTGTATAGGTGGTTGGCAGTCGAAGACTGTGTTTGTTAGTGTTACGATTACACCATTAGTTTGTACAGTATGTACCATTTTCTTATGAAATTGACGCAATGGCATCTTCTCTTTAGTTTTCAATATGACTAAGCCAGTCGGTATATTTGCGTTTCATTGTTTTACATTAGCAGCAGTAATTTCTGTGAGTTAACTACTTGACCACTTTTCATTGGGTGGACATTCAATGCCTACCCTGTCTAATTAAAGAGAAGAGATTTATCTTTAAAGCTAAGGACTATTGGTTGGAAAAAAAGAAGCATAGATGAGTGGCATAGGTGGTAGGCATTCGAAGGCTGTGAATGTTAGCATTACGATTGCAGTATACCATAAGTGTGTATGGTATTTACCGCTTTCTTATAGGATTGAAGAAACGGTAT
Organism: Pardosa pseudoannulata; assembly: GCA_032207245.1. NCBI lineage: Eukaryota > Metazoa > Arthropoda > Arachnida > Araneae > Lycosidae > Pardosa > Pardosa pseudoannulata. The sequence continues at coordinate 34,724,741 of CM063500.1, forward strand.
GTTGTTTTCAGTTTTGAATGACGTAAGGTGACCTATTTTTTGAGCTTCAGTAAAAACAGGTATTATAATTTTGTTCTGTGATATCTTCTAAAATAATTTAATATATTACTGACTACCTTAAGCCATAATGAAACCTATATGTAAGGAACCTAAAATCATCTTACAGGTCGATTAACTAATGTGTTAACCAACAGCATGTTTCTTTACTGTTTGAATTAAATACTTATCAGAATTTGAATGGAATCTAGTAACCCTCATCCTTTTTCTTGAACATTAATAAAAGAATTATGAGTATATTTTCTGTTATCTTTTCTAAAAAACTTGCAACATATCATCCATAATCTTAGACCATTGTGAAGTCTACATTTAATGAACCTAAAGCAATCTTACATGTCATGGCTTATGGTATCATGTACTTTTATTTTTTGAATGAAATAATTACCTAAAATTGATTGAAGTCAAATGATCATCATCGTTTTTTGAGAACATCAATAAAATCAGGAATGAAAATTGTTTTCTGTTATCATTTCTAAAAAACTTGCAATATATTATCCATAATCTTAGACCATTGTGAAGTCTACATTTAATAAACCTAAAACTATCTTACAGGTAAATTCTTATGGTATCAAAACAGCAACATGTACTTTTATTTTTTGAATGTAATAATTACTTAAAATTGATTGAAGTCAAGTGACCGTCATCAGTTTTTGAGAACATCAATAAAAGCAGAAATCATAATTGTTTTCTGCTATCATTTCAATAAAACTTGCAACATATCCATAATCTTAGACCATTGTGAAGTCTACATTTAATGAACCTTAAAATATCTTACAGGTCAATTCTTATAGTATCAAAACAACAGCATGTACTTTTATTTTTCGAAAGAAATAACTGCCTAAAATTGAAGTCAAGTGACCATCATCGTTTTTTGAGAACATCAATAAAAGCAGGAATGAGAATTGCTTTTCTGTTATCAGTTCTTAAAAGTATTGCAAAATATTATTCACTATCTTAGGCCATACCGATGCCTATAAATTTCTATATTTAATGAAAAAGTTATCTTACAGGTCAATTACTCAGGATATTAACATAACACCATATACTCTTATCTAATGAATGAAATAATACCTAAAATTGATTGAAGTCAAGAGACCACCATTCTCGATTTAGGAACATCAACAAAAGAGGGTATGATAATTTTGTTCTTTTATCTTTTCTAAAATATTTATGATGTAACACATGAATTTATTACATTTAGTCATTCTAAAGTCTATATTTAATGAAACTAAATCTATCTTATATGTCAGTTAAGTTCATAATTTTCATCTGCAATTATTAACAAGAGTAGATAAGAGAATGCAGTGTTCATTTGATTGTATTGGCTTATTGGGCAGGAACATTATTAAACCGATGGTCCTGAACTAAATTGAAACGTATGTCATCTTTTAAGGCACAAGGTTTTAACTGACTTGTATTTTGAGATTTAGTGTAATTATGAAACGCTAAGGTGGAGATATAGACCTAATTGGGGAATTCACCAATGTTTCCAGTAAATTTGAATTACGACAAACCATTAAATGGTATATTATGATTACAGTTTTATCTATATTAATAAATCAAGAGACTGCTTTTATATAATAAGTATTGAATTCTATTTGAAACGTTTTGTGTTGCCATATCATGTTTGTTATATTAAGACATCGAAAGGAATGAGAGAACACTTAGACAGACTAAGCAATTACTATTTATTGCTCGAAATATCCATACTCAGTCCAGTCATATATCAAAAAGTAAAGTATTATAGTCATGAAAAGTTTTAGTTTATAATGAAATATTCGTAGAACTAAAAATTCATATTATAACACATTAATGCTTTGATTTCTTGCAGCTGTCAGTACTGATGATACTGAGAAACTAATTTTGAAATTATAAGTCGTATTATACTATAAAGAAAACGTATATACGTAATACGTATATACGTTAACGTATATACGTATAACGTATATACGTATAACGTATATACGTATAAACGTAAAAACGTATAAACGTAATACGTATTATACTATAAAGAAAAGCATGTGTGTAATTTAATTCAATACATTAAAGTTATGTGCTGCACGCATCAATTTTGACTGACAATTCTGATAACTATAGTTTGGATAATAGGAATTTTACTTTATTAAGTTTATTTCTTGCTTTGAATATAATACATATGAATACTTTGAATATAGAAGGTAAAACCTTCGTACCAGAAAATATCAATAAATTCAAACTAGCGCAAGTGAAGCATAAATAGAAACAGATTGAAAGTAAACAACTGTTTTGCAGCTTCAATCATGCTACATTTCGAAAGAGATATCTGCATTACTTAATATTCGTGCTTTACTGGACGTTGGTTTTGTATTCATTAGTGTAATAAAATGTGGTAAATGAATACACATTAGTTTTCTCTTAAATACTTTGTTGTATTTCTTCAATAAATTAAAACCCTAATTAACTTATTAAAAAAATAATAATAAAGTTTATTACATTACAGAAATTTATTTTTTAGTGTAATAAAATGCAGTAAATGAATGCCATTAATTTTCTCTTAAATAACTTTTGTTGTATTTCTTCAATAAATTATAACCCTAATTAAACCTTATTAATAAAGTTTATTCTATAATAATTTTATTATTACAGAAATTTATTTATTAGTGTAATAAAATGCAGTAAATGAATACAGATTAGTTTTCTCTTATTGTATACTTTTGTATATATTTTGTAAATCTTTTTTTTGCTGTATTTCTTCAATAAATTAAAATCCTAATTAAACCTTATTAATAAAATTTATTATATAATAATAAAGTTTATTACATTACAGAAATTTATTTTTTAGTGTAATAAAATGCAGTAAATGAATGCCATTAATTTTCTCTTAAATAACTTTTGTTGTATTTCTTCAATAAATTATAACCCTAATTAAACCTTATTAATAAAGTTTATTATATAATAATAAAGTTTATTATATTACAGAAATTTATTTATTAGTGTAATAAAATGCAGTAAATGAATACAGATTAGTTTGCTCTTAAATAACTTTTGTTGCATTTCTGCAATAAATTAAAACCCTAAATTAACCTTATTAATAAAGTTTATTATATAATAATAAAGTTTATTATATTACAGAAATTTATTTATTAGTGTAATAAAATGCAGTAAATGAATACAGATTAGTTTTCTCTTAAATAACTTTTGTTGCATTTCTGCAATAAATTAAAACCCTAAATTAACCTTATTAATAAAGTTTATTATATAATAATAAAGTTTATTATATTACAGAAATTTATTTATCAGTATAATAAAATGCAGTAAATGAATACAGATTAGTTTTCTCTTAAATAACTTTAACTTTTGCTGTATTTTGTTAAATAACTTTTGCAGTATTTCTTCAATAAATTATAAACCTAATTAAACCTTATTAATAAAGTTTATTATACAATAATAAAGTTTATTATATTATAGAAATTTATTTTTTAGTGTAATAAACTGCAGTAAATGAATACCATTAATTTCTTTTAAATAACTTTTGTTGTATTTCTGCAATAAATTAAAATCCTAATTAAACCTTAACAATAAAGTTTATTATATAATAATAAAATTTATTATATTATAGAAATTTATTTATGAGTTTAGTAAAATGCAGTAAATGAATACCATTAGTTTTCTCTTAAATGACTTTTATTGTATTTCTTTAATAAATTAAAATCCTAATTAAACTTTATCAATAATGTTTATTATATTACAAAAATTTATTTTGTAGTGTAATAAAATGCAGTAAATGAATACACGTTAGTTTGTTCTTAAATAACTTTTGTTGTATTTCTCCAATAAATTAAAATCCCAATTAAATCTTATTAATAAAGTTTATTTAATAATAATAAAGTTTATTATATTACAAAAATTTATTTTTTTAATGTAATAACATGCAGTAAATGAATACTCGTCAGTTTTCTCTTAAATAACGTTTATTGTATTTCTTCAATAAATTAAAACCCTAATTAAACCTTACTAATAAAGTTTATTATATTACAGAAATTTATGTATTGGTGTAAAAAATACATTTAAATAATAAGCATTGTTTTTTTATAAATAACTTTGGAAATATTTCTTCAATAAAGTAGAACACTAATTCAATTGTATTAACAAAGTTTTAAGCTTTAAATGAAAATTTATTTCTTCATGGATTATTTTAAATGTAATAGTTTAATTAGAGGAAATAAAATTTAGCTTCCAACTTAAAAAGAAATTATTTAAAAGAAAAAAGTTTCCGGCACATTTAAATAAATTATTATCCCATTTCATTTTAAATAAAATAAAAATTTAATTAGATAGTAAAAAAATAGTTCTTAAAATACATCGTCTTTCAAAAAAACATATATCCTAGCATACGTCATCTTTTGATTTTAAAAAATAATATAATTTATAATATATATTCTATAAAATAAATATATATTATATATAATTTATAAAATATATATAATATATATATATAAAAAGCAAATATATATATTATATATATATATATATATAAAATATATATATATATTATATATATATATATATATATATATATATATATATATATATATATAATATTATATATAATATATATACATATAAATCTATCTCTCTCTCTCTATATATATCTATATATATATCTATATATATATCTATATCTATCTATCTATCTATCTATATATATATATATATATATATATATATATATATATATTAGGAAGCTCGAAAAAAGCAATTAAATAAAATGAACTGGAGTCGCTGAAATAATTCGTTTATATTAGGAAATGTACTAAAAGCTAAGTTTAAAGCTTTCTGATTTTAATTTAATAATATAAAATATAATAAAAGTCTAAATCTATCAGTTAGTTAAGCATTTTACTAACTGTATTAAATTTATCTATATATAATAAACGTTGCGTAAGAAATCTAATTTTCATAAATTTTAAAGGTACCTGAAAAAAAACCCGAAGTAAATAACTTCCCAATGCCCCTAGGGTGAGAAAGGAAACTCTGAGACTCTAGGGTGGCATATTTGGTAAAAATTAAGAGCACAATAAAGTCAAAAAATAAAGAAAAATGAGTTTTCATTGATGAAAACTTAAAAATATGCTCAAATGAGCGACAAGCATCTGTTATATAGTGGGAAAAGCAAGCTGTGAGACGCGTGGGTGACCTACTTGGTGAAAATGAAGAACAAAACAACAAAGGAAAGTAATCTTATAAAACTATTGAAAGCTTTATAAAAATGCTCAAATGAGCGACAGTTAACTATAATACCAGTCAGAAAAGTAAATCAGTCTTAAGGTGGTCTATATGATGGGGAAAGCAGAACAACAAAGGAAAGATCTTTATTATTGAAAATTTATTACAAACTCAAATGAGCTACAGTTAACTAACATATAGTCAGAAAAGAAACTGTGGATCAGGGATAGCCTGCTTAATAAAAAAAGGCAAAAAATAGAGAGCAACAACAAAGTGAACAATAAAGGACCAGAATATCTTTACTATTAAAAACTTTGCAATAACACTCAAATGAGACATTGCTTTTTGGAAAACAAAAAGCAATGTGATGCAGATAATGCTTATGAAAATGAGTCCAAAGAAGTTGAAACTAACAAAAAATATTATGGACTAAGGCTCACTTTTTTTTTTCTAAGGAATATGCTTAAAATTCAAGCAATTTATACTGAAATTAAATAAAAAATCCCGTGTTTGATTTCAAATGTGCCAATCAAAAAAGACATATATTCGATGCTAAACCGAATTCTTTCGGATAAAAGAGAGCTGTTATTCGGAGATTGACACTAATTGATATCTGAAAATAAACATTAAAATATATATGAAAGAATGGACAAACGCATATAAGATTCATGCTCAAAAAAGCAAAATGACCTACAATCAAAAGCAACTGCTGGCGTGATATGGTGAGAGAAACATAGACGTATATTAAAAGATAAAGAATATTGTTGAAAACTTTACAAAAATGCTTAACTGAGCGACATTTAACTGCTGTACAATTGGAAAAGCAAACTTTGGGCCGTGATTCTAACTATTCGGGGAAAATGATGATCGAATAAAGATGAATATAAAAAGACAAAGGATCTTTATTGATGAAAACTTGAAATGCTCAAATGAGCAACCATTAACTGCTATACAATAGGAAAAGCAAACTATTGGCAGTGAGGTTAACTTACTTGGTGTAAACGGTGAGCGAAATAAAGATGAATATTAAAAGAAAAAGAATTGAAAACTTTACAAAAAGACTTAAAGGAGCAACTATTAAAGTACAGTCGAAAAATCTAATGGTGGGTCAAGAAGTTAGCCTACCTAACGAGAATGGAGAGTTCAATAAAAAACGAATATTAAAAGACAAAAAAAAATTTATTGTTGAAAACTGCGTAAAAAATATTTAAATGACGAACCTTTAACTCCTCTACAGTCAGAAAAGAAAACTGTGAGCCATGAGGTTAGCCTACTTGGTGAAAATGTTCAGCTTAATATAGATGATTAATAAGGGACTATGAATTTTACAGAAAACTTTACAAAAGTGCTCAAATGAACAACCTGAATCTGGATGACAGATATCACATTGGAGGAAAGTATCATGCGCAGTATCTTGTCTAATATCACAGCTGTAGATGTTCGGGAAATGCCAACAACATTTGAATGCGTTCAAAGTTTACTCCGTCATCGATATGGCATTTGTATACTCGATGTTTACATGATCTGTTTGCAAAAATACAAGAAAACCTTTTTTTACAAGTTATACATAAACAGATCCAATTTATTAATTTATGAAAAACCTTCAAACTTAAAATAACTTTATTGATCTTACACTTTTCTATTTTACCTTAATGTATAACGCTTCTTACTGTCTAGATTCTGAATTTATCCACCTGTGCAATATAAAATACATTTTTCTAATTTTCTCTAATCTATCTATTAATGTGTCAGACCTTAATCTGTTTCAATATTAGATCTTACTGAACATTTCTGAAGAATTCTATTAATATTAGCTCCCTTGACAGAGAATGTTTTAAAAGGAAACTTAATCGAGCTATTTACTTCCTGTTAGGAATTAAATGTACTAATCTATTTAAGCGCTCATGTTACATAATTATGATCAGGCTTTCTATAATACTCATGAGAGTGGTATTAACTTTGATATTAACTCCAGAAAATGTTCTGTAGATACAAATAGTACGTTTATATGCTTTTGTATGCTTAAAAAATTTTCAGCTGTTGAAAAAAATGGTATAAAGAATAACTTTTCTAATATTTTTATGAAAGAAAGGGAGAAAAGCTTTAAAACGAATCACAATCAAACCAGCTTGTCAGTAGATAAAACAATAGTGTTTTAGAGTGAAAAAACATTATTGTTATATATTTCAAGAAGTGCAGCATAAGTAACGTTCCCAAAGACAGTGAAGATCATTTTATGTGAAGAAGCCAATGATGACGAATAAGAGGAAGAAGAAAAAGAAAGTTCAGATGACGATTTTTAAGGATTTAAAAAAAAAGTTGGTACGGTTTTATAAACCAAGAACCTGGCTTAGTTTGGATTTGCAATCTAATAATAAAAATAGTAAAAATTTTTTTTTAAAAAATGATTAAAAATTAAGGTGTGTATTACAGGCTGTAAAATACGGCATAGGAAACTTAGCAAAATATGCATAAATGAGCGACTATTAACTGCTATGCAGTAGGAAAAGCAAATGGTAGGCAATAAGGTTGGGATACTTGGTGAAATAGGAGAGCGAAATATAAACGAATATTCAAAGACAATGAATCTTTATTGTTGAAAACTTTACAAAAATGTTTAAATGAGAGATTATTAACTATTAAAGAAATAACTTATTATATAAGTACAGTTGTTCATATTTAAAACATTTTGAGCTTTGCGAACTGTTTCTTCCACTCACTAGATTGAACTTAAATAGCTTGCTTTATATTTTGTAAATTATTATAAAATTGCTCTATAACTTTATGGAGAGTACGCTACACGCAAAACATAACGGCTCAGTACCTGGAAAAGAAACCATGGAAAAGACAATAGAAAATATTATATGATGAGGTGGTGAGGTATAGTGAAGTTCATGTTATGACCATAACCTCTGTCTTAATATTTAAATTAAATTTAGCTTTCCGCTAACTTATGTCTTAAGTCTTAAAGTTAAAAAGGCATAATACAGATTGAAAAAAGAAAGGAGAAGTTATTATTGAATTAATGGAATTTGAGATATTAAGATGAAATTTAAAAAATCCCCTATATAATAATAGTTTGTCCGTCTGTCCGCGAATTTATGAAGCGGTTGTACCTGGAATGGATACAGGCATCCATATTGGATTTTTTATGTTAGAGTTAGCAAAATTCAAAGCGAGTTCGAAATCCACCTCATCACCCCCTTTTCGAGCGTTTAATGCTATTATTTTAAGCCTTATTCTCCCTCTTATTCTATACTAAATTCATTATTGATAGGATGGCGAGGGCGGAGCGCAATATTTAAATTTCTGGACTGTTTTTACTTGACCCTTATATATTCTAACCATTCCCTTCACCACGTGTAAGCTGGCACATGGGGTAGAGTGTCTGCCCATTTGATCGTCGTACTTCTTGGGTTGATGGTTCTGCCCCCGACGTAGCCGAATTTTTCTAAATGTCTAATTAATTTAATAATTTCTGCTTTTTCTTTTGAATTCTTATTCCTAAAGTTGTTTTATTATTTTTAAAGTTTTATTATTTTTAAAATAAATTTTTACCATTTTTCAAATTTTTATGATTTTTATGATTTTTATTTTATTAAATTCACGTATTACCATTATTATATCAAGCCCCATTTTAAGAGCAGGCGATTAAATGTATCAATTTATCACATAATAAATAGGTAAAAATAACAATTTTTTTTTCTAGCATTATGACGTCATTCCTTTAACCATCTCATTTAATCATTTATTTTAGATTATTTAAATATCTTCTGCATTATTTCCATACGTTTTATCACTAAACTTAGATATTACGTAAATAATTTTCTTAAGGTAATATTTTGTGCCAAAATAATTCTCAGCCAAAAAACAAACCATTTTTTTTAAACCTGCCTCATATGGTACTTTACAATTCTGGAAAATTAAAAACTTTACTGATCCTGTCATATGACGGGCTATATGCTAGTTAATTAATAGAAGCCAATTGTCTGAACATTTAAAATGATAAAAAATCAAAAAAAGAAAGGAGAAAACAAAAAAAGTCACTTATATTGGCTACGAAAGGAAAACTACGGAGGACGCAGTTCCTTCCTTTTCACGGGGCCCAGATCTCTCCTTTATATCCATTCTGGCTGCAGGGAGGGGCAACCGAAAATATCTTTCTGATCAACATTCTTTCGCCTGGCGGCACGGTGGAAAACAGCAAAGCGCAGCACTAAAAATACACCAATTTGTGGATTGGAGATATGTCATATATTAAAAAGAGCGAGTTTATAAGACTATTGTAGACTATCACCAAGGAGACGTCAAGTGACACTCTTGGTATGCGTGATGTCATCTTGGACACGTGCGATTGGAAGATCCTGAAGGGGCTTATGCGAAAATCACAAGCGCAGCACTAAAAACAAGCCAATATGTGGAGTGGGGATATGTCATATCATAAAAAGATAGAATTTATAAGACTATTGCAGCGCAGCGCTCATCAAAGAGAATGCCAAGTGACGATCTTGGTATGCGTGATGTCATCTTGGACACGTGTGATTGAAAATCCTGAGCAGCTTAACCGTTAAAAAGAAGTAACATTTGTCTCACCAACGTAATAATTGGGAACTTGGCAGGGAAGATACGAACAGGGAATTTTTGTTTAAATCAAGCTTCATAGAATTAAAGGAAAGTAAATGGAACGTTATGACAAACTTCTTGTTAACACCATGTCTCACACGTTTGGCGTTTCAGCTGAGAAAACTTGCAAGTTGAGTTTGAATTCTACACTATTTACAGGCCTGTTCCATGAATATTTCAATGAATTCCATGAATATTCCTAATTCTTCTATGAAAATTCCATGAATATTTCTAAACATGACAGAGCAAATATGCAAAAGAAATTCATACAGCTGTTAAAAAATATAGTACCAGAAATTATTTTTTAAAATTTAACACTTGGGTGCATTGAAGGGTAAACAGGAGTTATACGATCGGGAAATCAAATATTTGATTACAGCATCTTAAACCAAAAACTGTTTACTCACAGCATTATTTTTCATTTTTGGATAGAATGTATATTGATTTTCTGTAATAAAACTCATATTTTGGATAGGAAATTGAAAATATAATCCAAAGACCAATTAATTATAATTAATCCATCGTGGATTTAAGTATAATTAATCCAAAGATTAATTATTTTTAAATGCACGTATAACAAAGGTTATATCGCAAATTTCTGTACCAAAGATCCGATATAGAAATTCGGCTAGATGTCTTTTAAATCTCTCACTATTTCTAGAAAATACTCTGGAACATTTCCTGTAAATTTTAATTATACAAATATATTTTCCAAATATTTAAAGCATCTAGAATCAATAGTTTTTTTTATCATGAATTAATTCCTTATATGTACTAGAAGATAAACAAAGATGATAAATACAAAATTAGCTTATATTTTATATCTTATATCTTGAAGCAAGACTAAAATAATTTCAAACCCTTTAAACATTGGGTTTAAAGTGATTTATCTAAAGCTGATTTTAAAGTTATCTTCAGTCTGTTTAGTTTTTCTTTTTATAAACAGTTTAAGAGTTTATCTCCGTCTAGAATTGCAGTTACTCTACTTTGTTCATCTTGTTTTTCACCTAAACGTTAGTCAAATGAACTGAAAAGTGTTATCTTGTTTGACAATCTAAATTTCACATGTTGACCAAAAGGGTTTTCCAAGGGTTTCTAAACAGAGAATATTTAAGAGATCTTTAGCCAAAAAAATTCTATATATTTAGATATAATCTCTTACATAATAAACTATAAATCAAGATAATTAGAGGCATATTTCCTGTTATATACAACATTCTATGTGTTGAATTTTCTAAAAATTTAATTTTTATTTAAAAATATTCGTTAAACTGAAGCTTACTAAATAGAGACTAGACTGTAGTTCAATTATAAGAAGAAAACCCAGTTTAAAAAAATAAAATTATCAGAAACACTAATGCAGATTATTTCAGAATTGAAAGGGTTAAATATACAATTCATTTTCCCCTTCATCACAAATACTATTAACACCTAAATGAATTTCACACCGACTAAAAATGATATTGATTGCTCCCTATCTATATTTCTAATTCAACCTGTATTTCTAATTCAATTCTCACGAAATTCATCACTATTAGAATTTCTCTGTTTATCCACTCTAATTTTTCCTAGATTTCATTAAGAAATGCTCATTAGTTGAAGAGAAATTATGAGCATTTAGCAAAAAATCTCAAGCTAACATTTTTAAACGAGAGAAAAAATACCAAAAGCGTTTTATTCATTCTAGAGAGCGACCGTGATCGATCAACATGTCTGATTTACTGTCTAGACAGAACTATAGGAAGAAAAAATGGAAAGAGACGATATCTTCATGCTAAATAAAATATTTTCATTCCATTATATATAATTGTGAATTTACTATTTTATCACAGAAAGTCTTCGTGTTGGAAGACTGTCTTCATGACCCGAAATTGATTTTATCAGTAAAAAATATACATTAGTAGCATTATTTGTCCAAAGTTTTCTTGTCGAAAGTACACGCATACACAAACACACACACACACACACACACACACATATATATATATATATATATATATATATATATATATATATATATTTATATTGTAGCTCTTAACTCAGCATGCATTTAGGAACCGTACACAAGTGAAAAACAATGCATGAAAAAGTCTTCATAAACCATTAAAATTCATAATAATAACCAAAATAAATAAATAGCCAAAATAAAATTACGTTTGTATGGGTCTAGGGTTAGTATCACTAGGGCATGGGCTTTTTTTTAACAGAAAAAAAACAATACCTCAAAAACAGTCGACAGATGGCGCTGGTACGAACGACTTCGGTGAAAATATGCAAATGACACTGTTATAAAAACTTGCTCTCCTATAAATACAAAACCAGTTCACCGCTCTAAACCATGTATGCGAACAAGGATTTTGAGTGCGAAGGATACAGCTTTGTTGGTGAAGTTGTTTTATGTCAACCAGGAATCAGCGACCGCTGCCTCGCGTAAGTTCCGAATTCAGAAAATTGTCAGGAGTGGAAAAGGGCCTTTAACAGCGACAGGCCTCATAAAGCTTGTTCAGCAGTTTGAGGAAACTGGAACATTGGATGATCGTGTAAGAACCGAACGACCATGTTTAAGTGTTGCAGCCGAAATTGAAGCATTATCGTCCGAATCAGCTGCAGAAACGAGCAGTGCTCGTGACGCTGCCAGACGGTTGGGCTTACCACCATCCTCGGTAGTCAATATTCTTCATGGAATCATTGATCTGTATCCATACAGAATATAGGAGTGCCGTCAACATTTACCAGCGGATACCCTACAGATGGAAGCATTTGCGAGGTGGGCTTTCTCCAAAATCGAACAGAATGCCACCTGGGTCTTTAACATTTTGTGGACAGATGAAGCTCATTTTTTGCTTCATAGTGAAGTTAATACCCATAACTGTCGCATTTGAGCAATGTCTAATCCACGTGAATACACGCAGAAATCATTGCATTTCCCAAAAGTGACAGTGTGGTGTGGATTCACAGGTTCGTTCATCATAGTACCCTTTTTCTTTGAAGCGGTGTGCCCAGTAAATGGGTGGAAAATGGATACGGTGAATACGCAGCTTTATTTAACACTTCTGAGCGATAATTGCGTGTTAGCTTTGCGTGAAAGAGATGTGCTATCTACCGTTTATGCAAGATGGAGCAACTAGTCACACTGCTAATTCGGTCAAGGAATAACTGATCCAGACATTAGGGAAGACAAAATCATTAGGAGGCGTTTCAGGTACTCATGGCCTCCTTGGTCTCCAGATTTGACCCAAGCAGACTTTTGGTTGTGGGGATGTTTGAAATCTCAGGTGTATAGATAGAGTCCATGTAATCTCTTTGGACTGCAAGATGCGATCCGCCGAGAGGTGTCTTGCATACAACTGGACCTGCTGCACTTTGCCGTTGCTGGATTTGGGACTCGCCATCAGTGTGTTATCCTCTGTGGTGGTGGCCATGTGGAACACATACTATTGTAATAAAGGATTTAGAGGCATTCTGTTTGTTATTTACATTTCTTTCTTTGACTTGTGTACGTCAGCGCCCTCTATTGACTCTTTTTTATTGTTTTTTTTTCTGTTAAAAAATCCCATGACTTAGCGATACTAATCCTGCAAACCGTTTTTATTGTGGTTATTTTTAAGGTTATTATGAATTTTTAAAGTTTATTCGGACTTTTTGATCACCCGGTAGTTGTCTGTGCCGACCAATCAAAGTTTACTGACAATTCACTTGGGTGAAATCTATGACATAGTTTAAGAGTCATGGTCTGTTTTAAGATACTTATGAAACCGGAAGTAATCAACTGGGAAAACAAGGATATTTATCAACGTTGTTAGAAGAAAATTATTTTAAGGCTAATTTTTAGGATACAAATATCAACACACACACACACACACACACACACACACACACACACACACACACACACACACACACACACACACATATATATATATATATATATATATATATATATATATATATATATATATATATATGTAATCGAAGAATTATAAAACTACTGGAAACATTTGAAATCGTTGCCACTATTATTTTTACTTTTCCGGGCTACTGGGCAAGGAGAAGCCTAATTAGCTAGCAGTAATAACGAACGATGCATTATGGCCGCATTGAAGAGAACGGCACAAATCTAATTAAAACTTTATTTTAGAGCTGTTAAAACGGACACATGTCAACGACAAACAAAAGAAAGACACAAAATTCAAACTGCTCTAACAGAGTTGCACCCAAGAGCGAAGACAGAAAGAATTTTCCTACGGGACAAGAAATTTAGTCAGCGAATTTAACTGTTAAGATCCGGAAAAAATACGGAGCCATTTGCCGGTGACAGCTGGAAAACGTGTTTAATAGACAGAAAAATTATATCTATAGGACAGAAAACTTTGCGAAATGTATTGAAAAAATTTTAAGCCGAGGACACTCCTTTGATTAAGACAATTAGAGGCTGGGAAAAAGATTTTAAAGAATTAGAATGGGAGAGAGGAGGTTTTTAACACTAGATTGCCCAAGGCAGTCATTTTGACTGTTTTTTAATTTCAATTAGAAAAACAATTATGAAATATAATATAGAATTTGGTGACTTTTTCTATAACATATAAATGGGTTACTTCCTCCCTCCTTTATTATATAATATTAAAAATTAATTTTAAACAAATTTCTTATACATATTTGTTATATTTTCACACTGCAGTCATTTTGACTGTTTTTGGGCAATATATAGTATACAAGAAATCTTGGGCTATCTAGTGTTAAGGAAATATTAAAGTTAAATAATTTTTATATACATATATATATATATATATATGTATATATATGTATATATATATATGTATATATATATATATATATATATGTATATATATATATGTATATATATATGTATATATATGTACAATATATATATATATGTGTGTGTGTATGCATATTTATATGGATATATATATATATATATATATATATATATATATATATATATATATATATACATATATATATGTATATATGTATATATATATATATATATATGTATGTGTATATGTATGTATATATATATACATACATATATATATATATATATATATATATATATGTATATATATATATATATATATATATATATATATATATATATATAATATTTTACGTGTCATAGAAAATATCGGACAATAGAAAGAGAGGAAACCAAAATCATAGAAAAATTACAGAAATTTTATAAACATCAAAATCCTAATCGGTCTGTCTCAACCGTCACAAATAATTTTGTCACCACTTATATTGTAATTAATTCTGATTTTTAAAATCGTGAAGTTTTAAGACGCCTGAGAAAAGATGAGGGGCGAAAGCTTCCTGAACAATGGCAAGATGAAAAGCTTCATCATCACTACATTGCATCCACCCACACCTCCTTAAGAACAATACATTTTTGAGGTTAAAATCACTAGGTCATTGTTCCACGCACTTCATTCGATACTGCTCTTGGAAAACATAAGAGCTGTAGGGTGAAATGCGAGTGTAGGCATAATAATTCTTAAACTCACAATTTCAGCATGTTACTGCTATCTTTCTTGAGTTACTCAAGATACAAAAGTTATATGAATGTACTTATCAAAATATAGACTTGATAATGAAACTAAGTAAAATGACCTCATTGATGGTGAAAATTAATATTTAAATTTTCAGAATTACAGTTTCCTTGATAGCTGTAACGTATCCGGTCCCTGTTTTAGGTGACAGAAGGAAGAATCTGGTGTGTCTGGAATAATGAATTTATTTACACATCTGCTATATACATATTTTCTATATACACAAAAATTTTAGATCACAGGTATGTGATTCGATACACGTAGGCCTGAGTAGAGACGTGAAATATCTAAGATCTGACTTTGCCGAAATATTAGTGATTCGACGGAAGAAACAATTCGGTAGCTCACGCGAAAGTTCACTGAAGCAATTATGCAGAAAGAACTAACTCTCAATTAGGCGTGATAAGTAGAGATAACACCTGGTTTTATTCGAAGAATATCAAAACAAAGTTAGTGTTCCTAAGGGGAATATGCGATCAATCAAAAGAGGATTATATTAAAAAAGAAACCGAAGGCACATGGTATCGTTCTCAATATCAGCAAGAGATATATCCCAAGGCGGGATTTTTTCTAAATAAAACTCTCCGATGGAGAGACTGGTCAAGACGAACCCGGAGTTAGCCGATGCTGGCTACTCTCAAAAGAAAAGATCCAAATTGGGATTATAGCTAAAAACACTTTCCGATAGAGAGACTGGTCAAGGCGACCACCGAATTAGCTGATCTCTTTCTAGGGGAGAGGCCTCAAAGAGAGGGGCCTCACCCACAATTTCATTACTGGATCATCTAGCGATGACCTCACCTTCAACCAACTGGATTGGTCTGGGTTAAACAATCACCGGCCGCAAACCCAGGGGTCTCTGGAATTCATGTCGGCTAGATCCAAAGTCGCAGTAATTCCTATGTAGTTCCGATGGTCATATTTCTGGCTGTCAGTCTGGGTGCTAGGTTGTCTGGTCTAATGTTTCGCTACTATAGGACACAAAAGTTTAGACATCGTGGTGCTGGAGAAAGCAATTCCTTTGTATCCACACAAGCGAAGTCCACCTCTCAAATCAAAGTTCTTTGATGTCGACACACCGCTAAATCATGCCGTTACAGTACGTACAGACGTTTTACTGAAACTTGTCAAATTCCTACGGACATGATCAAATTAGAAGAAGGAGGAATAAAATTTTTAGGATAAATTTTTTAAAGAATATTAAAGAATGCCTCGGGATTTTTTAGAAATTTTTAGGAAACAAGAAATATTTTGAGGAATGAAATTTTTCGCGATTACAGTAGTTTCTTTACTTTCTACAAGGAAGGAAAAATCAGTATTTTAACTATATTTATGGTATTATGTACCCTTAAAATACTATTAATACATATTAATTATAGAAATCTTGAAAATTTCAACCCAATTCCCACTCTCAGAGTTACATTGAGAAGTACAATAAGTCCAACAAACTGTCACATTTTGTTTAACATTGGCAGAAGCCTAGGTGAGAAAATGGGCATTTTGTAACTCGAGTAAATAACTTTACAAGCTTTAATACTTTCTATTTGACAAAGTAATTCTAAAGTTTATGTTAATTAATATAACTTATTCAAAAACAATTTCAACATGAACAATTATGTTACAACCAGTTTTGACCTGTCAAAGAAATCAGTTAACACTTCTAATTAAATTTTAATCAGTAATCTAACAATTTATGAGTCTTTTGATATTCCTTTGGACATGGTCAAATTAATACTTTCGCTAAGAAGGAAAAATAAAAGATTTTAAGGAATTTTAGGAATTTTTGGGGAATTTTTAGAAAATTTTAGGAACAGATAAATATTTTGAGGAATGAAATTGTTCGCGATTACAATAGTTTATTTTCTACAAGGAAGTAAAAATCAGTATTTTACCTACCATATTTATGGAATCATGTACACTTAAAATATTATTAATAAATAGTAATTATAGAAATCTTGAAAATTTCAACCGAATTCCCTTTCTAAGAATTAAATTGAGAAGCGTAACAAGTCCAACAAACGGTAACATTTTGTTTAACATTGACAGGTGCATAGGTGAGAAAAAGGACATTTTGTAACTACTTTCGAGTAAATAACTTTACAAGCTTTAATACTTTCTATTTCACCAAGTAATTCTAAAGTTTATGTTAATTAATATAGTTTATTCAAAAACAATTTCAACATGAACAATTATTTTATAACGAGTTCTGATCTGTCAAAGAAATCAGTTAACACTTCTAATTAAATTTAATCAGTAATCTAACAATTAATGAGTCTAACAATCAATTAATTTGTCAAATAATTGTGATCAAATTCTAAGTAATTACATGGAGTATTTCCCAGAGGTTAAATTTTATCAAATTTCTTCTGAAGAAAAGGACAAAAGTATAAGTGTAAGTGTACTATGTACTTTTAAAATATTTTAAATACATTGTAGTTTTAGAAATGTTGAAAATTTTAACTGAAATTTTCCTTAAAGCATTGCTTTTAAAGTATAATAAGTCCAAAAACAATTGATTTTTCTCTAACACTGCCAACCATATAGGTGAGAAAAGGACACTTGATAACTAGTTTCGAGTCAATGGCTATTCATGATTCAATAATTTCTATTTGACCAAGTAATTCTAAAATATATACTAAATAATTAAATGGAGTATTTCCCAGAGATTAAATTTCATTGGAATTCTTCTGAAAAAAAAGGGCAAAAGTGTAAGTGTACTATGTACTTTTAAAATATTTTAAATACATCGTAGTTCTAAAAATATTGAAAATTTTAGCTGAAATTTCACTTTAAGAATTGCTTTAGAAGTATAATAAGTCCAAAAGCAATTCATTTTTCTCTAACACTGCCAACAGTATAGGTGAGAAAAGGACACTTAATAATTAATTTCGAGTCAATGGCTATTCAAGCTTCAACAATTTCTACTTGACCAAGTAATTCTAAAATATATACTAATTAATGTAGCTTATTTAAAAATAATTGATACATGCACAATTACTCAGTAACCTAGATTTGACCTGTCGAGGCAATGAATTAATGCTTCTAATTAAATTTTATCTTCGGGAGGAATCTAACCATTAAGTAATCCATCATATAATTCTTACCAAATGCTTGATAATTAAATTGAGGGTTTTGAGGAAATTAGATTTTACTAGAATTCTCCGGAAGGAAGGAAAAAACCATACCTATAAGTGTACCATGTACTGATATTTTGAATGTATCGTAATTCTAGAAATATTGAAATTTCCACTTAAATTTCTACTTTAAGTATTAAATTCAGAAGAATAACCAATTGAAGAAACAATCAGTTTTGGTGTAACACTGGCAAAAGCATAAGTGATAAATGGCCATTTGATAACTAATTTACAGTCGATAACTTTTCAAGCATCAATAACGTTTACTTCATCAAGTAATTCTAAAATATGCATTATTTAATATATCTTATTAAAAAATAAATTCAACATGAACAATTAGAGTGTGATGAATTTTGACCTGTTAAAGCAATTAATTAACACTTTTAATTAAATGTTATGTACTCGAGAAATATAATTATTAATTGTTTAACGAAGTAACAGTGATCAAATGCAAAATAATTAAATTGAATATTTTTCTGAGTTTAAATTTTATTGTAATTTTTTGGAAGAAAAGGGTAAACGTATAATTATTAGGTCACCTTGTCATCTGTCTTGATCAACATCCTCCTTCTCATTATCTTCACCATGATTTGAACGATAGCACAGGGGGGGGGCACTGTCTTTCTCTGGAAGACTGTTACATGAAAATCTACTCTTCACCCTTGTTTGCTAGTTATTTACTACAATTACTTTAACACTAAGGTTCATTTTGACCCAAAAACTATTTTGTATGCAATTTTTTCAAAACGATACTTACGAAATGGAAATCAATTTCTTCACTTTTCCTAATTTCATGCCCATAAAAACCTATTAAAACATAATATTGAAGAATCTTTGACTATGCAAACAAATGTTCATTACTAAGCTTTCAAGCGTAGAAAAAAACTTAACTATAAAATACCCGTATGTAGAAAATGTCCAAAATGTATATAAAAAAGTTGCCCAAAGTACGTTTCAACTGTGTAAAAAACCTTTATTTGTTAGAAACTAAATAATTGCATTATAGTTGTCTATGTATTTTTCTAACTATATACACTTTTAAATATCATATCTTATTTTTATCAATTATTATAACAATTTATTAAAGTCTAAAAATGTATAAATGTCACTACGTATATATACAGTGCATTTTTTGAATAGCAAGGCATAATTCGTAATAATTCTATTAAAGTTGTCTATATATTTACATTTGGATTTTATATTAGGCTACACATATTTTACCATATTGTAATACCCTATAATATTTTATGAATTATTATAACAATTTAATTACTAAATATATATAAATGTCATTGCGTATAAATGCAGTGCACTTTTTAAATAACAAGTCATAATTCGTAATAATTTTATTAAAGTTGTCTAGGTATTTACATTTAGACTTTACATTAGGCTATACGTACTTTACGATATTGAAATATCTTATAATATTTTATCAATTATTATGATAATTTAATGTTTAAATATCAATAAATGTCATAGCGTTTCAATACAGTGTGCTTTTTGAATAAAAAGTAATAATTCGTAATAATTCTATTAAAACTGTCTTCATATTTACATTTACACTTCATATTACGCTATACATACTTTACAATATTGTAATATCCTATAATATTTTATCAGTTATTATAATAATTTAATGACAAAATATGTATAAATGCCATTTCGTATAAATACAGTGTACTTTTTGAATAACAAGTCATAATTCGTAATAATTCTGTTAAGGTTGTCTATATATTTACATTTAGACTTTACATTAGGCTAAACATACTTTACGACATTGTAATATCTTATAATATTTTATCAATTATTATAATAATTTAATGTTTAAGTGTGAATAAATGTCATTGCGTATATATACAGTGTATTTTTTGAGTAACAGGTCATAATTCGTAATAATTCTATTAAAGTTGTCTATATATTTACATTTAGACTTTACACTACACTACACATACTTTAAAATATTGTAATATCCTATAATATTTTATAAATTATTATAATAATTTAGTGACTAAAAATGTATAAATGTCATTGCGTCTAAGTACAGTGTTCTTTTTGAATAACAAGTCATAATTCGTAATAATTCTACTAATGTTGTCTATATATTTACATTTAGACTTTACAATAGGCTATACATTCTTTACGATATTGAAATATCTTATATTTTATCAATTATTATAATACTTTAATGACTAAAAATGTATAAATGCCGTTGCGTATAAATGCAGTGTACTTTTTGAATAACAAGTCATAATTCGGAATAATTGTATTAAAAGTGTTTACATATTTACGTTTAGATTTTATATTAGGCTATAATACTTTACGATATTGTAATATCCTATAATATTTTATTAATTATTATAATAATTTAATGACTAAAAATGTATAAATGTCACTGTGTATATATACAGTGTACTTTTTGAATAACAAGTCACAATTCGTAATAATTCTATTAAAGTTGTCTATATATTTATATTTAGACTTAACAATAGACTAAACACACATTACGATATTGTAATATCTTATAATATTTTATCTATTAATATAATAACTTAATGCTTAAATATGAATAAATGTCATTACGTTTAAATAGAGTATACTTTTTGAATAACAAGTAATAATTCGTAATAATTCTATTAAAGTTGTCTATATATTTACATTTAGAGTTTACATTAGGCTATACATACTTTACGATATTATAATATCTTATATTTTATCTAATATTATAATAATTTAATGTTTAAATATGTATAAATGTCATTGCGTATAAGTACAGAGTACTTTTTGATTAACAAGTCATAATTTGTAATAATTCTATTAAAGTTGTCTATATATTTACATTTAGACGTTACACTACACTACACATACTTTACAATATTATAATATCCTATAATATTTTATAAATTATTATAATAATTTAGTGACAAAAAATGTATAAATGTCATTGCGTCTAAGTACAGTGTACTTTTTGAATAACAAGTCATAATTCGTAATAATTCTACTAAAGTGGTCTATATATTTACATTTAGACTTTACAATAGGCTATACATACTTTACGATATTGAAATATCTTATATTTTATCAATTATTATAATACTTTAATGACTAAAAATGTATAAATGCCATTGCGTATAAATGCAGTGTACTTTTTGAATAACAAGTCATAATTCGGAATAATTGTATTAAAAGTACATATTTACTTTTAGATTTTATATTAGGCTATACATACTTTACGATATTGTAATATACTATAATATTTTATTAGTTATTATAATAATTTAATGACTAAAAATGTATAAATGTCATTGTGTATATATACAGTGTACTTTTTGAATAACAAGTCATAATTCGTAATAATTCTATTAAAGTTGTCTATATATTTATATTTAGACTTTACAATAGACTATACACACATTACGATATTGTAATATCTTATAATATTTTATCTATTATTATAATAACTTAATGCTTAAATATGAATAAATGTCATTACGTTTAAATAGAGTATACTTTTTGAATAACAAGTAATAATTCGTAATAATTCTATTAAGGTTTTCTATATATTTACATTTAGACTTTACATTAGGCTTTACATACTTTACGATATTGTAATATTTATAATATTTTATCAATTATTATAATAACTTATTGTTTAAGTGTGAATAAATGTCATTGCGTATATATACAGTGTACTTTTTGAATAACAAGTAATAATGCGTAATACTTCTATTAAAGTTGTCCACATATTTACATTTAGATTTTACATTAAGCTATACATACTTTACGATATTGTAATATCTTATAAATATTTAACCATTATTATGTTAATTTTATGACTAAAATGTATAAATGTCATTGTTTATAAATATAGTGTACTTAAAAATAACAAGTCATTCGTAATGATTATTTTAATGTTGTCTACATATTTACATTTAGACTTTACATTAGGTTATACATACTTTACGATATTGTAATATCTTATAATATTTTATCAATAATTAAAATAATTTAATGTTTAAATGTTAATAAATCATAGCGTTTCAATACAGCGCCCTTTTTGGATAAAAATATGGATTCATATTAATTGGATTTTAAGTTTTACTCAACCCGCTGTTTATAGGTGGACTGAAACTAAAGTAGTTTTAGTGTTAAAATTTGATAAAAAGTTCTGATGCATAGGGCCCCCTCTCTTACGGAACGTAAAGAGTTTAGCAATGAAAACTTTCATCTTTAGAATATTATTTGTCCATCTGTGTGACATTAGAAGCAAAGTTCTTTTAGTTTTAACCCTTTTTATTTTTTCGGGCCCAATAAAGAATCTATAATGTCTTATGTTGCACGTTGTCAACAAATGAAAATTTTTTTTTAACATTACTAAAGACGCTTCAAGTGTATCATGTACCTTTCATATTTTGAGTAAACTGTAATACTTAAAGTATTGAATATTTTAACCGAATTTCCACTTTAATCACTAAATTCAAATGTATAATAAGACAAAATGAAAAGAACAATTTTTCTCTAACATTGGAAACAGCATAGGTAAAAAAAAGCCTTTTGGTAATTCATTTCACGTTGATAGATTTTCAGGTTTCAATATTTTCATTTTGACCAAGTAATTCTAAAATATAGATTTAATAATACAGGAAATTCGAAATAATTTCAATAGTAACAACTACTCTGTACTGAATTTTGACCTGTATAGGCAATCAGTTAACGCTCTTAATTAAATTTGTCTTCTGTGGAAGAAATGAAATCATTAATTAATTCATTAAATAATTCTGATCTAATGCTAGCTAAATAAATAAATCGAGTATTTCCATGGAATCAAATTTTATTTAAATTTATCTGAAGAAAAAGGCAAAAGTATAAGTGTATGTGTACTATGTATCCTTAAAATATTTTAAATACATCTTAATATATAAATATTAAAAATTCTAACTGAATTTTTCCTTTAAGAACTGCTTTAGAAGTATAATAGGTCCAAAAACGATCCATTTTTTTTCTAATACTACCAAAAGCATAGTTGAGAAAGAGGACACTCGGAAACTAATTTCGAGTCAATAGCCTTTCAAGCTTCAATAATTTCTACTTGACCAAGTAATTCTAAAATATAAACTAATTAATACAGATAAATCGAAAATAATCTCATCATAAACAACTACTGTGTACTGAATTTTGACCTGTCGAGGCAATCAATTAACGCTCCTAATTAAATTTTATTTTCTGCGGGAGAAATATAATCATTAATTAATTGGTAAAATAATTTTGATCAAATTCTAAATAACTAAATGGAATATTTCACCAAAATTAAATTTTATTGGAATTGGTCTGAAGAAAAATGTAAAAGTATAAGTATAAATGTACCATGTACACTTAAAATACTTTAAATACATCTTAAATCTAGAAATATTTAAAAATTCAAACCGAAATTTCCCTTTTAAGAATTGTTTTAGATGCACAATAATCCCGAAAGTCATCGATTGTTCTCTAATACTGTTAACAGCATAGGTGAGAAAACGGAGACTTTGTAACTAATTTAGAGACAATAGCCTTTGAAACTTCAATAATTTCTACTTGACCAAGTAATTCTTAAATACAGACTAATTAATAAAGATAATTCGAAAATAATTTCATCATGAACAATTACACTGTATTGAATATTGACCTGTCGAGGCAATTAATTAACGCTCCTAACTAAATTTTATCTTTTGATAGAGAAATATATTCATTAATTAGTTTATCAAATAATTGTGGTCAAATACTAAATAACTAAATCGAATATTTCCCCAAAATTAAATTTTATTGGAATTCGTCTGAAGAAAAATGTAAAAGTATAAGTGTACCATCTACTCTTAAAATATTTTATATACATCTTAAATTTAGAACTATTTAAAAATTCTAACCGAAGTTTCCCTTTTAAGAATTGTTTTAGACCTATAATAATCCCAAAAGCCATCCATTGTTCTCTAACACTGCTAAAAGCATAGGTGAGAAAAAGGACTCTTGGTAACTAATTTCTAGTCAATAGCTTTTCATGCTTCAATAATTTCTACTTGACCAAGTAATTCTAAAATATAAACTAATTAATACAGATAATTCAAAAGTAATTTCATCCTAAACAACTACTCTGTATTAAATATTGACCTGTCGAGGTAATCAATTAACGCTCCTAGCTAAATTTTATCTTTTGCGAGAGAAATATATTCATCAATTAGTTCATCGAATAATTGTGGTCAAATGCTAAATAACTAAATCGAGTATTTCCCCAAAATTAAATTTTATTGGAATTTGTCTGAAGAAAAATGTAAAAGTATAAGTATAAATGTACCATGTACACTTAAAATATTTTAAATACATCTTAAATCTAGAAATATTTAAAAATTCAAACAGAATTTTCCCTTTTAAGAATTGTTTTAGAAGTATAATAATCCCAAAAGCCATCGATTGTCCTCTAATACTGTTAACAGCATAGGTGAGAAAAAGGACATTTGGTAACTAATTTAGAGTCAATAGCCTTTCAAACTTCAATAATTTCTACTTGACCAAGTTGGTTGGTTGGTTGGTTGGTTGGGAGCACTACGGTCTACTTTTTGCTACACGAGGGCTAATGAGACCGGGACCTACTGTTTAAAGCCGATTCCGAACGGCTACGAACATCCATGCCTCAGTGGGACTCGAACCCACGAACTCCGGTTCCGAAGGTCAGTGCCCTAACCATTCGGCCATCGTTCGGCTACTTGACCAAGTAATTCTTAAATACAGACTAATTAATAAAGATAATTCGAAAATAATTTCATCATGAACAATTACACTGTACTGAATATTGACCTGTCAAGGTAATTTATTAACGCTTCTTACTATATTTTATCTTTTGCGAGAGAAATGTATTCATTAATTAGTTTATCAAATCAATGTGGTCAAATGCTAAATAATTCAATCGAGTATTTCCCCAAAATTAAATTTTATTAAAATTCGCCTGAAGAAAAATGTAAAAGTATAAGTGTACCATGTACTCTTAAAATATTTTATATACATCTTAAATCTAGAACTATTTAAGAATTCTAACCGAAATTTCCCTTTTAAGAATTGTTTTAGACGTATAATGATCCCCAAAGCCATCGATTGTTCTCTAACACTGCTAACAGCTCAGGTGAGAAAAAGGACACTTGGCAACTAATTTCGAGTCAATAGCTTTTCATGTTTCAATAATTTTTATTTGACCAAGTAATTCTAAAATATAAACTAATTAATACAGATAATTGGAAAGTAATTTCATCCTAAACAACTACTCTGTACTAAACGCTGACCTGTCGAGGCAATCAATTAACGCTCCTAAATAAATTTTATCTTTTGCGAGAGAAATGTATTCATTAATTAGTTTATCAAATAAATGTGGTCAAATGCTAAATAATTAAATCGAGTATTTCCCCAAAATTAAATTTTATTGAAATTCGCATAAAAAAAATGTAAAAGTATAAGTGTACCATGTACTTTTAAAATATTTTATATACATCTTAAATCTAGAACTATTTAAAAATTCTAACCGAAATTTTCCTTTTAAGAATTGTTTTAGACATATAATAATCCCAAAAGCCATCGATTGTTCTCTAACATTACTAACAACATAGGTGAGAAAAAGGACACTTGGCAACTAATTTCTAGTCAATAGCTTTTCATGCTTCAATAATTTCTACTTGACCAAGTAATTCTAAAATATAAACTAATTAATACAGATAATTGGAAAGTAATTTCATCCTAAACAACTACTCTGTACTAAACGCTGACCTGTCGAGGCAATCAATTAACGCTCCTAGCTAAATTTTATCTTTTGATAGAGAAATATATTCATTAATTAGTTTATCAAATAATTGTGGTCAAATACTAAATAACTAAATCGAATATTTCCCCAAAATTAAATTTTATTGGAATTCGTCTGAAGAAAAATGTAAAAGTATAAGTGTACCATGTAATCTTAAAATATTTTATATACATCTTAAATCTAGAACTATTTAAAAATTCTAACCGAAATTTCCCTTTCAAGAATTGTTTTAGACGTATAATAATCCCAAAAGCCATCGATTGTTTTCTAACATTGTTAACAGCATAGGTGAGAAAAAGGACACTTGGCAACTAATTTCGAGTCAATAGATTTTCATGCTTCAATAATTTCTACTTGACCAAGTAATTCTAAAATATAAACTAATTAATACAGATAATTGGAAAGTAATTTCATCCTAAACAACTACTCTGTACTAAATACTGACCTGTCGAGGCAATCAATTAACACTCCTAGCTAAATTTAATCTTTTGTGAGAGAAATATATTTATTACTTCATCTAATAATTGTGGTCAAATGCTAAATAACTAAATCGAGTATTTCCGCAAAATTATATTTTATTCGAATTCCTCTGAAGAAAAATAGAAAAGTATAAGTGTAAGTGTACCATGTACTCTTAAAATATTTTAAATACATCTTATATCTAGAAATATTCAAAATTCTTATCGAATTTTTCCTTTAAGCATTGCATTAGAAGTATAAGTCTAAAAAATTATTGATTATTTTTCTAACATTGCCATCAACATAGGTGAGAAAAAGGACACTTGTAAGTAATTTCGAGTGAATAGCTTTTAAAGCTTCAATAATTTCTACTTGACCAAGAAATTCTCTTAAATATAGACTAATTAATGCAGCTTATTCTAAAATAATTTCAACATGAACAACTACTTTTCTGAGTTTTGACCTGTCGAGGCAATCAATTAAAGCTTTTAATTAAATTTCATCTGCTGTGGGAGAAATCTATTCATTAATTAATAGAGCAAATAAATTTGATGAAATGCTAAAGAATCAAATTAAGCATTTCACTGAAATTATTTTTATTTTGGAATTATACGGATGATAAAAGTAAAAGTACAAACATAAGTTTATTATGTAATATTAAAATTTCTTAAATACATAGTAAACCTAGAATTATGAAGATTCTAGCCAAATTTTCTTTTAAGTAGTAAATGTAGAAGTATGAGAAGTTCAAGTAACAATCGAATTTTGTCTAAAACTTGCAACAACATAGCTCAGAAAAAAGGGTTGTTGTTAACTAATTTCGAGTTAATATCATATCTAGATTTAAACATTTCTATTTTACTAAGTAATTATAAATATATACACTAATTTCTACAGCTCATGTGATAATAATTTCAATATGAAGACTATATCTATGACAAGTTTTGTCCTATCAAGGGAATAGATAACTAGGTAACTAATTTCGAGTCAATAGCTTGTCTAGCTTTAATAATTTCTATTTGACTAAGTAATTATAAATATATAGACCAACTAATACAGATTATTTGAAAATAATTTCAACATGAATAATGTATCTATGACTAGTTTTGACTTATCAAGGGAATCAATTACCGCTTCTAATTACATTTTATCTACAGCGGGAGAAATCTAATCATTAATTCATCTAATTGTTAGGCTGAAATGGTGAATAATTCATTCAAGTATGTCCCAGAGATAAGGTTTTATTGGAAATTTTTAAAAGTAAAGGGCAAAAGTGTAAGTGTAAATTGTAATTTTAAAATATTTTAAATACATCGTAGTCCTATATATATTGAAAACACAAACAAAATTTTCTTTCTAATCATTAAATTCAGAAGTACCTACCAAAAAAGGTCGATTTTTTTTATCTAACATTGTAAATATGAGAAAAAGAGAACTTGATAACTAACTGCTAATCAATAGCTTTTCTAGCTTTAATAACTTCTATTTGACCAAGTAATTATAAACATATAGACTAATTAATACAATTTATTTAAAAGAAAATTTCAACAATATATCTATGAAGAGTTTTGATCTATCAAATGAATCAATTACCACTTCTAATTATCCTTTATCTACAGTGCTAGAAATCTATGCTTAAATTCGTTTAATAGTTAGGCGGTAATGCTAAATAATTCATTGAAATATGTACCAGAGAAAACGTTTATTGGAAATTTTTAAAGACAAGGGCAAATGTAAAAGCGTATATTGCAACCATAAAATATTTTAAATATATCATAATTCTATATATCTTGAAAATTCTAACAGACTTTTCTCTCTAATCACTAAATTCAGAAGTACCTATTACAAAAAAGATCGATTTTTGTCTAACACTGAAAATATAAGAAAAAGAGAACCTGATTACTAACTTCTAATCAATAACTTTCCTAACTTTAATAATTTCTATTTGATTAAGTAATTATAAATATTTAGACTAATTAACACAGCCTATTTGATAATAATTTCAACATGAAGATTCTATGGCGAGTTTCGGCAACAGAATCAGTTACCACTTCTAATTACATTTTATCTACAGCAGGAGAAAGCTAATCAATAACTTGTAGAATAGTTAGTCGGATAGGCTGAACAATTCATTCAAATATGTCCCAAAGATAAGGTTTTATTGGAAATTTTTGAAAGAAAAGGGAAAAAGTGTAAGTGTATTTTGTACCGAAAAAATATTTTAAATATATCGTATTCTACATATATTGAAAATCCTAACAGAATTTCTCTCTAAGCATCAGAAGTACCTAATACAAAAAAGATTGATTTTTATCTAACACTTACAACGATGTGAGAAATAGAGAAGTAAGTAACTAATTTCCAGTCAATAGCTTGTCTAGCTTGAATAATTCGTATTTGACCAAGTAATTATAAATAAATTGACTAATTAATACAGCTTATTTGCAAACAATTTGAACATGAACAATATATCTATGATGAGTTTTGACCTATCAAGGGTATCGATTACCGCTTCTAATTGCATTTTATCTACTACGGGAGAAATCTAATCATTAATTCGACTAATTGTTAGACGGAAATGCTGAATAATTTATTCAAGTATGTCCAAGAGATAAGGTTTAATTGGAAATTTTTAAAAGTAAAGGGCAAAAGTGTAAGTGTAAATTGTAAACTTAAAATATTTTAAATACATCGTAGATCTAGACATATTAAAAATCATAACAGATTTTTTTCTCTAAGCATTAATTTCAGGATACCTACTACAAAAAAGATCCAACACTGAAAACATGAGAAAAAAACTAGATAACTAATTTCGAGTCAATAGCTTTAATAATTTCTATTTGAGTAAGTAATTATAAATATATAGAATAATTAATACAGATTATTTGTTATTAATTTGAACATGAAGACTATATGTATAACAAGTTTTAGCCTATTAATTACTCTTTCTAATTATGTTTTATCTATAGCGGGAGAAATCTAATCCTTAATTCGTTTAATAGTTAGGCGGGAATGCTGAATAATTCATTCAGATATGTCCCAGAGATAATGTTTTATTTTAATTTTTTAAAAGAAAAGGGCAAAAGTGTAAGTGTATATTGTAATCTTAAAATATTTTATATACATCGTAATTCTAGACATATTAAAAACTCTAACAATTTTTTTTTCTTTAAGCTTTAAATTAAGAAGTATCTGCTACAAAAAAGATGGATTTTTATCTAACACTGATAACAATGTGAGAAATAGAGAAGTAGGTAACTAACTTCTAGTCAATAGCTTGTCTAGCTTTAATAATTTTTATTTGACCAAGTAATTACAAATATATAGACCAACTACTACAGATTATTTGAAAATAATTTGAACATGAGAAATATATCTATGACGAGTTTTGAAGTATCAGGGGAATCAATTACCTTTCCTAATTATGTTTTATCTACAGCGGAAGAAAACTAACCATTAATTCGTACAATAGTTAGGCGGAAAAGGCTTACTAATTCATTTAAGTATGTCTCAGAGATTACGTTTATTGGAATTATTGTGGAAGAAAAAGGCAAAAGTATAAGTCTATATTGTAATGAAAAAATATTTTAAATATATTGTAATTCAAGACATATTGAAAATTCTAACAGAATTTTCTCTCTAAGCATTAAATTCAGAATTACCTACTACAAACAAGATCGATTTTTATCTAACACTGAAAACACGAAAAAAAATCTATTCAAATAATTTCAAGTCAATAGCTTGTCTAGCTTTAATAACCTCTGTATGACCAAGTAATTATAAATATTAAGACAAATTAATACAGATTATTTGAAAATAATTTCAACATGAACAATATATATATGACGAGTTTTGACGTATCAAGGAAATCAATTACTTCTTTTAATTACGTTTTATCTACAGCGGGAGAAATCTAATCAATAATTTTTATAATAGTTAGTCCGATAAGCTGAATAATGCATTCAAGTATCTCCCAGAGATAAGGTTTTATTGGAAATTTTTAAAGATGTGTAAAAGAAGTGTAAAAGTATAAGTGTATATTGAAAAAAAATATTTTAAATATATCGTAATTCTAGACATATTAAAAATTCTAACAGAATTTTCTCTCTATGTAATAGTTTGAGAAGTACATATAACAAAAAAGATCGATTTTTACCTAACACTGACAACAATGTGAGAAATAGAGTAATAAAGTAGATAACTAATTTCGAGTCAATAGCTTGCCTAGCTCTAATAATTCCTATTTGATCAAGTAATTATAAATATATAGAATAACTAATGCAGATTATTTGAAAATAATTTCAACATGGACAATATATCTAAGCGGGTTTTGACCTATCAGGGGAACCAACTACTGCTTCTAATTACATTTTAACTACAACGGGAGAAATTTAACCATTAATTCGTATAATAGTTATGGGGAAATGCTGAATAATTCATTAAAATATGTCAAAGAGATTACATTTATTAGAAGAAAAGGAAAAAATTATAAGTGTATATTGTAATCTTAAAATATTTTATATACATCGTAATTCTATACATATTGAAAATTCTAAGAAAATTTTTCTGAAAGCATTAAGTTCGGAAGTACTTACTACAAAAAGGATCGATTTTTATCGAACACTGAAAACACGAGAAAAAAAAAAACTAGTTAACTAATTTCAAGTCAATAGCTTGTCTAGATATAATAATTTCTATTTGACCAAGTAATTATAGATGTATAGACAAATTAATACAGATTATTTGAAAATAATTTCAACATGAACAATATATATATGACGAGTTTTGACTATCAAGGAAATCAATTACTTCTTTTAATTACGTTTTATCTACAGCTGGAGAAATCTAATCAATAATTTGTATAATATTTAGTCGGAGAGGCTGAATAATGCATTCAAGTATGTCCTAGAGATAAGATTTCATTGGAAAGTTATAAATATAAGTGTAAAAGTATAAGTGTACATTGTAAAAAAATATTTTAAACATATCGTAATTCTAGACATATTAAAAATTCTAACAGAATTTTCTCTCTATGTAATAATTTTAGAAAATACCTATAACAAAAAAGATCGATTTTTACCTAACAGTGACAACAATGTGAGAAATAGAGGAGGAGGTAACTAATTTCGAGTCAATAGCTTATTTAGCTCTAGTAATTTCTATTTGATCAAGTAATTATAAATATATAGAATAACTAATGCAGGTTATTTGAAAATAATTTCAACATGAGCAATATATCTATGGCGGGTTTTGACTTATCAAGGGAACCAATTACCGCTTCTAATTACATTTTAACTACAACGGAAGAAATCTAACCATTAATTCGTATAATAGTTAGGCGGAAAAGCTGAATAATTCATTAAAATATGTCCCGGAGATTACTTTTATTAGAAAAAAAAGGGAAAATTTATCAGTGTACACTGCAATCTTAAAATATTTTATATGTATCGTAATTCTAGACATATTGAAAATTCTAAGAGAATATTTCTGAAAGCATTAAATTCAGAAGTACCTACTACAAAAAAGTTTGAGTTTTATCTACCATTGAAAACATGAGAAAAAAAAAACTAGTTACTAATTTCGAGTATATAGCTTGTCTACATTTAATAATTTCTAATTGATTAAGTCATTACAAATATATAGATTAACTAATACAGTATATTTGAAAATAATTTCAACATGAACGATATATCAATGACGAAATTTGAACTATCAGAGGAATTAATTACTGCTTCTAATTACATTTTATCTACACGGGAGAAATCTAAAGAATAATTCGTATAATAGTTGGTCAGATAGGCTGAATAATTAATTCAAGTATGTCGAGAGGTAAGGTTTTATTGGAATTTTTTTAAAAGAATAGGGCAAAAGTGTAAATTGTATACTGTGATCTTGAAATATTTTAAATACATCGCAGTTCTATATATATTGAAAATTATAACAGAATTTTCTCTTTAATAATTAAGTTTAGAAGTACTTACTCCAAAAAGATGGATTTTTATGTAACACTGACATCAATGTGAGAAAAAGGGAACTTGGTAACTTAATTCCAGTCAATAGATTTTCTAACTTTAATAATTTCTATTTGACTTAGCAATTATAAATATATAAACTAATTATTACAGCTTATTTGAAAACAATTTCAATTCGAACAATATATCTATGAAGAGTATTGACCCAACAAGGGAATCAATTACCGCTTCTAATTAAATTTTAACTACAGAGGGAGAAATATAATCAATATTTCGTATAATAGTAAGTCGGATAGGCTGAATAATTTCTTCAAGTACAAAACAGAGATAAGGTTTTATTGGAAATTATTAAAAGAAAAAGGAAGTGTATATTGTAACCAAAAAATATTTTAAATATATCGTAATTCTAGAATATTGAAAATTCTAACAGAATTTTCTCTCTAAGCTAAAAATTCAGAAGTACCTATTACAAAAAAGATCGATTTTTATCTAAAACTGACAACAATGTGAGAAATAGAATACTAGGTAACTAATTTCGAGTCAATAGTTTGTATAGGTTTAATAATTTCTATTTGACCAAGTAATTATAAATTGATAGACTAATTAATACAGCTTATTTGAAAACAATTTCACCACGAGGAATATATCTATGACGAGTTTTGACCTATCAAGGGAATCAATTACTGTTTCTAATTACATTTTAAGTACAGCGGGAGAAATCTAATCAATAATTTGTATAATAGTTAGTCGGATAGGCTGAAAACTCCTTCAAGTATGTCCCAGAAGTAAGGTTCTATTGGAAATTTTTAAAAGAAAAGAGCAAAATTGTAAGTGTATATTGTAATCTTTTAATATTTTAAATACATCGTAGTTCTATATATAATAAAAATTCTAAGATAATTTTCTCTCTAATCACTAAATTCAGAAGTACCTAGTACAAAAAAGATGGATTTTTAATAATACTCCCAACAGTGAGAAAAAGGGAACTAATTTCCAATCAATACCTTTTCTTTATTTAATAATTTCTATTTGACTAATTATAAATATATAGACTATCAATACAGTTTTTTGAAAACAATTTCAACATGAACAATATATCTATCACGAGTTTTGACCTAGCAAGGAAATCAATTATCTCTTCTAATTACTTTTTATCTATAGTGAGAGAAATCTAATCAATAATTCGTCTAATGGTTAGGCGGGAATGCTGAATAACTCATTCATATATGTAGCAGGGATAAAGTTTTATTTGAAGTTTTTAAAAGAATAGGGCTGAAGTATAAGTGTATATTGCAAACATAAAACATTTTAAATACATCGTAATTATATATATATTGAAAATTCTAACAGAATTTTCTCTCTAATCATTAAATTCAGAAGTAACTACAATTAAAATTATCAATTTTTATCTAACACTAAAAATAATAGAAAAAGGGAACTTTATAACTATCTTCTAATCAATAACTTTTCTAACTTTAATAATTTCTATTTTATCGAATAATTATGAATATATAGACTAATTAATACAGCTTATTTGAAAATAATTTCAACACGAACAATATATCCATGATGAGTTTTGACCTGTCAAGGGAATCGATTACCACTTTTTAATAAATTTTCACTACAGAGGGAGAAATCAAATCAATAATTCGTATAATAGTTAGTCGGATATAATGAATAATTTCCTCAAGTACAAAACAGAGATAAGGAAATTATTAAAAGAAAAAGGAAGTGTATATTGCAACCAAAAAATATTTTAAATATATCGTAATTCTAGAATATTGGAAATTTTAACAGAATTTTCTCTCTAAGCTAAAATTTCAGAAGTATCTACTACAAAAAGATCGATTTTTATCTAACACTGACAACAATGTGAGAAATAGAATACTAGGTAACTAATTTCGAGTCAATAGCTTGTCTAGCTTTAATAATTTCTATTTGACCAAGTAATTATAAATATATAGACCAACTAATACAGATTATTTGAAAATAATTTCAACATGAATAATGTATCTATGACTAGTTTTGACCTATCAAGGGAATCAATTACCGCTTTTAATTACATTTTATCTACACCGGGAGAAATCTAATCATTAATTTGTCTAATTGTTAGGCTGAAGTGCTAAATAATTCATTCAAGTATGTTCCAGAGATTACATTTTATTTGAACTTCTTAGAACTAAAGTTCAAACGTATAAGTGTATAATGTAACAAAAAATATTTTAAATATATCGTAGTGCTATATATAATAAAAATTCTAACAGTATTTTCTCTCTAATCATTAAATTCAGAAGTAACTACTACAAAAAAGATCGATTTTTACTTACACTGACAATAGCGAGAAAACGGTAACTTGGTAACTAATTTCCAGTCAATAGCTTTTCTAGCTTTAATAATTTCTATTTGACCAAGTAATTATAAATTTATAGACTAATTAATACAGCTTATTTGAAAACAATTTCAAAACGAGGAATATATCTATGACGAGTTTTGACCTATCAAGGGAATCAATTACTGTTTCTAATTACATTTTATCTACAGCGGGAGAAATCTAATCATTACTTCGTCTAATTGTTAGGCGGAAATGCTGAATAATTCATTCAAGTATGTCCCAGAGATAAGGTTTAATCGGATATTTTTAAAAGAAAAGAGCAAAAGTATATGTGTATATTGTAATCTAAAAATATTTTAAATACACTGTAGTTGTAT
The DNA here is from genome assembly GCA_032207245.1 of Pardosa pseudoannulata. NCBI lineage: Eukaryota > Metazoa > Arthropoda > Arachnida > Araneae > Lycosidae > Pardosa > Pardosa pseudoannulata. The sequence goes on from CM063500.1 coordinate 34,760,286, forward strand.
ATATAATGAAAATTCTAACAGAACTTTCTCTCTAATCATTAAATACAGAAGTACCTACTACAAAAAAGATCGATTTTTATCTAACACTGAAAACATAAGAAAAAAATCTAGGTAACTAATTTGGAGGCAATAGCCTGTCTAGATTTAATAATTTTTATTTGACCAAGTAATTATAAATATGTAGACTAACTAATACACATTATTTGCAAATAGTTTAAATATAAACAATATACCTATAACGATTTTTGACCTATCAGGGGAATTAATTACCTCTTCTAATTACATTTTATCTAGAGCGGGAGAAATCTAATCATTAATTCGTATAATAGTTAGGAGGAAAGGCTGAATAATTCATTCAAGTATGCCCCAGAGATTTATATTATTAGTATTTTTTAGAAGAAGTGGGCAAAAGTGTAAGTATATATTGTAAAAAATTTTTTTAATTTATCGTAATTCTAGAATATTGAAAATTCTAAGAGAAGTTTCTCTCTTAGCATTAAATTCAGATGTACTTACTACAAAAAGATCAATTTTTATTTAACACTGACAACAATGTGAGAAATAGAGAAGTAAGTAACTAATTTCCAGTCAATAGCTTGCCTAGATTTAATAATTTCTATTTGACTAAGTAATTAAAATATGTAGACTATTTAATACAGCTTATTTGAAAAAAATTTCAACATGAACAATATAGGAAGAGTTTTGACCTATCAAGGTAATCAATTATCGCTTTTAATTATATTTTATGTACAGCGGGAGATATTTATTCATTAATTCGTATAATAGTTAGTCGGATAGGGTGAATAATTAATTTAAGTATGCCCCACAGAGTATGTTTATTGGAATTTTTTAGAAGATAAGGGCAAAAGTGTAAGTGTATGTTGTAACAAAAAATATTTTAAATACATCATAATTTTATATATATTGAAAATTCTAACAGAATTTTCTCTATAATCATTAATTTCAGAAGTATTTATTACACAAAAAGATCGGTTTTTACTAACACTGACAACAATGTCAAAAAGGCAATTTCCTGTCAATAGATTTCCTAAGTTTATTAATTTCTATTTGACCAAGTAATTATAAATATATAAACTAATTAATACAGCTTATTTGTTAACCTTCCGAGTTTAACACATCGAGGAAAAGAAGTCTCCAAAAAATACGCTAAAGTTTCATTGTGTCAGTCACCAAAGCGTTCTATGATTTTTTACTTCACCCTTTGTCGACTAGATTGGAATACGGGAAACCCACCCTCGTAACTGTCCCTTTACTTCCGGTTATAAATAGATATATAAATAGACATTATAGATTGTTAATTTTTAATACACATAAATCTAGTCAAATCTCGAAGATCATCCCATAAGAAATAGTGGGTTCTAAAAGTACAAATAAAAATATTCTTTAAAAGAATGATTTCTATCTTTTTTACGAAAGTTATCCAAGCTATTTTATATCATTAAAACATCTGTTACCGCAAACGAAATACTTCGAAATAGAGATTACAAACATGAAAAGCTATCAGTCTTTGTGCCTCAGAGTAAACTAAACAATCGACCTGATTGTCAAAAAACATACACTAATGTAATTACATATGTAACGTTTTATAAAATTGTACGTGACAATTTGAAAACAATTTCAATTGTACGTGCGAACTTATTTAATAATATGAGCATGAAGACTATATCTATAACAAGTTTTGGTCTATCAATTACTGCTTCTAATTACATTTTATCTACAGCTGGGGAAATCTAATCATTACTTCTTCAAATTGTTAGGCGGAAATGCTGTATAATTTATTCAAGTATGTCCCAGCGATAAGGTTTAATTGGAAATTTTTAAAATAAAAGGGCAAATGTGTAAGTGTATATTGTAATTTTAAAATATTTAAATACATCGTAGTTCTATATATATTGAAAATTCTAACAGAATTTTTTCTCTAAGCATTAAATTTAGAAGTACCTAGAGCTAAAAAGATCGATTTTTATCTAACACTGAAAATATAAAAAAAAGATAACCTGATAACTGATTTCTAATCAATAACCTTCCTAGCTTTAATAATTTCTATTTGACCTAGAAATTATAAATATATAGTCTAATTAATACAGCTCATTTGATAACAATTTCAACATGAAGACCATATCTGTGACGAATTTTGGCCTATCAAGGGAATCAACTATGGCTTCTAATTACATTTTATCTACAGCGGGAGAAATGTAAGCATTAATTCGTCTAAATGTTATCTTGAAAGTCTGAATATTTCATAGAAGTATGTCCCAACGATCAAGTTTTATTGAAAATTTTCAGAAGAAAAGGGCAAATGTATAAGTTTACGTTGTAATCTTAAAATATTTGAAATACATCGTAATTCTAGACATACTGAAAATTCTAACTGGATTTTCCCTTTAAGAATATCTTTAGAAGTATAATAAGTCGAAAACTATTGATTTTTCTCTAACATTTCCAACAGCATAGGTGAGAAAAAGGGCACTTGGTAACTACTTCTAAGTCGATAAGTTTTCAAGCTTCAACAGTTTCTACTTGACTAAGTAATTCTAAAATATGTACTAATTCATATATATTCAAAAATAATTTGAAGGAGACAAATTACTCTGTCATGAATTTTAACCTGTCGAGACAGTCCATTTGTTCTTCTAATTAAATTGTATGTACTGCAATAGAAATATAATCATTATATTACCTGTTTAATAATTGTAATGAAATGATAAATATTTAAATCGAATATTTCCCCGAGATTAAATTTTATTTGAAATTTTCAGAAGAAAAAGTTATTTTTACTCTTTATAAGTGTACTTTTTATAACTGTATATGTCCCATGTACGAGAAAAATATTTTAAATACATCATTATTTTAAAAATAGTGAACTTTCCAATCGATTTTTCCGTTTCATTATTAAATTTTGACGCTTTACAAGAAAGGATTGATCTTTGTCTAACAATTCCATAGAAAAGGTGAGAAAAAGGAGACTTAGTAATTAATTCGAGTCAGTAGCTTTTCAAGCTTCACTAATTTCTACTTGATCAAGAAATTTTAGAATCTAGACTAATTTATACAGCTAATTTGAAAATATTTTCAACACGAACAATATCTCTGTGATGAGTTTTATCTCTACAGGCCAACCCTATTTTGTTTCTAATTAAATTTTACCTACTGCAATAGAAATTCAATCAATAAATTATTTATTTAAGAATCGCAATCAAATGCTAAATATTTAAACCAAGTATTTTCTCGGGATTAAATTTCATTAGAATTCTTCGGAAGAAATTAGGCAAAAGTGTAAGCGTAAGTGTCTCATTTACACGAAAAATATTTTAAATACATCTTTATTATAAAAGTAGTGAACATTTCAATCAAATTTCCCCTTTAATTAATAAATTTGACTCTTTACAAGAAATGATTGATCTTTGTCTAACACTTCCACACAAAAGGTGAGAAAAAGGAGACTTAGTAATTAATTCAAGTCAGTAGCTTTTCAAGCTTCACTTATTTCTACTTGATCATGAAATTTAAAAAAAATAGACTATTTAATACAGCTTATTTGAAAATAATTTCAAATCGAACAATATCTCTGTTATGAATTTTACCAGTTGAGGCAATCCATTTATACTTCGAATTAAATTTAACTGATGCAATAGAAATATAATCATTAAATTATTTGTTTAAGACCTGTAACCAAATGCTAAATATTCAAACCGACTATATCCCGAAGATTAAATTTTATTGGAATTCTTCGGAAGAAAGGAGGCAAAAATATAAGCATAAGTGTCCCATGTACAGAAAAAATATTTTAAATATATCATTATTATAAAAGGAGTGAACATTCTGATCCATTTTTCTCTTTAATTATTAAATTTTGACACTTAACCAGAAATGATTGATCTTTACTGATAAAATACTGCCATAGTTAAAATGAAAAAAAGAACACTTAGTAATTAATTTCGAGTCAGTAGCTTTTCAAACTTCCCTAATTTCTACTTGATCAAGAAATTTTAAAATATAGACTAATTAATGCATCTTATTTGAAACAAATTTCAACCCGAAGAATATCTCTGTGATGAGTTTTACCTGTGGAAGGAATCCATTTCTGCTGCTAACTAAATTTTACCTACTTCATTAGAAATATAATCATTAAACTATTTGTTTAAGAATTGTAATCAAATGCTAAATATTTAAACCGAGTGTTTCCCAAGGGATTAAATTTTATTGGAATTCTTAGGAAGAAAGGGGCAAAATTATAAGTTGAAATGTCCCATGCACTTTAAAAATATTTTAAGTAATCTTTATCATAAAAGTAGTGAATATTCCTATCAATTTTTTTCTTTTAATTATTAAATTCAGAAGCATTACAAGAAATGATCAATTTTTGTAACTTTTCCAAAAGAACACTTGGTAATTAATTTCTCGTCTATAGTCTAGTTCTATAGTCTTAGTCTATATATATATCTTCTAGTCTAGTTTTATAGTCTATAGATTTTGAAGCTTCAATCATTTGGCCTTGACCAAAGAATTCTAAAATATAGACAAATTAATACAGATAATTCGAAAATAATTTCATTATAAATATCTAGTGTGTACTGAATTTGGCGCTATTAATTAAATTTTATCTTCTGCGGGAAAAGTATAATCAGTAATTAATTTGTAAAATAATTGTGATCAAATTCTAAATAATTAAATTGAGCATTGCTTCAAAATGAAATTTTATTAGAATTCGTTTGAAGAAAAGGATAAAAGTATAAGTGTAAGCGTAGCATGTACTCTTAAAATATTTTAAATACATCTTAAATCTAGAAATATTAAAATTTCTAATTTTAACCTTATCGAGGCAATCCATTTACATTTATAATGAAATTTTATCTAATGCAATAGAAAAATATTCATTAAAATATTTTTTTGATAATTGTAATCAAATGCTAAATATTTAAATCGAGTATTTTCTTGAGATTAAATGTTATTGAAATGCTGTGGAATAAAAGTTTAAAAGTATTAGTGTAAGTGCGCATGTACGCAAACAAATATTTTAAATATATCATCATTATAAAAATAGTAAACATTTCAATAGAATTTTCCCTTTAATTATAAAAATTTTGACGCTTAACAAGAAATGATGGATCTTTGTCTAACACTTCCATAGCAAAGGTGAGAAAAAGTACACTCAGTAATTAATTTCGAGTCAGTAGCTTTTGAAGCTTCACTAATTTTTACTTGATCAAGAAATTGTAAAATATAGACTAGTTAATACACCTTATTTGAAAATAATTTCAAAACGAACAATACCTCTGTGATGAATTTTACCTATTGAGGCAATAAATTTATGCTTCTAATTAAATTTTACCTATTGCAATAGAAGTATAATCATTAAATTATTTGTATATCACTTGTAATCAAATGCTAAATATTTCATCTGACTATTTTCCCAAGATATAATTTTATTGGAATTCGAAGGAGGCAATAGTATAAGTGTTACAATCAAATGCTAAATATTTAAACCAAGTATTTTCTCGGGATTAAATTTTATTAGAATTCTTCGGAAGAAAGGAGGCAAAAGTGTAAGCGTAAGTGTCAAATTTACACAAAAAATATTTTAAATACATCTTTATTATAAAAGTAGTGAACATTCCTATCGAATTTTCCCTTTAATTATTAAAATCAGAAGCATTACAAGAAATGATCAATTTTTATAACAATTTCATAAGTTGAGAAAAAGGACACTTTGTAATTAATTTCGAGTCTATAAATTTTGAATCTTCAATCATTTCTACTTGACCAAAGATTTCTAAAATATAGACAAATTAATGCAGCTTATTCGAAAACAATTTCAACATTAACACTATCTCTATGATGAGTTTTGACCTGTCGAGGCAATCAATTAACGCTGCTAATTAAATTTTATCTGCTGCGGGAGAAATCTAATCATTAATTAATTCGTCAAATAATTGTGATCAAATGCTAAATAATTAAATCGAGTATTTCTCCGAGATTAAGTTTTATTGAATTTCTCCCGAAGAAAAGATCAAAACTATATGAGGAATTTTTCAATAATTTTACTCGATAAAAATTAATCGATTCTCGAGACATGAAAGAAGAAAATTTTTAATTAGTTTTATAATTTTCTTTTACAGTAGTATTAATGTATTAGTAATATCTATGAGTATTATTTTGTGTATCATATAATTAATATATTTTTGTTCATTTAACAATAGTTAATATTAGCTGGAATTTACGATTTTACGTAGAGAATAAGGGGAATGTGATTTTTATATAATATAAGGACTATGTTTTGTAAGGATGAAATTTTTATCCAGTGAAAAACCTTTATTAAATAAAATATTTAACCTTTGTAAACATAGTAATATTTTAAATGTTATACAATTTCTATGCTTAGTATGTTTCAAATGTGATACACATTATACATAGTTTATGATTTAATATATTTAAATGAAATTATAGAAAATTTTAGTTATGTGGGTGCATTAAGTGTAAACTACTTAATGTAAATGCAGGATTTGTTTAGTTTCTTTTTAATACGTATGGAAACAACTTAATTTTAAGTGGGTGACTTTAATGATGTATTCTTTTTTTTATTAGCATCAACACAGATTTTGTAAATTTGTTTACAGAGATAAAGATTTTGAGATAGCTTTTCAGGGTTTTGGAATTTTTGAGAAAACATGAGATGTGACTTAAATTTAATACTAGTTGTGTGTACCTTTGGGTATGCTTTTCTTTGCCCTTTACCAGTCAAATGCAAACTTTGACACTTCTTTACTTATTTATTCATATGTCACTTACTTTACGTGTAGAAATATTAAAAACATCTTTTCGTTTTTTTAATAATCTGAAAAAAAAGAATTTCTCTTCGGTAAATGCAAAAGAGTAGTCTTCTATCAATTGTTTTTTTTAACAGCGGCATTTTAAAACAAAATATTTTTAATGCTATAGATGATATAAGCCTTATTCCAGTTACACGCCTGTAAAGATTTATTTTAACTTTTAAAAGTACCCTATGAGAAAGGTAAAATATAGTTTGTTTTTTGGCTGATAATTATCTGGTACACTCTTAATAATTTATCTTCATACTCCTCTAAAGTCTCCCGATACTGTGAATGCAGTTAGAATCCCATTGAATTCATTTAGTCAAACCGTATGGTTATGTATAAAAAACAAACACACAAACGAACGAAATTCCTAATTTTCAAAGATATATAACTTAAACGATAGATATTTATTAGTCCGTGAGATAGACTCCTAGACTTCTATGAAAATAATTTGTTGTTAATACCAGTGATAAAATCTACAAAAAATAATCGATGATTAAATTTAAAATTATCACTTAATCTATTATTTAAGTCAAATATAAAAGAATTATTTATGTAATATATAAGCTCAGTGATAAAACGTATGAAAATAATGCAGACGATATTTAAATAATTTCAAATAAGAAATGATTAAATGAGATGGTTAAAGGAATGATGTTATAATGCAAGGAAAAAATATTTTTACCTACTTCTTATATGATAAGTTGATTAATTGCTCTTAACCGGGAAAAAAAGGGCTTGAAATAACGGCATTAAACGCCTGAAAAGAGGGGAAGGGGTAGATTTCGAACGTTTTAAAGACTTCCTTTGAAATTTGCTAACCCTAACTCATCAAGAATCCAACATGGATGCTCCTATCCATTCCAGGTCAACCGCTTCATAAATTCTAGGACAGATGGACAGATAACTTTGCTATTATTACATAGGAGATTTTATCTACTGCTATAGATATATAATCATTAAATTATTTGTTTAATAATTTTAATCAAATGTGAAATATTTAAAACGAGTATTTGATTGAGATTAAATTTTATTGAAATTCTTTGGAATAAAAGATCAAAAGTATAATTGCAAGTGCTCATGTACTCAAAAAATATTTTAAATATTATAAAAATAGTGAACACTCCAATTGAATTTTCCCTCTAATTATTAAATTCTGACGCATTACAAGAAATGATCGATTTTTGTCTAACACTTCCATAGCAAAAGTGAGAAAAAGGACACTTAATAATTAATTTTGAGTCTATAGGTTTTGAAGCTTTCTACTTGACCAAGGAATTCTAAAACATAGACAAATTAATGCAGCTTATTCGAAAATAATTTCAACATTAACACTATCTCTGTGATGAGTTTTGACCTATCGAGGCAATCCACTTACATTTATAATGAAATTTTATCTACTGCCATAGAAAAATATTCATTAAATTATTTGTTTGATAATTCTAATCAAATGCTAAATATTTAAATCGAGTATTTCGTTGAGAATAAATTTTATTGAAATTCTTTGGAAGAAAAGTTCAAAAGTATAAGTGCAAGTACGCATGTGCGCAAACAAATATTTTAAATATATCATCATTATAAAAATATTAAACATTTCAATAGAATTTTCCCTTTAATTATAAAAATTTTGACGCTTAACAAGAAATGATGGATCTTTGTCTAACACTTCCATAGCAAAGGTGAGAAAAAGTACACTCAGTAATTAATTTCGAGTTAGTAGCTTTTGAAGCTTCACTAATTTTTACTTGATCAAGAAATTGTAAAATATAGACTAGTTAATACACCTTATTTGAAAATAATTTCAAAACGAACAATACCTCTGTGATGAATTTTACCTATTGAGGCAATAAATTTATGCTTCTAATTAAATTTTACCTATTGCAATAGAAGTATAATCATTAAATTATTTGTATAACACTTGTAATCAAATGCTAAATATTTCATCTGACTATTTTCCCAAGATATAATTTTATTGGAATTCGAAGGAGGCAATAGTATAAGTGTTACAATCAAATGCTAAATATTTAAACCGAGTATTTCCTCGGGATTAAATTTTATTAGAATTCTTCGGAAGAGAGGGGCAAAAGTGTAAGCGTAAGTGTCCCATGTACATGAAATATATTTTAAATACATCTTTATTATAAAAGTAGTGAACATTCCTATCGAATTTTCCCTTTAATTATTAAAATCAGAAGCATTACAAGAAATGATCAATTTTTATAACAATTTCATAAGTTGAGAAAAAGGACACTTTGTAATTAATTTCGAGTCTATAAATTTTGAATCTTCAATCATTTCTACTTGACCAAAGATTTCTAAAATATAGACAAATTAATGCAGCTTATTCGAAAACAATTTCAACATTAACACTATCTCTATGATGAGTTTTGACCTGTCGAGGCAATCAATTAACGCTGCTAATTAAATTTTATCTGCTGCGGGAGAAATCTAATCATTAATTAATTCGTCAAATAATTGTGATCAAATGCTAAATAATTAAATCGAGTATTTCTCCGAGATTAAGTTTTATTGAATTTCTCCCGAAGAAAAGATCAAAACTATATGAGGAATTTTTCAATAATTTTACTCGATAAAAATTAATCGATTCTCGAGACATGAAAGAAGAAAATTTTTAATTAGTTTTATAATTTTCTTTTACAGTAGAATGTATTAATGTAATATCTATGAGTATTATTTTGTGTATCATATAATTAATATATTTTTGTTCATTTAACAATAGTTAATATTAGCTGGAATTTACGATTTTACGTAGAGAATAAGGGGAATGTGATTTTTATATAATATAAGGACTATGTTTTGTAAGGATGAAATTTTATCCAGTGAAAAACCTTTATTAAATAAAATATTTAACCTTTGTAAACATAGTAATATTTTAAATGTTATACAATTTCTATGCTTAGTATGTTTCAAATGTGATACACATTATACATAGTTTATGATTTAATATATTAAAATGGAATTATAGAAAATTTAGGTATGTGGGTGCGTTAAGTGTAAACTATTTAAAGAATGTAAATGCCGGATTTTTTTAGTTGCTTTTTAATACGTATAGAATCGACTTAACTTTAAGTGGGTGACTTTTCGTTTTCTTTTGTTTTGATTAGCTTCTAAACAGATTTTATAAATTTATTCTCAATTTCTACAGAGATATTTAAAGATTCCGTGAAATTTCTTTGTGAGGTTGGATTTTTTGAGAAAACATGGGATGTGACTTAAATTTAATAATAGGTGTGTGTGCCTTTGGGTTTGCTTTTCTTTGCTCTTTACCAGTGAAGTGCAAATTTCAACACTTTTTTCCTTATTTATTCACATGTCACTTACTTTACGTGTAGAAATATTAAAAACATCATTTCATTTTTTTAATAATCGGAAAAGAGAATTGCTCTTCGGTAAACGCAAAAGTGTAGTTTTCGATCAATTGTTTCCTTAACAGCGGCATTTTAAAACACAGAATATTTTTAAAGGTACACATGATATTGAAGCCTTATTCCAGTTACATGCCTGTCGCGTCTTTATTTTAACTTTTATTTTTTAATTCATGGAAAAAAAGAAAATAGTTACAAAAATATGTGAACACCTCTATTATAATTGTTGACGTTTCTGATCTAAAGGTACTATGTCACGTTAAAAATCCCTCAAGAATTCGTGGAATAGTGTGTGTGTGGGTTTAAAACTTATTGATGTGTAGTATAAATATTCATTATTGGATTTAAGCAGAATACTTCTGATTAATAATTCCTTTAGAACTTTTCCTTCCTTTAGGACTTTTATGCTTGAAAGTTGCTATGACACATTAAAAATCCCTCAACAGTTCCTGGAAAAGTATGTGTGGGTTTGAAACTCACAGATGTATAATATAGATATTCATTATTGGATTTAGGCAGAATATTTCTGTTTAATAATTCCTTTAGAACTTTCCTCCCTTTAGGACTTTTCTGCTCTAAAGTTACTATGTCCCTTTAAAAACCCTCAAAGATTCTTTGAATAGTGTGTGTGGGTTTGAAACTCACTGATGTATAGTATAGATATTCATTATTGGATTTAAGCAGAATATTTCTGTTTAATAATTCCTGTAGAACTTTTCCTTCCTTTAGGACTTTTCTGCTCTAAAGTTACTATGTCCCTTTAAAAACCCTCAAAGATTCTTTGAATAGTGTGTGTGGGTTTGAAACTCACTGATGTATAGTATAGATATTCATTATTGGATTTAAGCAGAATATTTCTGTTTAATAATTCCTGTAGAACTTTTCCTTCCTTTAGGACTTTTCTGCTCTAAAGTTACTATGTCCCTTTAAAAACCCTCAAAGATTCTTTGAATAGTGTGTGTGGGTTTGAAACTCACTGATGTATAGTATAGATATTCATTATTGGATTTAAGCAGAATATTTCTGTTTAATAATTCCTGTAGAACTTTTCCTTCCTTTAGGACTTTTCTGCTCTAAAGTTACTATGTCCCTTTAAAAACCCTCAAAGATTCTTTGAATAGTGTGTGTCGGTTTGAAACTCACTCATGTATAGTATAAATATTCATTATTGGATTTAAGCAGAATATTTCTGTTTAATAATTCCTGTAGAACTTTTCCTTCCTTTAGGACTTTTATGCTCTAAAAGTACGTACGATGCCCCCTTAAAAGTCTCTCAACAGTTTTTGGAGTAGTGTGTGTGGATGTGTGGATTTGAAGCTCACTGATGTATAGATATTCATTATAGTATTTAAGCAGAATTTTCAGTTTAACATTCCTTTAGAACTTTTCCTTCCTTTAGGACTTTTCTGCTCTAAAGTTACTATGTCACATTAAAAATCCCTCAACAATTCCTGGAGTAGTGTATGTGGGTTCGAAACTCACTGATGTATAGTATAGATATTCATTATTGGATTTAAGCAGGATATTTATGCTTAATAATTCCTTTAGAACTTTTCCTTCCTTTAGGAATTTTCTGCTCTAAATTTACTATGTCACATTAAAAATCCCTCAACAGTTCCTGGAGTAGTGTGTGTGGGTTTGAAACTCATTAGTGTATAGTATAGATATTCATTAGTGGATTTAAACAGAATATTTCTATGTAAAAATTTCTTTAGTGGAAAGATGTTAATCGTAGAGTTGGATTGGATTATTTTTTAGAAAATATTAGTTGCAACTTAAATATAGTAATAGGTGTGTATGCCTTTCTTGGGTATGTTTTTTTTGCTCTTTACTAGTCAATTGTAAACTTTAACACTAATTTTATTGATATATCCCTTATTTTACTTGGAGAAATATTAAAATCCTGTTTTCATTGGTTTTAATAATCAAAAGAAAGATGTAACTTAAATATAATAATAGGTGTATATGCCTTTGTTGGGTATGTTTTTTTGCTCTTTACTAGTCAATTGTAAATTTTAACACTAATGTTTTTATTGATATATCCCTTATGGAGAAATATTAAATTTATTTGGAGAAATATTAAAACCCTGTTTTCATTGGTTTTAATAATCAAAAGAGAGATATAACTTAAATATAATAATAGGTGTATATCACTTTGTTGGGTATGTTTTTTTCGCTCTTTACCAGCCAAATGTAAACTTTAACATTCCTTTTTTATTCATATGTCACTTGTTTTACGTACAGAAGTGTAGAAATCATGTTTCTATTAGTTTTAATAATGGAAAATAGAATTTCTCTACGTAAAATGTAAATATGTAGTTTTCGATTGATTGTTATTTTGCAGCTACATTTTAAAATACAGAATATTTTTTATTATACAAATTATATTGAGACCTTATTCCAGTTAGATTTCAGTCATATTAACACTTATATTCAAATTCATAGAGAAAATAAAAATTGTCACAAAAATGTGTCAGCACCCTCTGTATAATTGTTGACTCTTCAGCTCTATAGATACTATGTAACCTTAAGGTAACCTCTACAGTTCCTGGAATAGTATGCGTGGGTTTGAAACCCACTGCTGCATATTATAGATATTTGATATAGAATTTAAGTGGAATATTTCTGTCTAATTATTCCTTTAAAATAAAGATATTAACCTTAGAGTTTAATTATCATTGGCCATGATAAAAAAAAGGAATGTAACTTTTAAAAATACAATTACATTTCTGTTTGCTTTAGAACTGAATACTTTAGATTTAAACTCAAATTAATTTAATATAACGTATATGTCTTTCTAAATTTTAATTAAATGTTCATTATTGATATCTATACGAAAGTTATTGGTGATACAAAAGAACTAAATATATACAAGAAATAAGAAATATTCTTTAGATTTAAAGTCAGGTTAATTTAATATAAAGTATATGAGTTTCTAAATTTTAGTTAAATGATCATTATTGATATATGTATGAAAGTTATTGGTAATACAAAAGAACTAAACATATACTAGAAATAAGAAATATTTTTGTCTAATTATTCTTTTAGAAGAACGCTTTTAACGTTAGAGATTAATTATCATTGGCCATGATGAAAAAAAGTAATGTAACTTTTAGAAGTATAATTACATTTCTGTTTGCTTCAAAATTGAATATTTTAGATTTAAACTCAGGTTAATGTAATAAAAAGTATATATGTTTCTAAATTTTAATTAAATGTTCATTATTCATATAGGTACTAAATTTATTGGTAAGACAAAAGAACTAAACATTACTAGAAATAAGAAATATTTTTGTCTAGTTATTTTTTAGAAGAAATATTTTAACCTTAGAAATTAATTATCATTGGCCATGATGAAAAAAAGTAATGTCACTTTTAGAAATATAATTACATTTTTGTATGCTTTAAAAATTGAACACTTTAAATTTCAACTCAGGTTAATTTAATATAAAGTATAAGTGTTTCTAAATTTTAATTAAATGTTCATTATTGATATCTGTACGAAAGTTATTGGTAATACAAAAGAACTAAACATATACTAGAAATAAGAAATATTTTTGTCTAATTATTCTTTTAAAAGAAATATTTTAATCTTAGAGATTAATTATCATTGCCCATGATGAAAAAAAGTAATGTGACTTTAAAAATATAACTACATTTCTGTTTGCTTTCAAAATTGAACACTTTAGAGTTAAACTCCGGTTAATTCAGTAAAAAGTATATGTATTTCTAAATATTAATTAAATGTTCATTATTGATAGCTGTACGAATAAGTTATTGGTAACACAAAAGAACTAAACACATACTAGAAATAAAAAATATTTTTGTCCAATTATTCTTTTAGAAGAATGATTTTAATCTTAGAGATTATCATTGGCCATGATGAAAAAAAGTAATGTAACTTTTACAAATATAATTACATTTTTGTTTGCTTTAAAAATTGAACACTTTAGATTTCAACTCAGGTTAATTTAATATAAAGTATATGTGTTTCTAAATTTTAATTAAATATTCATTATTGATATATGTACGACAGTTATTGGTAATACAAAAGAACTAAACATATACTAGAAATAAAAAATGAAATCTTTTTGTCTAATTATTCTTTTAGAAGAAAGATTTTAACCTTAGAAATTAATTATCATTGGCCATGATGAAAAAAAAGTAATGTAACATTTAGAAATATCTATTTGCACTTCAAAATTGAATACTTCAGATTTAATCTCAGTTTAATTCAATATCAGGTACATGTGTTTATAATTTTTAATTAAATGTTCATTACTGATAGCTGTACGAAAGTTATTGGTACTACAAAAGAACTAAACACATACTAGAAATAAGAAATATTTTTGTCAACTACGAATTTTAACTGCTACATTATAAAGCATCTATTTTAAAATTTATGTCCATAGAATACTATTCGTTTATTAATAAGATTCAGTAAGCAACATCCTTCAATTATTAACTTTTCACGAAATTGAGTCTGCTTGAATTAATTTCTGTGTGATGAATTGGTAATTTTCAACTCCATGGAGATTTAATTTTCAATAAAGTGTGTATTGAAGGATATAATATCTAAGCAAGTACTTCAGGAAAATTAAATATTGCTGATGACTAAACCTTATTAGGTATATTTTTGAAGATTCTAGCAGAATTAATGTGATATTTAGCTATATGTTATTTGGATAATACGTATAAAGTTTTGCGCAATTCCGAATAAATTTTAAAAGTTATCAGATCTAAAGCTTTATAAATCGAAATTTGCTGTTATATCTCTTTAATTTCAAATATCATGCAAAATACAAAGGCAATAATATTAAAAAGATACTGTAAATTTATGTTAAAAGCTATGTTTATACACCAGGCTAACACTAAAATACAGATTGGAGCCATTTCTACTTTAAGTAATATTTGTTTTTTTAAAATAGGGATATATATATATCATATATATATATATATATATATATATATATATATATACATATATATATATATGTATATAATATATATATATATATATATATATATATATATCATATATATATTACCCTATTGTAATGAATTCCCGTTACATTAAATTTAAAGATATGGACTTATCTACTACCGTGAGAAAAACCGGCATAAGGTAGAAATATCGAACGTACCTTTTGTGCTCACTTGAACTGAGCTCATCTTTACCTTGTGAAAAGTTGTTGTTTCGAGCAGAATAGAATGCTGAATAGAGGATTGTTAACACCTAGGACCATCTCAATCATTCTGCCCGAGAAATTCATTAGGATGCTGGTGAAGTGTTTCCAGTGTTAGTTTCAATGATATCCCGAAGAAAGAGTCTCACACGACAGAAATCCTCTACATTGTAAGGGAAGGAGCAATACTTTCCTACCTTGTTCTCCAAAGGTTTGTCCAGAGACATCGATTAATAATCGGCGAGATTGCTCCCGATTACTGCAATCACCCCTTGGAACCGGACTTACACCTGTCCTGCTAGAGTTCTACACAGCTGTTCCTCACCACGTCATCAACCAGATGTCCGATCAGCTGAGATGGAAATCTGCGGGCAGACGGCGATATAAAAAGACCGGAGTTCATGGCCCAGGGTGGATTTTTGACCGATCGAGTCTCCTGTGAAGCTACTCATAGCGTCGGGAGAGCGACTGAGAGTGTCCTCCCCCCTTTTCTCTCCGAACGATTAGGAAGGGATTCTTCAGGAACGATGTTACTGTCAGGAACGATTCCTGTAACGATCATCATTTCATTTGTAAATATCATCGTTTTCATCTGTCTTCTTTATAACTTTAACATTTTGTGTTTCTAATAAAGGTCTTTAGCCTGCAAGTAGGCCTCCGCTTTCCTTTTTCCAGCTCAATTAGAGCTGAAGACGCTACAATAAGCATATATGTATGTATATATATATATATATATATATATATATATATATATTATTATATATATATATATATTTATATATATATATATATATATATATATATATATATATATATATATATATATATATATATATATATATATATATATATATATATATATATATATATATATATATATATATATATATATATATATATTATATATATATATATATTATACATACATACATACATACATACATACCAACACATAGGTTGGGGTTCTTTGTAATATTTAGATCAAGGACGTTCAAGTGTTAACGAGAAATAGTAATTTTAAAGCATAAAACTCTTCCTTACACTTCCCATTTTCATTTCCTTTAAAATAAATAAATGTTTTACTGTGTTTAGAGTATAATATTTGCTGGATTATAAAAATGGGTTTATCATTATAAAATAATTTAGTTTTGTTGTATAAAGCAATACATGTTTTAAAAAGCATACAATATATTTACAAAGGGAAAATTACAAAAATCTCTATTTCCTACAAAATCTCTTTTGAAATATTTAAATTAGAACCTACTTTTTTTACAATTAATAGACACTAAATATCTTTTTTTTTCTGTGAGCCTTAGTTATTTTTATACGAGTGATATATTTTATAGAACAAAGTCTAATTTTTTAAATTTTCAATTAATTTTATTTTAAATTTTTTTTAAATGTTCTATACTTTTTCAGCTTTAGGTTTATAGATTAAAAAAAAGTATGCTAAAAGTATGTAAAATTTTAACTCAAATTGTACACATTTCAAAATTTATTTTATCTGTAAATCCGTTTATTTTACTGATTTAGGCTATATTTTTGTATTATTGAGAAACATTCTGTTGTTTCCTAGTATATAAATATGTTTTAAACACTTATTGCATTTATTTTATCAAGTGGCTGGGAAAGGAGCATTTCTTATGAAAAAGGGTAGTTTTAGTCAATTGAAAAGAGACGTTTTTTGAGTAAAAGTCCCTTTCCGTGTGTCATAATGTGACTATTTCCCAGTAAAGTATACATTATGAGTAAAATAGGATTGTTATAAATTTTTAATAGTTTAATATAAAACAATTTTACTGTGGAAATGTGGATGCCCTAGTTAAAAATCGAATTAGAATATGATAAAACAGACTTATTTATTAGTATGCACTCTGGGCACTGAATTACAGAACAGAAAACGTATCAAACTGAAAAATACAGGGTATATACATTATATATCGAAAAGTATATGCATTCCGAAAAGGTAGGGTACTGAGGTAATCAAAAATAGGGCAGTACACAGCGCACTTTGAAAAACGTCAAATATGAACGCCAAGATTGTAAATAACAAAACTAAATAATTTTTCTGAAGTCAAAGCACCAAAACAATTTCATTGTTGAAATGTGGGTGCCGTAGTTAAAAATCTAGTTAGGATCTGATAACAAACATTTATTAGTATGTACTCTGGGAAATGAATTATATAATTGAAAAATTATCAAACTGAAAGAAATACAAGGTGAGAAGTATATGCATTCCGAAAAGGCAGGGTGCTGAGATAATTAAAAATAGGGCAGGACAAAGCGCACTTTGAAAAACGTCAAAAATGATTACTGCTATTGCAAATAACACAACTTAATAATTTTTCTGAAGCATTAAAATTCACATTAAAACAAAAGTTTTATCATAAACAAAAAAAAAAAAAAGATTTTATTTTATTATGAAAAGAAAAAGTTCTGCAACAAATCTCTAAAGAATCTATGCCTAATTTTGCTTGTTTGTGGGATCAAATGTTTGCTACTTGACAGTAGAGTTCGTTACAACATGACTACATTTTACAGATTGTTACAAACACTTTGGTATTAATAATAGACATTAATTCAATTAATTTGTTAATTTAGAGATTTTTGATTCTTATATTTTCAGGAAAATTCTAAGTACAAAAATGTCCTTGAAATTAATCATACAATTTATCCTAAATGATAACCAAAAATGTAAAACACATATTTTAAAATCGCAATAAGAAGAAAATGTAAGAAAATAGGGAAAATTAATATGCTAGAACCCTATGAAAAATAACCGAAATATTTCCTAAATTTGCATGTTCTAAAAAATATCTGATTTTTAACAAAATTATATACACTATTTAGTTATACATAAATATCCATGCGTACAGAATTTCCAGATCATTAAATTTTTTATATATTCATGATCAACATTAATTCATTTGTTAATTTATAGATTTTTGATTCTTATATTTTCAGGAAAAATCTACGTACAAAAATGTCCTAAAAATTAATTATACAATTCATCCTAAATAATAACCAAAAATGTAAGAAAATATTGAAAATTAATGTGCAAGAATCACATGAAAAATAACAGAAATATTTACCAAATTTGCATGTTTTAAAAATTATCTGATTTTTAATAAAATTTTATACTCGATTTATTTAGTTATACATAAATGTCCATGAGTACAGAATTTCCAGATCATTAAAACTTTGATATTGATGATCGATATTAATTCAGTTATTAATTTGTTAATTTAGAGATTTTTGGTTTTGATATTTTAAAAAAATTCCACGCACAGACATAAAAAGTAATACAAATTAATTATTCAATTTATAATAAATAATACCCAAAAATGTAAAACACAATTTTTAAAATCGTAATAAGAAGAAAATATAAGAAAATATTGAAACTTAATGTGCCAGAATAAAAAATAAGGTAAATATTTCCCAAATTTGTTTGTTTTAAAAAATATCTGATTTTTAGCAACATTTTATACTCTATTTATTTAGTTATACATAAATTTTCATGTGTAAAGTATTTCCAGATCTTTAAAACTTTGATATTAATGATCGAAATTAATTCAGTTATTAATTTATTAATTTAGAGATTTTTGATTTTTATATATTCAGGAAAATTCTACGCACAAAAATTTCCTAGAGATTAATTACTCTGTTTATCCTAAATAATACCGAAGAATGTAAAACAGATAGTTTAGAATCGTAACAAGAAGAAAATGTAAGAAAATATTGAAAATTAATGTGCAAGAATCACATGAAAAATAATGGAAATATTTCCCAAATTTGCATGCTTTAAAAAATATCTGATTTTAAGCAAAATTTTATACTCGATTTATTTAGTTATACATAAATATCCATGTGTACAGAAATTCCAGATCATTAAAACTTTGATATTAATGATCGACATTAATTCAGTTATTAATTTGTTAATTTCAAGATTTTTGATTCCTATATTTTCAGGAAAATACTACGTAAAAATTTCCTACAAATTAATTATTCAATTTATCCTAAATAATACCGAAAATTGTAAATCACATATTTTAAAATCGTAATAAGAAAAAATGTAAGAAAATATTGAAAATTAATATGCAAGAAATATATGAAAGATAACGGAAATATTTCTCAAATTTGCATATTTTAAAAAATATCTGATTTTTAACAAAAATTCATATTCCATTTATTTAGTTATACAAAAATGTCCATTTGCACAAAATCTCCAGATCATTAAAACTTTGATATTAATGATGGGAATTAATTAAGTTATTAATTTGTTAATTTAGAGATTAGTGATTCTTATATTTTCAGTCAAATTCTACGTACAAAAATTTCCTAGAAATTAATTATTCAGTTTATCCTAAATAATACCCCAAAATGTAAAACACATATTTTAAAACCTTAATAAGAAGAAAATGTAAGAAAATATTGAAAATTAATGTGCAAGACACATAAGAAAAATAACCGAAATATATCTCAAATTTGCATGTTTATAAGATATTTCATTTTTAACAAAATTTTATACTTGATTTATTTAGTTATACATAAATGTATATGTGTACGAAATTTCCAGACCAGTAAAACTATCATTAATTAGTAACTTCTCAAATTATTTTGTATAACAAACACAGTCCGTTAATAATTTGTATAATAATTAATGATTACATAATTAAAGAATAAAGGATTGGTAAGTCAAATGGACTCCTTATTTCATTCGAGTATTTTTTTTTATTTTTAGCTGCTCGTGTATTCTACCAGTCATTACTATACAATATTTTTAATAAATCATAAAAATTATTAATTACAAATTGTATAGCTTTTTATAATACAGTTAATTACGGTGCTGTATTTTTCTAATAAAATATGTTATTAATTATATGCATTTTTAACAATCATCAGTACAGATGAATTTAGATTATCAGGTAGTATATTTTTTTATTATTGCTGAAAAAAGTTTGTCATTTATAATATTTACATAAAAACATAAAACTGTAAATTAAAAGTTTTAACTTTATTACATAGAAAACATCATAAACATTAAAAATATATATTTCACAAGAGAAGAATAATATTCGTAACTAGGATATAATTCTTTTGAAATAAGGTCAACTAAAGCTAGATAAAAGTAAGTTAATTTCACTTCATGTCATGAATTCTGACACTTGCAGTTATTGGAGTTCTAGCTTTAATTAAAAACATCCTGTGGGGTTTATACTTTAATACGCTTTCAGAAAACACGAAAATTATCTAAAATGAGATAAGGTAGGAGACACCACAGAGGTTGGAGTTAAAAATGCTCTATGAGAATAAAACAATGGGAAAATACAGGCATTCAAACATGTTCCTTAACCTCTTGCCTGTGGAATATATTTAAGAAAATGTGCCAAAAATGGGATTTTTTTCTCTTTAATTTTGTTCTTTATTATCATTAAAATGTTAGACATAGATTATTCTGAAAAAAAAAAACAAAGATGTAAATGAAATAAATACTATTTTCAATATTTTCTCATAAATGAAACATTTTAATGGATTACAGTAATTTTTTCTCAAATTGCATCAAAATAAATCAAATGACAAAAATTTCTATATAAATATAATAAACTAATAATCAACAATATCATTATCTACACTCATGTCCATAAATTAAGGATAATTCAGAATCACACAGAAATTGAGCTCTAAAATAAAAATTTCATCTGTAGAATTATCACACACATCTTGAAGAAGAATATGCAAATTGCAGGAAACCACCAGATGGCGCGGATAGTACGTCACAATGACGAGAGTGTATGAAAGGGGTATATAAGGAATGGTAGCAAAGAAGTAAAATTGTTCACAAGCGCTTTAAAAGCCTTTCAGTGCAATAACCGCATAGTTATGGCACAAAGGAAGCATTTGGATGATTTTTTACGTGGTAGAATTATCGGACGACTGGAATGTGGACGTACCCAGCTGGAAGTATCTGAGGAACTTGGAATCGCCCAGAGTGTCATCTCCAGGCTTTGGCAATGATTCAAACATGATGATAATGTGAGTAGATGTTACAGCAGAGGTCGCCCTCGAGTTACTACGCCGAATGATGACCGGTATTTGGCAGTTACTGCCAAAAGAAACAGACGGAGCACAGCATCAGACCTGTCTCGTCAGCTCTCTTCAGCTACCGGTAAGACAGTTTCAAGGCAGACCGTGTACAGACGCTTAGGGAACATTGGTCTATATGATCGTAGGCCTGTCAGATGTGTTCCCCTTACCGCAACTCACTGTCGCCTGCGATTATGCTGGGCTAGAGAGCATGCATTGTGGACACCGCAACAGTGGTCTTGTGTGATGTTTTCCGACGAGTCCAGGTTCAGTTTACATTCTGATTCTCGCCGGACTTTCACATGGAGAGCGCCAGGTACCCGTTACCACCAAGAGAACACCATTGAACGACACTGTTACGGTGGTGCAGGATGGCTCGTTTGGGGAGGAATTATTCTTGGTTCCAGAACTGACCTGCATGTTCAGAGTGTAACGATGACAGGCCACATCTATCGGGATGTCATTCTAGAACAACATGTACGTTTGTTTCGGGGCACCATGAGTCCTGAATTTCTGTATAGGGATGAATACGCCGACCTCACCGTGTAAAAATTGTAGACGAATGCCTTCAATCGGAGGATATCACCCGTATGGATTGGCCAGCATACTCACCGGACTTGAATCCAATAGAGCATGTGTGGGACATGCTTGGCCGACGAATTGCAGCCCGTCAACCCCCTCCCAACTGTCTATCGGAACTTCGGAGGGCATTACTTGATGAGTGGTGTAATTTTCCCCAAGATCAGATTGATAATCTGATACTCAGCATGCGTAGGCGTTGTAACTCTTGTATTGCATCGTCCGGGAGACATACTCCGTATTAACCATCATACTAACCATGTTATACTGTTTTCTGTAAATAGGTTCTTTTTTGAAATTTGCTCCAGGGAGTAAAATCGCAATTTTTATTAATTATGTCAAACATATAGCATCTTTTTTGCTCTTTACCTTTTGTTTAATAAATAGACTTTACAAATAAGTCAAATTTGTTTTGCTTTTGTCTCTTTCATTGCCTGAACTTCATTATCATTAATTTATGGACATGAGTGTATATCAACTGTCATGAATTCCATGTCCCTCAGATTCTTTCGAATTTCAGAATACTTAATTCAATTTAAAAAATAACATAAATGTTTAAATAAATATAACCTTTATTTGAGAACCTCAATTATACAGACTTAAGGCTCGGAGCTAAAGTGCAAGTGTTAAATAAAGGGTAAAAAACTGAAATTACCCTAAATAATTCAGTATATTTTAACATTCAGTGTTTTAAGACATGTCGCTTTATATAATAATTTTAAAATATTAATCATTTTACAGATAAAAAAGAAGAATTTAAATATAATATCAGTCCTTTACAAAAGTTAGATAAATAGATTTAATATGTATATAATTGGGATATATATGCATATATATGTAAGATAAAATTTAAAAAGAGGATTTTTATTTCTCATGCTTCATATTAATATCAGACTACATTATCTGTTTTACATAAATTAATTTTAAATGAGTTTAAATTAATCGATAACCAGCTAGTTAGATTGTTTCAAAGAAAAATATCTACATACGAGTATTTAATGCCTAAGGGATACATTTTTATTTAAAGAAAACATTAGACTCGCCTACGTATTACCACATTGCATGCGTGACAAGCACTAGTACGTTTTCTGACGATTGATACTTGAGGGCAGGACACCTACTAGTACGTTTTCTGACGATTGATACTTGAGAGTGCGGAACCATAGAATGGGAAATTTGATTAATTTAGATTTAAAATTAACTTTTAATTTATCCTTGCAAAAATGATATTAC
>CM063500.1:34788589-34823589 GCA_032207245.1 Pardosa pseudoannulata
TGTCATAGTGGGATTCGAACCCATGAACTATGGTATTGAAGATCAACAACCTAACCACTCTGATATCGTTTAGCTATTGACTCTTAGAAGGTGGAAGTAACATAGAGGCAACTCCATTTAAATTGCTTCTGATGAGTGTCAGGTATGTATGACATTATATATAGAATATTAAGTTAGCATTTCTTATTATCAATAGCTAGATGTTAGTCATAATGGAATTTGTCAGTATTAAAGAATAAATTTGGGAAATTTAAAGTGTATCGCATTTATGATACATTTATCGTCAAAAGTTTAATGGGGGAGGGGGTTCATGTGCTCTTGGGTTTTTCATAACCAAGAGATGAGCCGAAAAAATTGTTTTAGGACAATTTTAAACGATCTTAACACATTGTGTGAGGATACATTTGACAGCAGAATTGTACCGGGAGCGAGCGTTTTGCGCGTAAATTTAGTTATTCAGTGAAATCTCAATAGATCGAAAATTATTTAATATTTTAACCAACTTTTCGTATTTTATATTTAAATACATAAACAAATATATAAATAGACAAATAAATAAATATATATATTAATATATATATTAATATATATATTAATATATATATATTAATATCTATATTAATATATATATTTATATATATATTTATATATATAATATATATATATATATATATATATATATATTATATATATATATATATATATATATATATATATATATATATATATATATATATATATATATATATATATATATATATATATATATATATATATATATATATATATATATATATATATATATATATATATATATATATATATATATATATATATATATATATATATATATATATATATATATATATATATATATATATATATATATATATATAATATATATATATATATATATATATATATATATATATATATATATATATATATATATATATATATATATATATATTAATATATAAATATACAAATGTACAATATCATTTTCGCAAGGATAAATAAAAAGTTAATTTTAAATCTAAATTGATTTTTTTGATTTTGTGGTTCAGCATCGACTGATGTATAAACTAGTTTTATTAAACTAGTTTTTCCAGAATCTATGTAGTAGACAAGAACATTCGGTTTAGATTTCCTGTATATACCGTTATTTTTGTACCCATAAACAATCCATGTTGTTACATTAACCCGTACCAGTAAGTGTCCCGCGCTCAAGTATCAATCGTCAGAAAACGTACTAGTACGTGTCGCGCATACAATGTATTAACAATTTGTCACCATATTTTTATGCTTGAAAGTTCCACTCATTAGACTTGGGTTTGATTCCCGAGTTTAAGTATTAGATGCATTATGTTCTCTTCATAGGCACTAATATTGTCCTCGTCTCTGGCGCTCTCAATATATTGGAAAATAAAAGATATAATAAAATATGCTATGTTCATAGCTTTGAGTTATACATATATGTATATGTTCATATATTTATGATTATATTCCGTTATGTTTTATTATATATAAGGTCTGGACAAGCTCGTTGATAGTTCGAGGCATTTTCCATTTTCGCGAGCCGCAATTAAATGGACATTTAAAAATTATATAAAAAGTGTATTAAAATTTTTTTACAGAAATTATATTTATTGAATGTCATTTGAAAGATCTTCGTCCTTTAATTTTTCAAGGAAATTTTTGAATTTTCGCTGATTTTTTGCTTTAGTGCGAATGTGATTTATATTGTGTTAGACTGTTTTCGTAACAGCAGAATATTTTATATATTTTGTATCTCTAAAAAGATCAATAAGATAGATTTTTTAAAACAGAATTGAGAAAACTCCACCATTTGTAATATATATATTTTTTTAAATATAACACAAAAACGAAAAATGAACTCTGGTACATTTATCGAAAGCCACAAATAATTCCTCAAAGAGCAGCAGGTAGGCCACCCCTGTTTATATATATATATATATATATATATATATATATATATATATATATATATTCATAACTATGAGTTATATATGTATGTATATGTGCTTATATTTATAATTATATTCTCATATATTATATATATATGTATATATATATATGTATGCATATATATATATGTATATATGTATATATATATATATATATATATATATATATATATATTCATAACTATGAGTTATATATATATATGTATATGTGCTTATATTTATAATTATATTCTCATATATTATAAATATATTATATATATATATATTATATATATATATATATATATATATATATATATATATATATATATATATATATATATATATATATATATATATATATATATATATATATATATATATATATATATATATATATATATATATATATATATAAGTTCATAACTATGAGTTAATAACTTATAACGTCCACCATTACCGTATATGATAAATGTATTGTAACCTCTAGCTATCTAAAAATGAAACTAGAAGCATTCCTGCTTATTTAAAAAATGACCTCATACCACTGATTGCTTTTGTTCTTATCAAAAAATGAATTCATTAACGCAAGATTTTATCTGCAGAAAAATCGAACACGATTATTTTTCATTCTCCCTCTTGCTCTTAAAATGCAAAATTATCCACGCTCCAGCTTAATTTCAAATATTCACTTACAGGTTTGAGTCTTTACTGAAATGAACTATTTTCCTTTCTTAGAGCATCTTGTATTTTACACGTTTGAGAAAGAAAGCGCCTTTATTTCCGTCATATTTTATTGGAGGCTTCCAGAAACGAGACCCTTATAAGTCTTCGGAAGTTTTATAGCTAACATTTCGACCGCACTTTAGCTAGATCAATTTTCATAGAAAAGGAATAAAAACTTTTATGTGTTACCGAAAGCACTGCTTGTTCCCCCTTTTGAACATACTTAATTGACTTTGCAGTAACTGACCGAAACTGAAGAAATTAAGAAACTCCAATTACGGGAATTAGGTTTTTAAACAATAGCTTTTAATCAAAAATTTGTTCACGATGTAAGATACTTACTGTAAATTTATGTAAAATGAGTATTTTTTTAAGATCAGATAACCATTATTTTAAAACTGAAAGAGTTTCTGTACATTTTAATTTAGAATTTTACATGTAATTGTCATAAATATGCTTTGGAAATATTTCAGTTTCTCATCTGATACTAGAAAATATGATCACAAAGATTTCTGTGCAGTACAGCAAAACCGCCATACGAAAATACTTCTAATAGAATTTTCTTAACAGAGGGTTATATCATTATATCGAAAGACGATATAATATTAATCTAAAATACTAAAATAAGGATATTTTGATAAATTTATGACAGAAAAGTAACTTTTAAAATATCCAATTTTGAAATATTATGAAACTATTTAAAAATAAAAAAGTACAGAAAATATATTTATAAATAGAAATTCGTTTTTAATTTATTTGTGGATATTTTTACTGTTAAATCAATTAAGAAATCATGTATATACTGTAAAGCATTGAAACTATTGTAACTTGTGGATGAAACACTTGAAAAAAAAATGTCCGTAAAGACATTATAAATTTAACTGCTACAGGTGGTACACACACACACACACTATATATATATATATATATATATATATACACACAAACATATATGTATGTATAATGTATAAATATCTCTATATATTATTGATTATGTATGTATGAACTAAACTTCATAACTTAAAGTTAATAACATTAAAAAAAGCTTTATGTAAACTATCATGCTCTTATGTTATCAGTATATTATGGACGGCACGTGAGATATATATATAAAACTAGAAGTATTCCAGCTATTTTAAGAAATGACTCAACACCACTGATTGCTTTTGTTCTTACTTATGAAAAAAATTCATTAACCCAAGCTTTTCTCTGAAGAAAAATCCAACCAGATTAATTGATCTTAAAATGCAAAGTTATCAACGTTTCTGTTTAATTTCAAAATATCACTTACAGGTTAGAGTCTTTACTGAAATGTCCTATTTTCTTTTTTGAAATCATCTTGTATTTTGCACGTTTGTGAAAGAAAACGTCTTTATTTCAGTCATACTTTATTGGAGGCTTCCAGAACAGAGACCCTTATATGTCTTCGGAAGTTTTATAGCTAACATTTCGACCGCACTTCATCTAGATCAATTTTCATAGAAAATTAATAAAAACTTTTATGTGTTACACAAACCACTCCTTGTTCCCCCTTTTGAACACACTTAATTGACTCCCAGTAACCAACCGAAACTAAAGAAATTGAGAAACTCCAATTACGGGAATTAGTTTTTGAAACAATAGCTGTTAATCAAAAAGTTGTTCACGATGTAAGAACTTACTACAAATTTATGTAAAATGAGTTTGTTTAATATCCGATATTTTCTAACACTGAAAGAGTTTCTGTAGATTTTAATATAGATTATTACAATAGTTGTCAGTAATATGCTTTGAAAATATTTCAGTTTCTTATATGATAGTGGATAATATGATCTCAGAAATTTCTCTTTGCATTACAGTAAAACCGCGATATGAATCTACTCCTAATAGAATTATTTTATTATACAGATAGATCATTATATCATGAGATGATATAATATTAATAAAAATACTTCGATATGAAACTAAAATATGGATTTTTGATATGTTTATGACACAAATAATTTTTATATTATATCTAATTTTAAGTGTTGTGAAATTATTGAAAAATTAAAAAAATATAAATATGCAATAATACTTGCATATCGAAAAAATATTTATTGAAAATAACCCGTTGTTTAATTTGCTTTAGTATGTTTTTATTTTTAAATATATTAACAAATCATGCATATACTCTAAATCACTAAAAATATCATTAATTGTGAATGAAAGGTTTGAAAAATTATCTGTAAGAGTGATAATAAATTTAACACGTTGACAGACTGTAGGAAGAAGTGAAGTTTGAAAATGAACACCATATGTTTTTGTAATTTTTAAATATTGGAAGTATAGTTTTACTCTTTCTGCTTAATCTGAAGAAATTGAGAAACTCCAATTACGGGAATTAGGTTTTGAAACAATAGTTGTTAATCAAAAAGTTGTTCACGATATAAGAGACTTACTATAAATTTATGTAAAACGAGAATTTTTTTAATATCAGATATTTTAAAACTGAAAGAGTTTCTGTAGATTTTTATCTAGATTATTGCGAGTAGTTGTCAGAAATATGCTTTGAAAATATTTCAGTTTCTCATATGTTACTAGAAAATATGATCTTAGAAATTTATGCGCATTACAGTAAAACTGGCATACAAAAATACTTCTAATAGAATTATCTTATTATACGGATATATATCATTATATCGAGAGGCGATATAATATTAATATTAAATACTTCAATATGAATACAGAAATATAGATATTTTGATATATTTATGACAGAGAAATCATTTTTTCTAAATATTATAAAATTATTTAAAAATGGAAAAAATACAGACATGCATTAATACTCGAATAGCTAAAATATATTTATAGAAAGAAATTAATTTTTTAATTTACTTTTGTATATTTTTACTGTTAAATCAATTAACAAATCATGTAGAAAATCTAAAGCATGAAAACAACTTGTGGATGAAACACTTGAAAAAAATATCTGTAGGGGTTTTATAAATTTAACTGCTGCAGGTGCTACACACACACACATACACACACATATATACAAACATGTATATATACATATAAATATATATATATATATATATATATATATATATATATATATATATATATATATATATATATATATATATATATATATATATATATATATATATATATATATATATATATATATATATATATATATATATATATATATATATATATATATATATACACACACACACACACACACATATATATGTATAATGTATAAATATCTACCTATATATATATTCATGTATATGGATATATGCACTAAATTTCATAACCTAAAATTAATAACTTATAAAAAAGCTTTGTATCAACAACCATTTTCTTTTGTCACCAGTATATTGTAAACCGCACGTTAATTATAAATAAAACTAGAAATATTCCAGCTTATTTAAGAAATGACTCAAAACCACTTATTACTTTTGTTCTTACCTATGAATGAAATTCGGTAACCCAAACTTTTATTTACAGAAAAATCGAACCAGATTATTTTATATTATCTCTCTTGCTCTTAAAATACATAACTATTAACGTTCCTGCTTAACCTCAAATATTCACTTACAGGTGGGAGTCTTTACTGAAAGAACCTGTTTTCCATTTTGAAAGCACGTATTTTGCACGTTTGCAAAAGAAAACGCCTATATTTCAGTCATATTTTATTGAAGGTTTCCAGAAAAGAGACCCTTGTCTTTGGAAGTTTTATAGCTTACATTTAGTCTGCACTTCAGCTAGATCGATTTTCATAGAAAAGAAATAAAAACTTTTATGTGTTACCTAAAGCACTTCTTGTTAACCCTCGTGAACATACTTAATTCACTCCCAGTAACTGACAGAAACTGAAGAAATTAAGAAACTCCAATTACGGGAATTAGTTTTTGAATTAATTGTAGTTAATTTGAAAGAAGTAAAAATGTTAGAGACACTATAAATTTATGTTGAATGAGTTTTTTCTAAAAATATAATCATTTTCTTAAACTTACAGAATTTCTGTAGAATTTTCTAAATATTGCTATACAAAGTTATGAGAAATATGTTTTAGAATCTTTTTAATTTCTCATACGATAGCAGAAAATTGGAGTCCAGAAATTTCTCTAAAAGTAGTTAAACCTTGGTATAAATATATTCACAATAACATTATTGTTATAGATGAATATATATTTATATGGTGATCCAATATAATTTGAATCTAACAAAATTTAATTTTGGATGTTTTCATAAAGCAGTGTAATATATTAATAAAGTATCAAGTTGTTAAATATTAGAAGAATATAGAAAATTAAAAAAATTATCAGTGCAAAAATTTTAGTATATCTGAGAATCATACTGACTAAAGAAATCAGTTATTTAATTTGTTTTAATTGTTTGATAAGTTTTACATAAATATATTTTTTATAAATATCCAAATGTTAAATGTAGTCAAATTATAGAAAAATTAAAAAAAAAGCAGACATTCATTAGTATTGACATATCTGAAAAATATATTTATTGAAAGATATCCGTTATTTAATTTGATTGTGCATATTTTCAGTGTTAAATCACTCAAAAAAATGTGAATATACTCTAAAGCTCGGAAAGTAGATAACTTGTTGGTGAAAGGCTAGAAAAAATTATCTATAACGAATTAAATTTAATTGCTACAGGGGCTATCCAGATATTTACATATATGTACCAAAATGCATAATATAAATGTAATAAATTATAAATACTCTTTTTATTATCCAGTATATTGTATCTGTTCGTCATCTAAAATTAGAACAAGATAAATTCCAGTTTATTTAAGAAAAAACTCAAAGCTACTGATTGCTTTCTTTTTTATCACAGAATAAATTTGTAGAAAAATCGAAGTCGATTATTTTTCATTCTCCCTTTTGTATTTAAAATGCAAAATTATCTATGTTCCTGCTTAACTTCAAATATTCACTTACAGGTTTGAGTCTACTGAAATGCCCTATTTCCCTTTTTGAGAGCATCTTGTATGTTACACGTTTTCGAAAGAAAGTGCCTTTATTTCCGTCATATTTTATTGGAGGTTTCCAGGAACGAGACCCTTATATGTCTTTGGAATTTGTATAGCTTACATTTCGACCGCACTCCAGCTAGATCAATTTTCATAGAAAAGAAATAAAAACTTTTATGTGTTACAGAAAGCACTCCTTGTTCCCCCTTTGAACACACTTAATTGACTCCCAGTAACCGACCGAAACTGAAGAAATTGAGAAACTCCAATTACGGAAATCAGTTTCTGAATTAATAGTTGTTAAACAGACAGAAGTTCACTATGTTAGAGACCTACTGTAAATTTATGTAAAATGAGTCTTTTTTTAATTATAATAATTTTCTTAAACTCACATAGTTTCTGAAGATTTTTATGTATATTAATATCCATAGTTATGAGAAATATATTTTGGAAACTTTTTAATTTCTCTTTTGATAAAAGAAAATAGCAATTCAGATATTCTGAAATAGTTAAACATCAACACAAACATATTTCCAATAAAATTAATGTTATAGAGGGATATATCTTTATATCGAGAGACTATAAAATTTGAATATAAAATTCTTTAATTTTGGATGTTTTGATACAGCAGTGTAATATATTTTGAAAGTAGTGTAATATATTTTGAAAGCAGTGTAATATATTGACATATCTGAAAAATATACTTATTGAAAAATATCCGTTATTTAATTTCATTGTGCATATTTTTAATGTTACACCACTCAAGAAAATGTTAATGTACTATAACTAAAACACGAAAATGAAGATAACTTGTCGATGAAGTGCTTAAAATATTTCTCTATAAGGAATCAAATTTAATTGCTGTACATATGCTCACATATATGTACTAAATTGCATGACATGAATGTATACAAACTCTTTGTATTATCCATCCTATTGTTTCTGCTCGTTATCTAAAATTTGAAGAAGAAAAAATTCAGTTTATTTAAGAAAACCCCCAAACTACTGATTTTTTCTTTCTTATCATAAAATAAATTTGTAGAAAACTTAACACACTTATTTTTTTCTCTCTTTTGTACTTAAAATGCAAATTTATCATCGTTCCTGCTTAACTTCAGATATTCACTTACAGGTGGGAGTCTTTACTGAAATGCCCTATTAACTTTTTGAAATCATCTTGTATTTTACACGTTTGCGCAAGAAAGCGCCTTTATTTCCGTCATATTTTATTGGAGGCTTCCAGAAACGAGAAGCTTATAAGTCTTCGGAAGTTTTATAACTAACATTTCGACCGCACTTCAGCTAGACCAATTTTCATAGAAAAGGAATAAAAACTTTTATGTGTTACCGAAAGCACTCCTTGTTCCCCCTTTTGAACATACTTAATTGACCGACCGAAACTGAAGAAATTAAGAAACTCCAATTACGGGAATCAGTTTCTGAATTAATAATTATGAATCAGACAGAAGTTCACGATGTTAGAGACTTACTATAAATTTATGTTCAATGAGTCTTTTTTCTTTAAATATAATCATTTTATTAAACTCAGAGTTTCTGTAGATTTTTATGAATATTAATATGCAAAGTTATGAGAAAAATGTTTTAGAAACATTTTAATTTCTCATACGATAGCAGAAAATAGGAATTCAGAATATATCGTTATAGAGGGATATATCTTTATGTTGAGAAAAGATATAATTTGAATCTAAAATACTTTATATTTATATGTTTTGATACAGTAGTGTAATATATTTTGAAAGTATCAAACTATTAATTATCATAAGTGTATAGAAGATTAATAAAATTTATAATTGCAAATATATTAATATATCCGAGGGACATGCTGATTGAAAGAAATCAGTTATTTAATTTACTTGGGTGGTTTGATAATTTTTTGACACAAATTAATTTTTTTTTATAAATATCCAATTGTGAAATTTTGTCAAAAAATAGAAAAATTAAAAAATACAGACATTCATTACTATTGACATAGCTGAAAAACATCTTCATTGAAAGATATCCGTTATTTAATTTGCCTGTGTATGTTTTCAGTGTTATACCATTCAACAAAGTGTAAATTAACTCTAAAACTTTAAAAAGTAGATAACCTTCTGCTAAAAAGCCTGAAAAAATTATACACAGAGAATTTAATTTAATTCTTAGCTACATGGGCACTACAGATATTCACATATATGTACCAAATTGCAGAATATAAATGTAATAACTTATAAAAACTCTACATTTTCTACCATATTGTATCTGCCCGTCATCTAATCTTTCTGAAGTTCTTAAAATGACTCTAGAAAATTTAATTTTATTTAAAAAAACCCTCCAAACCACTGATTGCTTTCTTTTTTATCATAGAATAAATTTGTGGAAAAACTGAACTCGATTATTTTTTAATCGCTCTTTTGTACTTAAAATGCAAAATTATCTACGCTCCTGATTAACTTCAAATATTCACTTTCAGGTTTGAGTCTTTACCGAAATTCTCTATTTCCCTTTTTGAGAGCATCTTGTATGTTACACGATTGTGAAAGAAAGCGCCTTTATTTCAGTCATATTTTATTGGAGGCTTCCAGAAACGAGACCTTTATAAGTCTTCGGAAGTTTTATAGCTAACATTTCGACCGCACTTCAGCTAGATCAATTTTCATAGAAAAGGAATAAAAAGTTTTATGTGTTACCTAAAACACTTCTTGTTCCCCCTTTTGAACATACTTAATTGACTCCTAGTAACCGACCGAAATTGGAAAAAAATTAAGAAACTCCAATTACGGGAATTAGTTTTTGAAACAATAGCTGTTAATCAAAAAGTTGTTCACGATGTAAGATACTTACTGTAAATTTATGTAAAATGAGTATTTTTTTAATACACTGAAAGAGTTTCTGCAGATTTTTATCTAGATTATTACAGGCAGTTGAACTGAACTGAAGAAATTAAGAAACTCCAATTACGGGAATTGGTTTTTGAAACAATACCTGTTAATCAGAAAGAAGTTCATGATGTTGAAGAGTAACTATAAATTTATGTAAAATTAGTTTTTTTAATATAATCAGATATTTTCTTAAACTGTCAAAGTTTCTTCAGATATTTATGAAGATTATTTTACATAATAATAGAAATATGTTTTGGGAATGTTTCAAGTTTTCATACTAGACTTACAGGAAAAGTCGATCTTAGAAAGGTCTTTAAAATACAGCAAAGTATCGATATAAATAATCGTTATAAAACCTTCACTAAAATTATTGTTATGAAGTGATATATTGTTATACTGAGTAATATAATTATGATAAAATTATGATTAAAACGACAATATAATTTTAATGTAAACTTATTGAATTATGAAACATTTGATATAGTTCAGGGACAATATTTTTTTAAAGCATCTATTAGTAAATATGGGCAAATAATAAAAAGAATTAAACAAAAAACTACAGTTCTTTAATGATGTTAAAGACAAACTATAAATTTAGGTAAAATGAGTTTTTTTTATATAATCAGATATTTTCTTAAACTGTCAGAGTTTCTTCAGATATTTATGAAGATTATTTTACATAATAATAGAAATATGTTTTGGGAATGTTTCAAGTTTTCATACTGAACTTACATGAAAAGTCGATTTAAGAAAGGTCTTTAAAATACAGTAAAGTATCGATATAAATAATCGTTATAAAATCTTCAATAAAATTATTGTTATGAAGGGATATATTGTTATACTGAGGAATATAGATTTGATAAAATTATGATTAAAACGATAATATAGTTTTAATGTAAAATTATTCAATTCTGAAAGATTCGATATACTTGAGAGGTAATAATATTTTTTAAAGCATCTATTAGTAAGTATGGGCAAGTAATTAAAAGAATTAAACAAAAAATTACAGTATTTTAATGATGTTAAAGACTAACTGTAAATTTAGGTAAAATTAGATTTTTTTATATAATCAGATATTTTATTAAACTGTCAGATTTTTTTTAGATATTTATGAAGATTATTTTACATAATAATAGAAATATGTTTTAGTAATATTTCAAGTTATCATACTAGACTTACAGGAAAAGTCTATCTTAAAAAGGTCTTTAAAATACAGTAAAATGTCGGTATAAATAATCGTTATAAAACCTTCAATAAAATTATTGTTATAAAGTGATATATTGTTATACTGAGGAACATAATTATGATAAAATTATGATCAAAACGACAATATAATGTTAATCTAAAATTATTCAATTATGAAACATTTGATATAGTTAAGAGACAATATTTTTTTAAAGCATCTATTAGTAAATATGAGCAAATTATAAAAAGAATTGAACAAAAAATTACAGTTCTTTAATAATGTTAAAGACTAACTATATATTTAGGTAAAATTAGTTTTTTTTTTAATATGTAATCAGATATTTTATTAAACTGTCAGATTTTTTCAGATATTTATGAAGATTATTATACATAATAATAAAAATATGTTTTAGGAATATTTCAAGTTATCATACTAGACTTACAGGAAAAGTCTATCTTAAAAAGTTCTTTAAAATACAGTAAAATATCGGTATAAATAATTGTTATAAACTTTAAATAAAATTATTGTTATAAAATGATATATTGTTATACCGAGGTATATAATTACGATAAAATTATGATTAAAACGACAATATAATTTTAATGTAAAATTATTCAATTATAAAACATTTATGTAATTCAGAGACAATGATATTTTTTTAAGCATCTATTAGTAAATATGGGCAAATAATTAAAAGAATTAAACAAAAAACTACAGTTCTTTAATGAAGTTCTCAAAGAAAAAAACCCTTTATGTTTGTTTGCTTATTATTTTTTTCAACGTTATACCAATTAAAAGTTCGTTAATATAGAGTCTAAAGCCCAAAAAGATTTATAAAAATTTGAAAAAAATTACTGTGATAGAGTAAAATTTACATATCAGAGAAACGTACTTATTGAAGAAATCCGTTATTGTGTTTGTTTAATCATTTTTTCACTGCTAGGTTAATGGGCAAAATATGAATAGTGTCTAAAGCATGAAAACGATCTAATGAAAAAACAGAAAAAAATTATCTGACATGCAATGAAATTCTCATATGCGATATATATCATTACAGACGAAATCCATTTTTCTGTTTGCTTATTTACTTTTCTCCGTGAAATGAATTAAAAAAGTATGAATAGAGTTTAAAAGTACGAAAACGATTTATGGGAAAATTGAAAAGAATTACAAACACTCAAGAAAAATTCAGATATATCAGATTAATGCCATTATTTCAAGCACTATTTTCCACCCTTTAAGAACAGGCGTTTAAATTTATCAATTTATTACAAAATAAATAGATAAAAATAACATTTTTCTAGCATTATGATGTCATTTCTTTAACTATCTCATTTCATCATTTCTTATTTTAAATTATTTAAATATCGTGTGCATATTTTCATACTTTTTTTCACTGAACTTAGATATGATGCAAATAATTTTCTTTTATATTTGGCTTAAATAATAGGTCAGGTACACATATAATAATTTTATTTTATTCATCGATTATTTTTGTTGTAATGAAAATTACATAACCGGTATTAACAGCAAGTTCTTTTCATAAAAATCTAAGAGTCTATTTCACGGAATAATAATTATCTAGCATTTAAGTTATATATCTTTGAAAATTAAGAAGTTTTTTCGTATGTGTGCTTGTTTTTTATACATAACTACACGTATTGACTAAATGAATTTAACGTGATTCTAAACTTATATTCAGTAACGGGAGACTTTAGAGGAGTATGACGATAAACAAATTATTGAGCCTGTACCAGATAATTCTCAGCCAAAAAGCAAACCATTTTATTACCCGCCTCTTAGGGTACTTTACAATTATGGAAAATTAAAAAGTTTACTGATTTCTTCATATGACGGGGTATATGCTAGTTTAAAATAAGTACTGTAAAACTGACTGAAACTTGTACATGGTGGTTAAATAGTTATCTGTCCCAACCATTCAGAAATTACAAGTCACATGGGTGACGTCGATGACGTAGTTTAAACTTCAGATTCTATTTTTAGTTACTTATGAAACTGGAAGAAATCCACAGGGGAATCAAAGACATTCGCTAAGTTTGTTAGAAAAGGATGCTAGAAAATATAGAACCGAAACTGAAATTCACTTCAAGATAGATATGATTACGTTTGTTAATTATTAGAATAAAAATATCATTTTGTTTATGTACATACATATACATACGTATGATATGTATATATATATATATATATATATATATATATATATATATATATGTATATATGCATATACATATACATATATATACATATATATATATACATATATATATATATATATATACATACATATATATATATATATATATATATATATATATATATATATATATATATATATATATATATATATATATACATATATATTCAATGTTTTACACTTTAAAGTTTTATAATGTATTTTAAAACTAATTTCAGAAATATCAATCATAAAATCCTAATTAAAAATTTTAGATGCGTACGTGGCCTTTTATCATAAAAGGCTAATTGTGAAATACATTTGAATTTTAGCTTACAGTATTAAAAGCTTAAAGTACAATTTAAATACTTATTTAACCAAACTTGTGAGTAAATCGTATCTAGATATTAGAACAAACGCTAAAGTTTGTATAACTATTTTGTTCTGATAAATAGCAAGTTCGAAATTTATTTAAATGGGGTGTTGGTATGAATTTAATAGTTTAAGACCTTAAACAGTTCTGCCCTTTTCTTTATGTAGTTTCCAGAACAAAATGAAATAACTTCTGAGACTTAAATTTATAAGCGCAATTACTTTTATTTTACTGCAGTCACATCATTATATTGTACTACTTTATTTTAAGTAAGAGTTAACCGGAAATTCCTCGAAGGCAATATTCTTATTTAATTTAGTGACATTTCAAAAGACTTAAGAACTGATTCAGTTTCAGATTGAATTTCAAAAGTTGGTCCAGCTACTTTACTGGATTTAATCCTTAGTTAATATATTTAAAGGGTTGCAATACATTATCCGGTTATTTTTAATTTGAAATTAGAATTTTCAATTTGCTGTATGAATGTTAGTAAAAGAAAATTGGGGAACTCAGCAGGAAAATACTCTTTCTTAATAATGTATCTAACTAATAATATAGGTCTAATAATTGCGGATATTACTGCTAAATGATACAAAATGAATATTTTGATTCTTTATATCATATTTTAAAAGTGAATTTGAGTTTTTCTGTTAAGATATCTTGAGAAATTAGTGTTTTCTTTCAATAGTTTAGCATATAAAGGCAAATGCATTAGCATATGAAATGGAAACTAAAATATTGACAAGTGGATGAGGTTAGTAAGGCAAATGTTAGCTTAGGTGCTTAATATCAATCCAAGATTTTATTAGTCTGTAACCAACTGAGTAGCAAGTTATACGTGTTTAATAAAATTACTGAAACATTACAGATTTGGAATGGTGGCAGAAAACGGAGATTGAGTACTTCTGTTACGATATCTTGAGAAATTAGTGTCTTCTTTCAATATTTTAGTATGTAAATTCAAATGCATAAGGAGATGGAGTAGATACAAAAATATTATCACGCAGATGACGTCAGTGCAGCAAATATAAGCTAAAGCACTTAAGATCAACTGAATCTTTTATTCTGTAACCGACTAAGTAGCTACTTACATGTGTTTAATAAAACTACTGGAACATTACAGAGATGGTAGCAGAAAAGGGAATTGAGTTCTTTGGTTAAGATAACTTTAGAAACTAGTGTTTTTCTTCAATAGT
Organism: Pardosa pseudoannulata; assembly: GCA_032207245.1. Classification (NCBI taxonomy): domain Eukaryota; kingdom Metazoa; phylum Arthropoda; class Arachnida; order Araneae; family Lycosidae; genus Pardosa; species Pardosa pseudoannulata. The sequence continues at coordinate 34,804,080 of CM063500.1, forward strand.
TTAGCATATAAAGGCAAATGCGTTAGCAGATGAAATAGAAACTAAAATATTGACAAGTGGATGAGGTTAGTAAGGCAAATGTTAGCTTAGATGCTTAATATCAATCCAAGATTTTATTAGTCTGTAACCGACTGAGTAGTAAGTTATACGTGTTTAATAAAATTACTGGATCATTAAAGATTTGGAAGAGTGGCAGAAAACAGGGATTGAGTACTTCTGTTACGATATCTTGAGAAATTACTGTCTTCTTTCAGTATTTTAGTATGTAAATGAAAATGCATAAGGAGATGGAGTAGATACAAAAATATTGTCACGCAGATGACGTCAGTGCAGCAAATGTAAGCTAAAGTACTTAAGATCAACTGAATCTTTTATTATTCTGCAACCGATTTAGTAGCTACTTACATGTTTTTAATAAAACTACTGGAACATTACAGAGATGGTAGCAGAAAAGGGAATTGAGTTCTTCGGTTAAGATAACTTGAGAAACTAGTGTTTTCCTTCAATAGTTTAGCATGTAAGGGCAAATGCATTAGCAGATTAAATAGAAACTAAAATGGTGAAGAAATTAAAAGACATTAGAAGAAGAAATAGAATTGACAAGTGGATGAGGTTAGTGTGATGAGGCGAATTAGATCAGTAATATAATTCATTCATTCATACAAGAAGTAAAATGCTCGGGATCTAAATCTGACCTCATTACATCTTTGTAAAGAGACAGAGGAGCATAAATTTATATTTTACGGATATTGTTGTCATGTACGGTGGTCTCGAACGGGGTTCTGATCCCAGTCCCAGATTAGAATCCCGTCTCCGTACTTGACATTAAATAAGAATGTACCTTTGTGGAGTATTTATGAGTCCCTAAGGGACAGTGCCCAATTAGAAAGAATAAGGTTTTTCACTTTGGCAGTCTCAAGACGGGGTTTAAGCAGACCAATGAGATTCTTACAACTATCCTGATTGGACCATAAGAAGGAAGAGGGGACAAGGTTGAAATAAATAAATATGAAAAATCTAAAAATTGAGATGATGTTCGGAGATCCCAAAGAAGGTGTTCGATAGTCTAGACTAGAGAAAAGTCCGACAGAAGGTGTGTTCGAGAGTCGAGACTAGAGGAGAGTCCGACAGAAGGTTTTTGAGAGTCGAGACTAGAGGAGAGTCCGACAGAAAGTGTTCGATAGTCGAGACGAGGAGAGAAGTCCGACGGAACGAGTTCGAGAGTCCAGCAAAGTCCGACAGTAAAGGTTCCTGTATCAAATAGCACGGCCGCACCCCAAACACTCAGGAGGAAGCCCCTGACCAGACCGACGAAAGATCCATAGATACCCACCAACCAGCAGTGTTCCGGGCACACCATTTTCACTCCTCAAAGGTACCAGCATTTACATACATTTTGAAATTGAGATTAGGTCCTCTCTCTATTTACAAAATTACTTAAGTATTTAAAAATCGTCAGAACTAATTTAGAAGGTGTTGACAAAGCTTATTTTATGAAAATTATCATCAGTTTTGTATGTACATAGATGTATATATATTATAATAAATTTACTTTTCTTATATTAAGCTAGTTTCAGATGCTGTTAATTTAGCTTTTAGTTTATCTTCATATTTATGTCTGTAGTTTTTCAGAACCTGTGGTTAAATTTAGTACAAAAATACTTTTACACAACGCAATCAAAATAAAATCACCACTATACATTTGATCACAGGTTAAAACTCAAATATAAAAGAGGACTACACGACAGTTAGTAAGGCAAATGTTAGCTAAGGTACTTAATATCATTTCAAGATTGTATTAATCTGTAACCCATGGAGTAGCTAGTTATAAGTGTTAAATAAAATTACTGAAACATTACAGATTTGGAACGGTGGCAGAAAACGGGGATTGAGTACGTCTGTTACGATATCTTGAGAAAATACTGTATTCTTTCAATATTTTAGCATATAAATTCAAATGCATAAGGAGATGGAATAGATACAAAAATATTGCCACGAAGATGAGGCCAGTTAAGCAAATATAAGTTAAAGTGTTCAACTGAAGATTTTATTATTTTGTAATCGATTGAATAGCTACTTACATGTGTTTAATAAAACTACTGATACATTACAGACATGGTCTCAGAAAAGGAGATTGAGTTCTTCGGTTAAGATATCTTGAGAAAGTGTTTTCTTTTAATAGTTTGTAAGGGCAAATGCATTAGTAGATTGAATAGAAACAAAAATATTGCCTCGTAGGTGATGTTAGTAAGGCAAATATTAGCTAAGGTGCTTAATATCAATTCAAGATTCTCTTATTCTGTAACCGACTGAGTAGCTAGTTATACGTGTTTAATAATATTTCTGGAAAATAGCAGACATGATCTCAGAAAAGGCCATGTCTGTATAGACATTAGGATCTCTGTAAAATAAACAAAAAAATATATCAATCTCCATTTTTGAGATAACTAATGGCGAACACTGACAATTATGTTATATAGTAGTTATAAATATACATCTCCGGTTTATCGGACAGACTTTGCCAAAATGACGGTTAAGTAGTTCTGATTTCGCACAGATAAACATCAGCCATCAGCTGATTTTTACAGCATTTATAAGTCTTGCACAGTTAAGTCCATTTCACAACAATTTAAAAATATTTCTTTTACAGATTTGTATTTATTTCAGAAAATGCATTTATACGTAACTATATTCAAAATATACTAAATTGAAACGCTGTATCTTTAGTTTGAATCATCATACTGCGAAAATATTATTGGAGCTACTTGATCTTTAAGTAATAAAAATGATCATTACGTAAAAGTATTTATTATGCAAAGATCATTGAATATATATTTTAGCAAAATATATTCCCGATTATTTTCTAAAGTTAATAGAAACTTATTTGGATTTAAGTGTTTCTTGTGAGTGAATTTAATGAAAAATCGATTACTTTTTCACAGAAAATATTACTTCCACGATTTACATTTTTATATATAACTTAAAATTAGAATTATCCCTTCTTCCATTTATGGATTTCAGGTATTTGAATATTAATACATTTTCAACATTCATTATTTTTTTATTACTATGGCTACATTTCAGATTTTCAAATTTCAATATTTTACTTCTTTTCTCATCTTTTCCCCATCTTTCCTAAATAGTCTTTTCTACTTTATTTGCTTAATTTATTCATTCACTTTTCTGAACGTATTTTAATTTAAAACTATTTATGCCGCAGATTTCCTCCTTACTTTTAATTTGCTGTAAAATATTTCAAGCTATATTCCATTTATTTTTAACGAAAAATTGAAATCCTCATAGTTTTAAAAAAGGTTTCTTAATATTAAGCCAAACGTTATAAAAACCTTTTTCCAAATTATAATATTCTGTATATTAGAGTTTCGAAACTATGAACTCATACTAATTGTATCTCAACATTGGTCTTCCTTATCCTGACTTGAAAAATTAAACATCTACTACACGAAAAATGGCAGATCTCCTGGGATAACATTCCATCAAATAAATTGTGATAAATTAAAAGAATGGTAACTAAATGGCCTCAACTCCCTTCTAGGAAGCATGATGTAATACGAGGGCTACTCTTAAATATTTGAGATACGTACAGAAAAGAATTGACAAAAAAGGTTTAATTTTAAAATGCAAAGTATTTTAACACAGTAGACGATTTTTTACTGACTTATTTCTATTTGTTTAGCGTAGAATAAATTTTAAACAGAAGAGAAAATAAAGTTGACGCGAGAACATTATCTCGCTATGATTTTCTACGATTTTAAACCAGGATTAAATCAATAAGAATGCTTTTAACGGTTGCAATTGGCATTTTGTGATGAATCTCCACCTCGTGCTACTGTATTCAGATGGCGTAAAGAATTTAGTAAAGGTTGCAATTTTCTTCAGGATGAAGAACACACAGGAAGGCCGCCGTCAGCAGTAATACCGGATAATGTGTCTGCCATAAGAAAAATGTTAATGGATAATAATCGCTGTACCTATAAAATTATACAGAAGGAACTTAACATCGGTTCCGCAGCCTTAAACAGAATTATTAATGAAGAATTACATATGAAAAAAGTAGTTTTCCGTTGGGTTTCCCATAATCTAATTGAGCACCAAAAAGGGGAGAGTGTCAGAATCAGTAAAGAAACTCTTAAATTGCTAAATGATGTTGGTCACCTCATCTTTTTTTAAAATTTTAAAGGGTGATGAAACGTACATACCATTTTGTGCCGTTCCAACACGTCAAGAAAGCAAAGTATGGGTCTTTGAAGATGATCCCACGCTGGCAATGGTGAAAAGACAACGCTCACTGAAAAAAGTATCCTATGCCGTAAGTACGGGATTGGTCAAAGCCATCAAGTTGGAAGGACAGAAGACAGTAACAGAAAACTGGTTTACCACTAAATGTTTCTACAAATTCTACAAGAAGTGAATATTAGGTAACTAATGCTTTACCCTGACAATGCATGTTCAGAAACAGGCGGATTAACAGTTGAGTTTCTTAAACAAAAACGAATTAAAGTTATAGAACATCCACCGTATTGACCTGATGTAGCTATATGTGACTTTTGGTTATTCTTTAATCTAAAAAAGAACTTACGTGCACGTCGTTTTAATTCAGAAGAAGTGATTTATGCGGCTATAGATGCATCTTTTCATCTATTCCAAGAAAAGAATAGCTTGAGGCATTTAATCTGTGGAAAATTCGTCTACAAGAGAGCATTGATGCTGGAGGAAATTACTTTGAACAAATCTAAAATTTTGTAAGTATAACTTTAAAAACCTAGTTGTATCTCAAAAATTTCAGAGTGACCCTCGTATTCACTCGTCTATGAATGGTCATTGCAACTGACCCATGCCCATCCCTTGAGGGGCGAAGCACCTCCACAGTTTGCATATTCAAAGACACCTTTCACAGTCGCACATATTTTAACCTCTTATGTTTGTATATCTATGTATATAATTTTTTTTAGAAATCCATCGCCTAATCTTAATTCATTCAAACTTATTTCCCTTTCTTCGTCGTACTGGCTTTTATTTCGAAATCTGAATTTTGTTTGTTTGTTATTCAATTTTCTAATCCAATTTTTAATCTTTCAATTTTTTTAATCCTTCATTTAATTTTCAATTCTTGTTTATTTGTACACTGGTGTGCAAAACTTAAGTAACAGGTGGGTCTTTTGCCATAACTCCACGAGAAATTATCTGAGAGACATAAAATTCAGAAATATAGGAGAGTATTATATAAGTAAAAGATGACGAAAGCATCGACACTAAAAAAGGAACACAATGCATACAGTTTGGAATCAAACAAAAACAAGCTTTATTGAACGCATAGTATCGTGACTTATGATTGTCTATCCAAGAGGAAGAGCAAGAAGCTGATGTTCCTTAATATAGGATATGCTTTTCCCTATCTGCAATGGTTGCTTAGCACCGTCTAAGCATACTCAGAACCAGTTGGTCCAACATTTCTTGCGGTAGGAGTGCCCATTCTGCAATCAGCATCTGTTTAAGTTGTTGGGTGTTCTCCGGAGGATGTAAGAGTGCTGCAATGCATCTTCCCAAAGCATACCACACATGATCGATGGGAATTTAATCAGGGGGTAGGCTGGCCAATTCATTCGAGTGATATCTTCACTTTCCAGTAGCTTCTCAACAGCAAGAGTCCTCGGTTTTATGAGTTAAATTATTTTAAAACTATTTTAGAATCTTACCTTTTATCTTTCTCTCAAAATTTTTATTCGTAAATTTCGTATTGAGTTTTGTGTTCCACATCTTGTTTGGCGCAGTTTGTCCGTAGGCAATTTAGCGCCTCTAAACTCCAATCAACCAACCAACCAATCAACCATACAAATTATCTTATGAAACACAATCATATTATTTTTAAACATCAATTAATTAAAAAATTGAATTGTAAAATAATTTTGTTTATTTTTAAACATTTCTAACTTTTTTAATTCATTATTTCTCCTAATTTTATACTCAGATATCGTTACTCAGTACATTTTGAACATATATGCAAAAAATTGGAATCATCATATTTTTATAATTGTTTTTTTAATAATACACAGAAAGTTATATAAACGTTTGTGAAGACTATAGTATTTTGTAAGTTACTGCTTTGTAACTGTGAACTAATACAAATAGACATGTAAAAAATAATCACATAAATTTTGAAAACCAATTAATTAAAGAATTGAATTTTTAAAATATTTTTCATTTTGAAATGTTTCCCTTTCTCTAACCTTCACTGAATTTTGTCTTATTGTTATTAATTATATTTTGTCAACATATATGTATTGGTACTATTTGGTGATTTATTGTAAAGTTTATATAACGATTATTTTGCATCCCCCCAATTCATTTTTGTGAGAATTCGTTCTGTAGTCTAACCTTAACTAGAATATCGATAAGTTGAATTTCCTAGACTAAAACAATGTTTACATACTTAATGTGCATTAGGAGTGTCTGGAAAAAATTAGTAAGAATCTGTCAAGGGAAAATTAAATTGAAAATTGCTTAAAATTTCAATTTTTCAAAACATTTTTGCTTATAAGTTTTTAAATGTAATTAACTATGTTATTCTTCATTGTATATCTGTACAAAATTTCACAGCTGAGTTGATAAATTTAAGGTACATTTTGTAATACCTGCCACTTTTTTGAAGGAACTTTATTAAGTATTTTTATTTAGACAAAAAAATCAATTTTTTTTAATGTCTTGAGTGAAACATTCTTTCTTATGAATACTGAGATAACATTTTAATAAAACCTAATAATTTGAAATTTAGAAAATTAATTTTTCAGGATGGTTATCACTTAAATATTTTTTTAAAAACTCTTTCCTTATGTTAATTGTCTGAATATGTTTTTAAAATGTTTTTAAATAAACAGAATGCACTACAAATAGCATTTGTATAAAAATAACAAAGTGAAAAATAATTTTTTAATATTAGAAATAGAATTTAATAATTAGAAATGTATGAAAACAGCTTTTTATCCAGACTGTACTCTTTTAAATTATTTCTTTAAAACACCTTCAATATTTCTTTTGAATCAGTATGCTTTAAAAATGATTCTAAATGAAGAGAATGCTATATGTAAACCGAGAGTGTTTGCATACAAAAGGAAAGGAAAAATATGAACTAAATTTAGTAATTAGAAATGTATAAAACATTCTTTTTGTCATGGATGTACCTCTTTAAATATTTTTAAAATTCTCCTTCATTTACCTGAATGTTTTTTATAAACGTCACTAAATGAAGAGAATGCTATATATAATATATAGCATTTGAATAAAAAAAGGAAAGCAAGTGAAAAAATGAATATGATTTACTAATTAGAAATGTATAAAAAGATTTAATAATTAGAAACGTATAAAAACATTTTTTTATCAGGAATGTGCCCTTTTAAGTTGTTTCTTTAAAACACCTTCAATATTTAATTTAAATCAATGTGTTGAAAAAAGGCTCTAAGTATTGAAATTGCAATGTAAAAATTAGAGCCTTTGTATAAAAAAAGAAAGGAAAGGAAAAATAAAATTTTAATAATTTTTAATAAATAGAAATGTATAAAATACTTAATATTTAATTTAAAAATATTAATAAAATATTTAACTTGAATCAATGTGCTTAAAAAAGCTCTGAATTAAGAGAATGCAATATATAAAAGAGAGCATTAGTGTGAAAAAGGAAAAGAAAGAATTATATAGACTTATTAATTAGAAATGTACAAAGGATCATTTTTATCATGACGGTACCCCTTAAGATAATTATCTTTAAAACCCTTCATTACTTCATTTACCTGAATGTATTTTTAAAATGACTTTAAATAAAGAAAAGGCAATATATAAACTAGAGCCTTAAAAAAATAAAGGAAATGAAAAATAAAATTTTAATACCATTTAATAATTAGATATTTATAAAAACACTTTTTATCATGACTGTTCCCTTTTAAATCGTTTTTTTAATACACCTTAAATATTTAATTTGAATCAATGTGCTTGAAAAAGTCTCTGAATTAAGAGAATTCAGTATATAAAAGATAGTATTTGTATATAAAAAAGAAAAAAAATAATTAGATTTATTAATTAAAAATGTATAAAAGACCATTTGTTTCATGGCTGTGCCGTTGTAAATAATTTTTTGTAAGCAACTTAATTATTTCATTTGACTGAATTATTTAAATGGCTCTAAATGACACAATAATATATATAAACGAGAGCATTTGAATAAAAAATGAAAAAGAATTAAAAAATAAAATTTTAATACGATTTAATAATTAGAAATTTATAAAAAGCGCTCTTTATCACGATTGTGCCCTTTTAAATTTTTTGTTTAAACACCTTCAATATTTAATTTAAATCAATGCATTTAAAAAAGGCTCTAAATGAACAGAATGCTATATATAAACAAGATCATTAGAGTAAAAGAGAAAATAATAATTAGATTTATTAATTAGAAATTAGAAAGGATCATTTTAACATGACGTGCATCTTTAAATAATTATTTGTAAAGTAATTCATTATTTAATTTGTTTAAATGTGTTTTCAAAATGACTTCAAATAAAGAAAATGCAATATATAAACTAAAGTCTTTGCATAAAATAATATAGGAAATGAAAAATAAAATTTTAATATGATTTAAAATTTAGAAATGTATAAAGACACTTTTTATCATGACTGTACCCTTTTAAATTGTTTTTTTTACCATACCTTAAATATTTAATTTCAATCAATGTGTTTGAAAAAGTCTCTGAATTAAGAGAGTGCAATATATAAAAGAGAGTATTTACATAAAAAAGAAAAGAAAAAATTAATTAGATATATTACTTAGAAATGTATAGAAGATCATTTGTATTATGGCTGTGCCCCTTTAAACAATTTTTTTAAACTCCATCATTATTTTGTTTGTCTAAATTTTTATAATGACTAAATGAAAAAATACTACATATAAACGAGAGCATTTGAAAAAGAAAAGAAGGAAAGGAAAAGAAGGGAAAAAACTTTTAATACGATTTAATAATTAGAAATTTAAAAAAAAAGTATTTTTATTCTCATGATTATGCCATTTTAAATCGTTTCTTTAAAACGCCTTCTATCTTTCATTTGAATCAATGTGTTTATGAAGACTCTAAATGAAGATAATGCAATACACAAACGAAAGCCTTAATGTAAAAAAGAATAGAAGAAATAATTATATCTATTAATTAGAAATGTATAATGGATCATTTTTATCATGGTTGTGCCCCTTTAAATAATTATCTTTAAAATCCTTCATTACTTCATTTGCCTGAACGTGTTTTTAAAATGACTTTAAATAAAGAAAAGGCAATATATAAACTAGAGCTTTTGAACAAAAAAATAAAGGAAATGAAAAATAAAATTTTAATACGATTTAATAATTAGAAACGTATAAAATCTCTTCTTATCATGACTACACCCTTTTAAATTGCTCCTTTAATATACCTTAAATATTTAATTTTAATCAATGTATTTAAAAAAGTTTTAAGAGAATGCAATATATAAAAGAGAGTATTTATATAAAAAAAGAAAAAGTTAGTTAAATTTATTAATTATAAATGTATAAAAGACCATTTGTATCATGGCTGTGTCCCTTTAAATAATTTTTTTAAACTCCTTTATTATTTCATTTGCTGAATATTCATAAACGACTAAAAAGAAACAAATGCTGTATATAAAAAAGAGCATTTCAATAAAAATAGGAGAAGAAGTAAAAAATAAAATTTTAATAGATTTAATAATTAGAAATTTATAAAAATACGTTTTATCATGACTGTGGCGCTTTAAAACATTTCTTTAAAATACCTTTAATATTTCATTTGCATCACTATGCTTTAAAAAGGACTCTAAATGAAGAAAATGTAATACATAAACGAAAGTATTTGCATAAAAAAGAAAAAAATAATAATTATACGTATTAATAAGAAGTATATAAAATGCCTTTTTTATCATGTCTATGCCCTTTCAATTTTTTTATATTCCTTCTTTATTTTATTTGCCTGAATGTATTTTATAACCAACTCCAAACGAAGAGAATGCTATATATAATAACGAGAGCATTTGTATTAAAAAGGAAAAGAATTAAAAAATTAAAATTTATTGCCATTTAATAGCTGAAAATATTAAAAAATCTCTGTTTTAATCATGATGTGTTCTCCTTTAAATCATTTCTTTAACACACCTTCAATATTTCACTTGAAACAATGTGTTTAAAAAAAGACTCTAAATGAATAGAATGCAATAAATAAACTAAAGCCTTAGTGTAAAAAAGAAAAGAAAAAAATAGATAGATTTATTAATTAGAAATGTATAAAAGATCATTTTTATCATGGCTGTGCCCTTTTAAATAATTATTTTAAAAATCTTTCATTATTTCATTTGCCTAAATATATTTTTAAAATGACTTTAAATAAAGAAAATGCAATATATAAACTAGAGCTTTTGTATAACAAAATAAAATAAATGAAAAATAAAATTTTAATACGATTTAATAATTAGAAATGTGTAAAACTTATTTTTATCATGACTGTACTCTTTTAAATCGTTTCTTTAATAAACTTTAAAAATTTAATTAAAACACTTCAATATTTCATTTCTGTCAGTATGCTTTAAAATCTACTCTAAATGAAGAGAATGTAATATATAAAAGAGAGTATTTACATGAAAAATTAAAAAAATAAAGAACTAGATTTATTGATTAGAAATGTATGGAAAGCCATTTTTATCATGTCTGTGCCTCCTTCATGATTTTATTTGCCTAAATGTATTTGTGTGTAACCGACTCCAAAGGAAGAGAATGCTATATGTAAAAGAGATCATTTGTATAAAAAAGGAAAATAAGTGAAAAATTAAATTTTAATACCATTTAATTGTTGAAAATATTTAAAAATCCCTATTTTTTAATCTTGTCTGTGTTTCTTTAAAACGCCTTCGATATTTCATTTGAATAAAATTATTAAAAAAGGCTCTAAATGAGGAGAATGCAATTCATAAACGAAAGTCTTAGTGTAAAAAAGAAAAGAAAAAATAATTAAATTTTTTAATTACAAATGTATAAAGGATCATTTTCATCATGGCTGTGCCCCTTTAAATAATTATTTTTAAAATACTTCATTGTTTCATTTGACTGAATGTGCTTTTAGAATGACTTTAAAAAATGGAAATGCAATATATAAACTAGAGCTTTGGTATAAAAAATAAAGTACACGAAAAATAAAATTTTAATAAGATTTAATAATTAGAAATGTATAAAAACACTGTTTATCATGACTGTATTATTTTAAATCATTTCTTTATAACACCTTAAATATTTAATTTAAATCAAGGTGTTAAAAAAAGCTCTGGATTAGAGAATGCAATATGTAAAAGAGAATAATGGCATAAAAAGAAAAGAAAAGAAAAGAAATTAATTAGGTTTATTATGTAGAAATGCATGAAAGACCATTTGTATCAGGTTTGTGCCTCTTTAAATAGTTTTTCAAAGTCATTCATTATTTTATTTGCCTGAATTTTTGTGAAGGATTCTAAATGAAGAAAATACTATACATAACCGAGAGCATTTGAATAAAAAGAAGTGAAAAATACAATTTTAATACGATTTAATAAGTAAGATTTAAAAAAATTCCTTTTTATCATCATTGTGTCCTTTAAAATTATTTTTTAAAACACCTTCAATATTTAATTTGAGTCAATATGTTTATAAAAGTCTCTAAATGAACAGAATGTACTGTATGAAAGAGAATATTAATGTAAAAGAGGAAAAGAAAAAATTAATTAGATTTCTTAATTAGAAATGTATAAAGGATCATTTTTATCATTGTGGTGCCCTTTTAAATAATTATATTTAAAATCCTTCTTTATTTCATTTACCTGAATGTGTTTTTAAAATGACTTTAAATGAAGAAAATGCAATATATAAACTAGAGTCTTTCTATAGAAAAATAAAGGAAATGAAAAATAAAATTTTAATACGATTTAATAATTAGAAATGTATAAAAACACTTTTTATCATGACTGTACCCTTTTAAATTGTTTTTTTTACCATACCTTAAATATTTAATTGGAATCAATGCACTTAAAAAAGTGTTAAGAGAATGAATATATAAAAGAAAGTATTTGTATAAAAAGAAAAGAAAAAATTAATTAGATTTATTAATTAGAAATGCATAAAAGACCATTTGTATCATGACTGTACCTCTTTAAATATTTTTTCTAAACTCACTCATTATTTCATTTGTCTGAATTTTTATAAATGACTCTAAATGAAGAAAGTACTCTATATAAGAAAGCATTTGAATAAAAATAGGAGAAGAAGTAAAAAATAAAATTTTAATAGATTTAATAATTAGAAATTTATAAAAATACGTTTTATCATGACTGTACCCTTAGAAAACTTCTCTTCAAATACCTTCAATATTTCATTTGCATCACTATGCTTTAAAAAGGACTCTAAATGAAGAAAATGTAATACATAAACGAAAGTATTTGCATAAAAAAGAAAAAATAATTAATTAGATTGAATAATTATTAATGTATAAAAGGCCATTTTTATCATGTTTATACCCTTTCAATATTTTTTAAGTCCTTCTTTATTTAATTTGCCTGAATGTAACAGCCTACAAAGGAAGAGAATGCTATATATAATAAGGAGAGCATTTTAATAAAAAAGGAAAAGAAGTGAAAAAACTAAAATTTAATACCATTTAATGGTTGAAAAAGTTTAAAAAATCTATTTTTTAATCATGACTGTACCCATTTAAATCATTTTTTTAAAACGCCTTCAATATTTCATTTGAATCAATGGGTTAAATAAAGGCTCTGAATGAAGAGAATGCAATATATAAACGAAAGCCTTAGTGTAAAGAAGAAAGTAAATTAATAATTATATTTATTAATTAGAAATGTATAAAAGATCATTTTTATCATGGCTGTGCCCTTTTAAATAATTATTTTAAAAATCTTTCATTATTTCATTTGCCTAAATATATTTTTAAAATGACTTTAAATAAAGAAAATGCAATATATAAGCTAGAGCTTTTGTATAACAAAATAAAATAAATGAAAAATAAAATTTTAATACGATTTAATAATTAGAAATGTGTAAAACTTATTTTTATCATGACTGTACTCTTTTAAATCGTTTCTTTAATAAACTTTAAATATTTAATTTAAATCAAGGTGTTAAAAAAAGCTCTGGATTAGAGAATGCAATATGTAAAAGAGAATAATGGCATAAAAAGAAAAGAAAAGAAATTAATTAGGTTTATTATGTAGAAATGCGTGAAAGACCATTTGTATCAGGTTTGTGCCCCTTTAAATAGTTTTTCAAAGTCATTCATTATTTTATTTGCCTGAATTTTTGTGAAGGATTCTAAATGAAGAAAATACTATACATAACCGAGAGCATTTGAATAAAAAGAAGTGAAAAATACAATTTTAATACGATTTAATAAGTAAGATTTAAAAAAATTCCTTTTTATCATCATTGTGTCCTTTAAAATTATTTTTTAAAACACCTTCAATATTTAATTTGAGTCAATATGTTTATAAAAGTCTCTAAATGAACAGAATGTACTGTATGAAAGAGAATATTAATGTAAAAGAGGAAAAGAAAAAATTAATTAGATTTCTTAATTAGAAATGTATAACGGATCATTTTTATCATTGTGGTGCCCTTTTAAATAATTATATTTAAAATCCTTCTTTATTTCATTTACCTGAATGTGTTTTTAAAATGACTTTAAATGAAGAAAATGCAATATATAAACTAGAGTCTTTCTATAGAAAAATAAAGGAAATGAAAAATAAAATTTTAATACCATTTAATGATTAGAAATGCATAAAACACTTTTTTTAATCATGACTGTAACCTTTTAAATTATTTCTTTACTATACCTTAAATATTTTATTTGAATCAATGTATTTAAAAAAAGTTTTAAGAGAATGAAATATATAAAAAATATTTGTTTAAAAAATAAAAGAAAAAAATAATTAGATTTATTAATTAGAAATGCATAAAAAGACCATTTGTATCATGACCGTACCTCTTTAAATAATTTTTCTAAACTCCTTCATTATTTCATTTGTCTGAATTTTTATAAGTGACTCTAAATGAAGAAAATACTCTATATAAGAAAACATTTGAATAAAAAAGGAAAAGAAGTGAAAAATACAATTTTAATACGATTTAATAATTAGAAATTTATAAAAACAATTTTTATCAGGACTGTACCCTTAGAAAACTTCTCTTCAAATACCTTCAATATTTCATTTGCACCAGTATGGTTTAAAAAAGACTTTAAATGAATAGAATGCAATATATAAACGAAAGTATTTGCATAAAAAAAGAAAAAATAATTAATTAGATTGAATAATTATTAATGTATAAAAGGCCATTTTTATCATGTTTATACCCTTTCAATATTTTTGAATGTATTTTATAACCAACTACAAAGTAAGAGAATGCTATATATAATAAGGAGAGCATTTGAATAAAAATGGAAAAGAAGTGAAAAATAAATTTTAGTACTATTTAATGGTTAAAAAAGTTAAAAAAAATCTATTTTTTAATCATGACTGTACCCGTTTAAATTATTTCTTTAAAACGCCTTCAATATTTCATTTGAATCAATGGGTTAAATAAAGGCTCTAAATGAAGAGAATGCAATATTAGAAATGTATAAAGGATAATTTTTGTTATGGGTATGCCCATTTAAATAATAATTTTTAAATCCTTCATTATTTCATTTGCCTGAATGTGTTTTTAAAATGACTTTAAATAAAGAAAATGCAATATATATAAAGCAGAGCTTTTGCATAAAAAATAATTAAATAAAATTTTAACACAATTTAATAATTAGAAATGTATAAAAACACTTTTTATCAGGACTTCACTCTTTTAAAAGACTCTAAATGAAGAGATGCAATATATAAATTAGAGAATTAATGTAAAAATGGAAAAGAAGTAAATATTCTGGAGACTTTAAAAACAATGTTCTCTTAACCATATGGTGTGTGCATGAGGATTAATTTTACTGTCGTTGAAAATGAAGAATTTTTAACATATATTTCATACATAAAAGTGAACTTTGTGTGAGAAATAATTGTTATTTCGAGAATTGTTCATAACAAACGTTATATTCAACGTGGTATCACTTTCGTATTTATTATAATAACATGCAATTAAGAAGCATATTTAATCCCTTCTAACCATTTTTTACGACTTCACTAGAAAGAGCCTATGGAAAACTTCTTTATGATTTAGTTAAAAATTCAGTAAAAAAATCTGAGAGAGGCGCTTTAAGCATTTTTCACAATTCTAACTATAGAGAAAAATCCTGTTATTTTCCTCACGACTTACAAAATCTGTCCGTTTTATTCAAAGGAAGTAAAGGTATTATTACGAAGTAGAAAAAAAATATAATAGGTTTACTTTCAAGAGAAAAATATCAGCTTTTCTACTGCAACTAAAGTGGGAAATATTTTAGAGAGTTTCTGATTTCCCAATTATTTAAAAAATGCCTTGGTTTATGTTTCACAACACGTTTTTAGCAAATTCTACTTCATTAAATGCAAGCAGAGTTTTCTTAGCGTATTTACTTCCAGAGATTTTTGCGAATAAATTTTAGAAAACGTAAGCACAAATTCCAGAACTACAGATTTAGAAAAGCTATTATTTAAATTTGTTACTGAATCTTTTATGGTTTTATGCAAACTTCAAGTTTTCTTAAATACATTCTGAAAACAAATCAGTATTTGAATACACTTATTTCTTTTAATTTTTTTAACAAGATTATAGATCATTCTATATTTTTTTGAAGTATTCCAATACGTATTTTTATTTGAAATTTTTTTTAGATATTTTTAGAAATTTCAAGGTAGGAATTTTCAGTAAATAACAAATACACGCTTTTTATATTTGTGTAAAACTGTAAAACTTTGAAAATATATTATCCTGCCAAATAAACCTGAAAAATATATAGTTCTTATTATCAGTAAGTATATAAAATTTTATGCTGGAACTATGATATTAAATCCAAAAAATGATTTCGAAATTTCTTCAATAGGTGTTCAGACATGCAATAATATCCCCTACGACAGATTTAAAAGCAGAACAAGATGTTTTATTTCATACACTTCTCATATGTCAAATAACCTAAACAGAGAACAACCCAAGTGAAATATTTTATTTTTACGTGAATATATGAATATTTCTTTATAAAAATTTCCTCCTTTACAGTATACAATAAATTCTAAATTAGTGCGTCCTATTGCTATTGCTGGAAATACCGTATTTACTCGTGCCCTGTTTTTACAAGACTAAGTTGGCAAAAAGTTACATCTCATGAAGAGAACTGACTCTACTTATGTCAATACGTTTATACAAGGCTAATCTCACAGGTGAGCTCTCACCGTAATTTCTCTATTTCATATGTCAGCTCAATATGAATCATGGCAGATTCCTGGCCTATTTTTCTAAGAGATGCATCTGTATATAGGCATTAATAAACATTAATTCTTAAACTTTAAATTCCTATTTTATCTACCTCTGAACTGGTAATAACTAGCTTATTCATGAAGTCTGTATGTTCATACGTATTCATACCTCAAAAACGATTAGACGTAGAAGATCGATATTTTGAATTTAGGACTTATACTTTTATAGGATTTTTATAGGACTATTTTCATGATTTTCCTCATGTATTTTCTTAAGTACTTTCTGCAGTAAATTAATTCTGTTGGTGTGCAGAAATCTTTTTTGTAGGTGAGTCCCTTCTTAGCATGCATGTATGTATTATTTATAACGATCAATTAACGACTTTTCAGACTTTAAACGGATTGCTACTTGGACACAGTATATTAAACTCTAACTCTCTTTGAATATCATCATAAAGATCACTCCAATCTTAACCCCTTCCTCCCTTTTCCCGTCAAAATGAAGGGCAGAAGTTTCCTCTCTATTTCTTTTGATATTTTGGGCATTCTAAAGTGTTGAAAAGTAACGCGACAAAAATAATACGACAACCTATTTCTTATGCCAGGAATCATGTTTATTTCTTCCCATCTACACTCCCATTGATAGTACTAGACAATTTGTAATGTGTTAGACCAAACTATTTTAAACTCATTCCTTATTTACATAAATTAATATATCAGATACCAATGCAAAAGGATGCCATGCTTAGATAATAACCCCGACAGTTTAACTGAAAGGGATTTTATTAGACAGATACCTTCCACTGAAAAGAAAAGGTAACCATCAGGATAATACAAAGTTTGTTATTTCATAAGAGATGAAAGCAATTAGAGAGGCAAGAAGAAAACTCGATACTACTGCCTAGATTGTGATGTCGGACTTCAGACTTTGAAATTTATCCCACAAGATAAAATTACCATTATTTACTTACATTATACGTAATTGTAATAAAATTATCTTTTAATTTTTAAAAGAATTATTATTATTTATTCTTCGTATTTGCTGGTAAACCAACATTTAGTCATAATAACTTTGTTGGTTTTTCCTAAAAAATTAATTTTTTAATTTTAAGTTCAAAATAAAACCAAAAGTGAAAAAGAAATGCATATATTATACATACACATAGTTTTATATAATTTTCTTGTATAAAAAATAGGCAATTTTAAGACCGTTTTCATTGACATTATGTGATCGTTAAGGAGATAAAAAGGCTTTTAAGTTTGTTATCAGTTGTCTAAGCTCAATGGAATTGTTTCGGCTACCATAAAATGGACTTAGAAGACTGAATTTAAAGACTTCATGCATCATTCTTTATCACGAGTTGATAGTTCCACAAGAGATACAGCTGAACGATTGCCGAATGGGTAGGTATATTTTGAAATTGAAAGCAAAATATTAATTGTTTTTAATAAATAAGTGTTTGAAAATTAGCTCAATTGAAGAAAGTTCTCTGTCCAATCTTTTTACATATAATATACTTATTTTTAAAAGATAAATTTTTAATCCTGAAACTAAATATTATTGTTATCAGAAAAAGGCATAGAAAGTATTAAGAAAAACAAAACTGAGTGAAAAAATATATAATTTTTGAACAAAATATCTTTAGTAGTTCTTTTAAGAATAAAAAAAAACTGAGCATTTTAAAAGTACCCTTACAATTAATTTTTATTATATATATGTAATGTAAAAATTTAAGTAGTTTAATCTTAGAACTTAAATTACTAACTCCTATATAAAATCCCCAACAAATCCGCGATTTCAATGTCTTTCTAGTAGCCTCTTGGCTTTAAACTCTTGGTAATAGATAAAATCTCCTTTTTCTTGGCGACAAGAACCCGCCAACCTACTTTCGCTAAACTAAGATTTCTATAATTCTCACAACATTCCTAATTCCGCACCTAGAATTACTTCCTCACACTGGTGGTGCCCCTAAGGTTATAAGAAGCCGCATGGCTAATTTTCGTGAGAGTTGACTGTTGGAGATGACCAAAGAAATCTGCTGCTAATTTTCCTTTGAAAATCTTGTCTTTCTCTCGACCATAACAACACTTCGGTCCCGACTACTGAAGTCCACGGCTGAGGCATAGCATGTCCATCGCTAAGTTTCATATATATGCCTCAAATTACATTATGGATAAATTTTAAAGGAATATGACAGTTAAAAGGATTTTTATAAAATATAAAATAATTTGCTTATATTTTACAGTATTAAATATTTAAAATTATTATTTGCTATTATTTTATGGTATGTAAGTATAAAAGTAATATTTAGTAATGGATGATAAATTAGAATATATTATATTTAACCCATATTGTACCACAACAACTAAATAATTCTGTAAGTTATTAAAACTTCATCCGTATCATTAATATGGTGTAACTGAGCATATAAAACCAAAATTTTGAAAAAATATTTTTATTTTAAGTAATTAGTTGTTTTATAAACAGGACAACGGTCCAATGCACTACTAAAATTTAACAAATATCACTTACATTACATTAGGCTGATTCATAGGTGAAATTTGGAGAAACAGTCAAAACAAAGTCCAACATTACATTTTAAGCACACTGTTGTTGGTTTTCTCTTGCAGTTCTTGAACTGGCATCTTTGGTAAGGGATAATAGAATATTTTGAAACGTCCAGATTTCTTGAATAGAATAGAAATCTATTTACCTCTTGTTGTCCAGGTGTGTAAACAGGACTTTGAACTGGTTTTCATTAAAAGATAAGAAAAGAATATATGCTATGAATGCAATATTGATATTGAAATAGCCCGGATTGGACTGTCGTCCTAATTTTAGGACACCTTTCTTATACTTACAAAATACACATGTAAAATATATTTTTAAAGAAAAACTTTCAGTTACATTATTAGCTCTGTTTTTAAACTAAAAGTAACCTCCACTGAAACTAACCTCCATTGAAAAAAATAATAAACAGAAAATTAAAGATTAAAAAATGACAAAATTTAAGGGTTTGCTGAAAACAAATTTTACACTACAATGTAATTT
>CM063500.1:34831089-34871089 GCA_032207245.1 Pardosa pseudoannulata
TTTCCAAACCAACAGGAGGTACACGCTATCGGAGGCAGATTTTCGTAGAGATTTTCACACAGATTTTGACTAAAATGTTGAAGCAGGTGTTAAGGGCCTTACATATAACTGAATGTTGTCTGATGTCTCAGTTTGTCCTATCCTTATAATGAAGTGGGAACCCGTCCTCCAACCTTCTGTTAATAATGGTCTTTAACTAAAATGGTGCCATTTTTATGGGATAAGATTGTAACCAAACATCGTGCAGTCTGTCTTACTACATATGTACAGATCTCTCTCTCTCTCTCTCTCTCTCTCTCTATATATATATATATATATATATATATATATATATATATATGTGTGTGTGTGTGTGTGTGTGTGTGTGTGTATGTATACTTAGAAGCACAAAATATTTTCGACTGTAAATTTTGAAAATGATTCAAATACTATCTACTCTTTAAATTTCGAAAACTTATCGAACATTCTCAATTATAACTTTTTCCTTACAGATATTAAAAATCTGTCTATGAAAAAAAATTAAAGATATTTTTTAATATAAATAAGAACTGATAATTAAATGTTAAAATAAGTAATAATAATGAAAATTGAAAGGAACAAACTGAAAAATAGTTATATGTTATTTGAAAAGCTTATAAATGTGATTATATTTTGTTTTTAACAATAATTATTTTATTATAGCTATAATATTTTATTATTAAATATTTTTAATATTTAATTAATTTTATTGTTTAAACACATAGTTTTGTAATGTAACTTAATAATTCTCATATATAAATGGATTATGTCCAACGTTCCTTTAAAATATATATTATAAGAAAATATTTAACACATTTCCGTATGTAGGAGATTTTTAGAAATACAAATTTATCTTCATCACAATAATCAAGGAGAAATTTATTTCTCTATCTATATCTAACAAGCAAAGTGTCTTATTTAATCCAGATTCTTTTGCTAAAAAAGACCTTATAGCGCCGTTTAAATTGAAACACGTTGCTAGAAAGTGGGTTTCACTGAAGCAATCATTTCTTTTCAATTTATATACTTTTATGAAGCGAAGAAAATATTTAAGTCTCATTTTAAAGAAAATGTTGGTAAATTAGATTACAGTCGAATTCTAGATGTTTTCTGACATTACGACGATAGTTGGCTTTCATTTCATACAGAAATGGTGCGTAGGTATTTTTAAGAAACGTGTAGCAGAAATTCATAAAGATGCATAGAGAAAAAAAGTCTGTGTAATACAAATCGAATGAGAGTTTATCTTTTATGATTTTTCGTGCTGAAAATAGAAGATTACAATTATTTGTATTTGAAGATAAAAATATTATAACTTTATTAAATGTTTTCTTCACTGCAGGCGTAATACTTCAAATTGATTTGGAGGGATATTTTATTGAAGTGAAAAAAGATGTGAGAAATGCCATTTCTTAGAACATCTATATATTTAAAAGACGATATAATTCCTATTTTATTTTGGAGATTATGAATTATTATGAATTTCTTAATGATTATGAATTTCTTTGCATGCTCTTTTACTTAATTTTTAACACATGCCTTCAAAAATTGGGAATCTAATGTAGGTATCTTGTATAAAAACCCTAATACGGCCCCAAAAAAATTCCAGATGTTTCGAAACCTTAAGTCAATGTCAAAAATTTTCTCGTCTCTTAGTTTTTCCCTTTTTAAACTCTAACCTAAATTGACCAATGGGGCTACAGTTTAAGCCCTCAGAGAAGGGGTCTAACGAATTATAATTTTTACTTTGTCCTAGCGGACTATTAAGGATATTTCCAAACCAAAAGGAGATGTACGCTGTCGGAGGAAGATTTTTGTAGAGATTTTCACACACATTTTGACTAAAATGTTGAAGCATGAGTTAAGAGCCTTACTTATAACTTCATGTTGTCTGTCGTCTCAGTTTGTTTTCTCATTATAATGAAGTGTGAATCCGTCCTCCAACGTTCTGTTAATAAAGGTCTTTAACAAAAAGGTACCATTTTATAGGCTATGACTGCAACCACCCATCGTGAAGTCCGTCTTTACACACACACACACACACACACACACACACACACACACACACATATATATATATATATTATATAGATATATATATATATATATATATATGTGTGTGTGTGTGTGTGTGTATATATATATATATATATACTCACAAACACTCAACATATTCTACTATAAACTTTGAAAATGATCAAAATGACATTAAATCTCTAAATTACGAAAATTTATTGAATATTCTCAAATATAACTTTTTCCTTACAAGTATTAAAGATCTGCCTATGAAAACAAATTAAAGATATATTTGGACATAAATAAGAACTGATAATTAAATGTTAAAATAAGTAATAATAGTGAAAAAGTAAAGGAACAAATTGAAAATTAGTTCACAAAAACACCATTTCATGTCCATTGACAATGAAAAAATTCAAAGGACAATGTGACACCCCACACTTCCGAAATTGCTACAGAGTGGTCCAGGAACATTCTTCAGACTTTAAACAATTCCACTGCTCACCAAAATCCACAGACATGAACATTATTGAGCATATCTGAGTTACCTTGCAAAGGGCTATTCAGAAGAAATATTCCCTATCTCTTTCTGTTAGGGATTTATGGAAGACCTGCAGCATCCATGGTGTCACTTACCTTCAGCACTACTTTCAGGAACTTTAGACAAGTTCATGCCGTGTCCTGTTGTGGTACTTGCTTGTTGGTGGGAGCCTACATGATAGGCACACGTACCAGGTTTTTTTGGCTTTTTAGTGTATCCCCTATATAATAATAGTCTCAGTTATCTGTCCGTCTATTATCGCATTTATGAAGTGGTTGGTCCTGGAGTGGATAGATGCATCCATATTGGAATCTTAATTAGTTAAGGTTAGCAAAATTCAAATCGAGTAAATTTTACGTCTCATAAACTATCGATCCTGTTTTAAAATAAATTGGTATAGGAAAACTTCATATCACAGGGAAAATAATGTTCGAATTCTACCCCTTCCCAAATTTTGGAGCGTTTAATGCCATTATTTCAAGCCCTATTTTCCCAGGTTAAGAGCAGGCGATTAAATCTATCAATTTATCACATAATCAATAGGTAAAAATAACAGTTTTTCCTAGCATTATGACGTCATTCCTTTAACCATGTCATTTAACCATTTTATATTTTAAATTATTTAAATATCATCAGCATTATTTTCATACGTTTTCTCACTGAATTTTGATATTACGTAAATAATATTCTATTATATTTTGCTTAAATAATAGACTAGAAACGTATGTGAAAATTTTAAATTTAATCATCGATTATTTTTTTTTTGAAATGAAGATTTTATAATCGATATCTATATATATAAAAATGAATTTGTGTGTGTCTGTCTGTATGTATGTACTCAATAGACTCAAAAACTATGCATCCAATCGCCGTGAAAATTTGGGAAATGTTTAGGTATATCCCTGGGAAGGTTTTTGTAAATTTTCAACGTTCGAAATTCATTCCTTCCCCCTTTTTCGAGCATTTTATGTCATTATTCCAAGCATTATTTTCCCCGGTTAAACGCAAACGATTAAGTTTTTAATTTATCGCATCATATCTAAGGGAAAGAAGCAATATTTCTAGCAATGTGACGTCATCCCAAGTAATTGTTTTAAACGCAGTTTTCCACGGTTAAAAGCAGGAGATTAAAATGTTCAATTCATCACATAATAAATAGGCGAAAATGATATTTTTCTATCATTATGACGTCATTCATTTAAATATTTCATTTATTCATTGCTTATTTTATATTGTTTAAAATCGTCTGCTTAGTATCTATTCGATTTGAACTGAAATTTGAGATATAAAGTGATTCACTTTCATTTCTATGTGACGCAAATTATAGCATTTTTATATGAGAACTAATTTTAAATTTAATTCTTGGTTCATTTTTATGTTACAATGAAAAGCATATCAACAATATTCTAAGTACAAAAAGTACAAATTTCAGTGACTCTCATGGCCAAATAAAACCTATCATTTTATATAGTTATCTTCATATTCATATGGTTGTCGATATGAATGTGTGTTACTGTTTCATACAAAACTATGTGGTTTGTCATAAATTTCCTTAATTTTGGAAAACATTTATTACTACCAACAAAATTAGCACTGTTGCTGTCAAAACCTCTGCTTCCTATTCTATCACGTAATATGGCAAGATCTGTTAACTTTGCTAAACAACGTACAGTAGTAATACAGTAATGCAATTTAGGGTTAAGCTTATATTTTACAATAAAAAAGTTTGAGCAAATTTAATATAAGACAAATTCGATTATAAAAACTGAATAATGTTATAATACGCTTATGATAGAAATATATAAATATGCCAATGACTCGAACTGAACTGTGACGAATTTAGAGAGTTATTCACGAAAAATAAATCTTTGTTTAAAAGTAATATATTAAGTTCACCGTAGCGAAGCACGGACACACTTGCTAGTTTCCAATAAATTCATTTTTTAAAAGTCTAGGAGTCTAATTCCCGGAGTAATAAATATCTAACGTTTAAGTTATACATCTTTGAAAATTAACACGTTTGTCCGTGCGTTTGTTTTTCATTGATAACCAAACGGTTTGACAAAATGAATTCAACGTGATTCTAAACTGTGTTCATAGTATCAGGAGACTTTAGAGGAGTATAGAAATAAAGAAATTATTGAGCTTGTAACTGATAATTCTTAGCCAAACAAAAGGGCCTCATAGGGTACTTTACACTTGCGCAAATCAAGAAATTTTACTGATCCCGTCATATGACGGGGTATATGCTAGTATATATATATATATATATATATATATATATATATATATATGTAATGTAAAAACTTAACGCTTTAATCCTAAACTAAAATTACTAACACCTTTATTAAAAAACCACCAAATCCGCAATTTCTTCATCTTTTTAGTGGCCTTTCGGCATTAAACTCTTTTGTTTCCTTCCTGTTGGCGAGCTTAACTCGCCAACCTACTTAAAAGCACTTATAACAAATTCCTTTCTCAAGTGGTTAGCGTCCCCAAGGTTATATAAGGCTGCGCGACAACCCTTTGTAGAAGTTTTGCTCTGTATGCTGCCTAATAAACATGTATAAAATTTATCCTGGATAAATTTTTCGACCACGCTACAGCCGCGAAGTATAGCAGGCCAAGCTATATCTGTCAAAAGTCGGCGAGGATGGTTCCTGCTGCGGGAAATATGATGCATTTACGAGATTCGACAAAAAGTCCAAAATTGGAGCGAAAAGCCATTCCCGCAACGAGATATGTTTTGTTTTCGAAAAATCGTCAATCCAGTCGGCGGAGTTCTTCGGCGACCCCATAGGAGCGATGACAAGTGCGGTGATTTGACCTTGCGGAGGGAATCTACAGCAGTGCTCGCTATAGAGTGTGATTATTTTTTTTGGGGTCATAGCTCTGTGGATGTGTAAATACAGATTTTGTTTTTCTCTTCTCTCTTTCGGACGGATTACTCATGCTAAAGGTAAAAGTTTTTAAAAAAGTAATAGTACTTTCTGGTGAAATGTCAAGTTAAATAGTTGAATTCTAAGAACAATTTAAATATTTTGTTGTGCTCTAATATATCTATTGTTCAATTATATTCTGTTGAAATTAATACAAAATGACGGAACCAGACTTAGATGATTCTCTAGCTACAACTGGAGCTGAGAATAATTTAACAATAATTTCTTTTGAAGAAACAGATTTTGGTGACATTAACTCATGGTTACTCTATTTTGATAAAATATGTGAGGAAAAAAAGAAAGATGAGCTCTGGAAGCTGAAGAATGTAGCGCGATTTTTAAAAGGAAAAGCCCTGTGGCTTTATGTTAAACATTCTCAAGAGGTAAAAACGTATCCAGAATTTGTCCAAATACTAAGAGAGAACTTTGTAGACCCAACTTTGACCACCTTCGGCGATTTTGTCAATTATAAATACAATACTGGGGATGATATAACGCAATATTTTCGGAAAAAAATGGAAATAGGTAAACAATTAAAATTAAGCCAGTCAATGATTTTGGAAGGACTGACTGACGGACTACCGACAGATTTAAAAGTCCTAATGACAATGAAAGAACCGTTGGACCCTATTACTTGGCTAAATCAGGCCCATAAATTAATCAAGATTAAGGGGCATAAAAACGAAAATCCCAAGTTTATTACTCCTCGCGTTGAAAACGTTCAAAATTATAATCAAAATCTTAATTTTCAACACCAAAATCCGAGAGCTACTAGTCGTCCAAACTTTTATCACTATCCGAGGAATAATAATTATCGACCAAGTAATTTTCAAAGGCTTCAGGGTCCTAATCCTTCTTATAATAATTACAGACCTAGATTTTCCAGCCATCATACTAGTAACAATTATAATAATTTACCTCCATCCCCATGTAGACTTTGTACACAGAGAGGAATACAAAACGCATATCACTGGTTTCAAGTGTGTCCTTTTAGACAAGAAAGATTTGAAGTAGATGTGGTATCCCAGGTTGAAACTAATCAAAATGCCACAAATGTTTCTGATATTTGACAATTAAGGGTCCTGGGATTTCTGTCAGACCTAGAAACCGTAGAATGTGTAATTGACACGGGAGCAACATTATCCCTTATTTCCGAAAAAACAGCGAAAAAATTAAATTTAAAAACTGAACGGATAAAAGGAATCTCAGTGACACAAACAAAAGGAAACTTTTTTCTAAACAAAATATGTAAAGTATGTATGAAAATTGGTAAAATTACAAGACAAATTCAAATGTTTGTATTGAAAACTGATTTAGATTATATTATATTAGGTTTAAGTGAATGTAAACAAATTGTCAGAAGTTAATTATGAAATAGATAAAGAAAATTATCAAACAAAAAAATCGACAGAGATTGTCCATGCTTCCAAATTAAGATTTTATTATGCACCGGGAAATTTTAAACTACACCATGAATAATGTTTCTAGATATGTGATAATTGTATAAAAAGATGATTATGGTTGTTTTTCTAATTTGATTTATAATATTGAAGAAGTGGTTATACTTGTACATATCTGCTGGTTTATTATTGTTCACAGTGTTAAAATATAATAATACTATATTTTTTTCATATTTATTGTTTGTAAAAGAAAATCATTTCAATATTGATAATAATTGATTGAATTTGATTTTAAAGTTCATGTTAAAATTCAGTGACAATATTGAAAAATCTTAGAATTTCAAATTGATACTGATATTGTATTAGTGATTTACGATGTTGTGATTTCATTTATAAATTTTGTTATATAAATTGTAATAAAATATAATAACATTTTTATTATTTAATCAGATTTAATTATTTAATCAGATTGTGTATTCCTAACTCATACAACTTAATAACAGTTTCGGTCTGAACTGAATCGATTACTGTGCAAAAATTGTTTTGATGGTTCTTCTAGAGCTGAAAGTGAGTCATGACAGGACGCTGCTGAACCCTATTCTATGCAGAGGGTCTAACAGATGTGACGACACTTGTGACTTGAACTTTGTTTTGATTCTTCTACTGAGTGTGGTTTTGATTTGAAGAACTGATTACGAGTTACGATATACAAAATAATAGTCTGATGGGTTTTTTTATGCTACATTTCTGTTCATATTTTATATTTAGTCAATTTGTATTTCATCATTTTTGAGTTTTGCTTTTTATTAATTGAGTTGTATATAACGAATAATACATTTGAAGTTTTTGTCTTACGTCTAAACATATTTTTGAGAACTTAATATTTTAATTTTGAATAAAATAATTTTGATGTTCTTGTTTTATAGAACTGAATATCACAAAATATTTGATTTAAAGTGTTCTAGTGCTATATATTTTTACATATTCATATTCATATTAATATTATTTTTGTTACATTATGCGTATTACATCTTATGTTTATTTTCATGTTTCATAATACCTATTAAATTCAGTAATATTTCAAATAATTTTCTAATATTTACATAATGTTTTACAATTAATATCTTTAGATTTTCATGTTCATATGAAGTATATTTTTATTTATAGTACTCTGTTCTCATGTTATATTTTGTATACTATTTTTATAATTTCATTGTAATTTTATATTTTTGGGGACACTAACACTAACAATCATGCAGCAATTAACCCACTAAGTTTCCAGCTCACTATCTGGAATGTCTTGGGGTCGAGGCGCCCGGCTTCAAGCCTTTTCAGATGGGGGGGATATTCTGTAATGTAAAAACTTAACGCTTTAATCCTAAACTAAAATTACTAACACCTTTATTAAAAAACCACCAAATCCGCAATTTCTTCATCTTTTTAGTGGCCTTTCGGCGTTAAACTCTTTTGTTTCCTTCCTGTTGGCGAGCTTAACTCGCCAACCTACTTAAAAGCACTTATAACAAATTCCTTTCTCAAGTGGTTAGCGTCCCCAAGGTTATATAAGGCTGCGCGACGACCCTTTGTGGAAGTTTTGCTCTGTATGCTGCCTAATAAACATGTATAAAATTTATCCTGGATCTTCGTATTAATTTTTTCGACCACGCTACAGCCGCGAAGTATAGCAGGCCAAGCTATATCTGTCATATATATATATATATATATATATATATATATATATATATATATATATATATACATATATATATATAAACATATATATATACACACACATACATATATATACATATATATATATACACACATACATATATATATATATACATATATAATATACATATATATACACACACACACACATATATATATATATATATATATATATATATATATATATATATATATATATACTCACAAACACTAAAGGTTCTTCTACTTTAAATTTTAAAATGATTGAAATGAATTCTACTCGCTAAATTTTGAAAATTTATTGCCCATTCTCAAATATAACTTTTTTCTTACAGATATTAAATATTTGATTTACATAAGTATATGTCTATGAAAATAAATTAAACACATTTTTTGACATAAATAAGAAATGTTAATCAAATGTTAAAATAACTGATAATAATGAAAAATAAAGGAACAAATTGAAATTTTGTTCACAATAAACACTTAAGGAATTTTAATTATTTGAAATACATTGATGATTTTTAAAAAGTTATATGATATTTAAATGTGATTTTAATTTCTTTTTAATTATAATTATTTTATTTTTAATTATTCTTAAATATTTTTAATTATTTAATTATTTTTTATTATATAGGCACATAGTTTCGAAAATGTAACTTAATTTTTTTCATAAAAATATATATAACATCCAGCGTTTCTTTAATATATATTATAAGAAAATATTTAACACATTTCCGTAGATATGATATTTTTAGAAATACAAATTTATCTTCATCACAATAATCACGGAGAAATTTATCTCTCCATCTATATCTAACAAGCAAAGTGTCTTATTTAATCCAGATTCTTTTGCTAGAAAACACCTTATGTCACCTTTTAAATTGAAACATGTCTCTAGAAAGTGGGTTTCGCTGAAGCAATCATTTCTTTTCATTTTTATATACTTTTATGAAGCGAAGAATATTTTTAAGTCTCCTTTTAAAGAAAATGTTGGTAAATTAGATTACAGTCGAATTCTAGATGTTTTCTGACATTACAACAATAGTTAGGTGGCTTTCATTTCATATTGAAATGGTGCGTGGGTATTTGTGCGAAACGTATAGAAGAAATTCATAAAGATGCACATAGAAAAGTGTGTGTAATATAAATCCAATGAAAGGTCCTCTTTCATGATTTTTCTTGCTGAAAATTGAAGATTACAATTAATTATATTTGAAGATAAAAATATTGTAACTTTATTAAATGTTTTCTTTGCTGCAGGCACAATGCTCCAAATTGATTAGGAGAGATATTTTATATAAGTGAAAAAAGATACGAGAAATGTCATTGCTTAGAACATTTATATATTTAAAAGACGATATAATTCCCATTTGATTTTTGAGATTATGAATTATTAAAGTTTCGGAAGGTAGATTTCTTTGCATGCTGTTTTACTTCACACACTTACTTGTTAACACATGCCTTCAAAAAGTCTACTACATTGAAATTGAAGACTTAAATATAAATTATCATGGACTGTACAAAGTAAAAATTTTGTGAAATTTAAAAGACTTTGAATATTACAGAATGTCCTGAAAAGTGATTGACTGTCATTTTAAATACAAAAAAGATGTCATTATTGAAAAAATAAAAACTTCGAAATAAGATATATATTTGCTATGGCATGTAAACATAGTACTCTAAAGTAAAGCTTTATAATAAAGTTAATTCTTATGATTTTGGTCTTTAAAATCTACCTAAAAAGTAAATTTATGTACGTATTTAGGTAAATCAAAAAATGTCGATCCAAATGACACACTTATAAATAAAAGCAGATATTCAAATTTTATTGGTGGCTTTTAGATTCTTTACTGAAAAGATAGACTTGAACCGATAACTCGTAAATATTCTATAAATTATATCTTAGCTGTTCCTGAAAAGGCACGATAGGCATTAATGGGTTTTAAAAATATTCAAACATACATATAATCATATAGGCATACACTG
Organism: Pardosa pseudoannulata; assembly: GCA_032207245.1. Taxonomy (NCBI): domain Eukaryota; kingdom Metazoa; phylum Arthropoda; class Arachnida; order Araneae; family Lycosidae; genus Pardosa; species Pardosa pseudoannulata. The sequence continues at coordinate 34,841,703 of CM063500.1, forward strand.
TTAGATATATATTATATATATGTGTGTGTACTCACATATATATATATATATATATATATATATATATATATATATATATATATATATATATATATATATATATATATATATATATATATATATATGTATATATATGTACACTCTCAGACACTCAACATTTTTTACTGTAAATTACATAACTTATTAAATGATATCTACTCTCTAAACTTCGAAAATTTATCGAACATTCTCAAATATAACTTTTTCCTTACAGATATTAAAAATCTGTCTATGAAAACAATATGAAGATATTTTTGTACATAAATGAGAATGATAATTAAATATTAAAATAAGTAATAATAATAAAAAATTAAAGGAACAAATTAAAAATTCGTTTTATGATATTTAAAAATCTTATTAATGTGAATATATTTTGTTTTTAATTATAATTATTTTATTATAGCTATAATATTTTATTTTTAATCATTTTTAATTATTTAATTAATTTTATTATTTAAATACATAGTTTTGTAATGTAACTTAGTAATTCTCATAAATAAATATATAATATCCAACGTTCCTTTAAAATATATGTTATAAGAAAATATTTAACACATTTCCTTAGATATGAGATTTTTAGAAATACAAATTTATCTTCATCACAATAATCACGGAGAAATTTCTCTTTCCATCTATATATAACAAGCAAAGTGTCTTATTTAATCCAGATTCTTTTGCTAAAAAATACCTTACAGAGCCTTTTAAATTGAAACACGTCGTTGGAAAAAGGGTTTCACTGAAGCAATCATTTCATTTCAATTTATATACTTTTATGAAGCGAGAATATTGTTCAGTCTCCTTTTAAAGAAAATGTTGGTAAATTAGATTACAGTCGAATTCTAGATGTTTTCTGACATTACGACTATAGTTAGGTGGCTTTCATTTCATATTGAAATGGTGCGTGGGTATTGCGAAACATATAGAAGAAATTCATAAAGATGAATAAAGAAAAAACTCTGTGCAAAATAAATCCAATGAGAGATGCTCTTTTATGAGTTTTCGTGCTGAAAACTGAAGATCACAATTATATATATTTGAAAATAAAAATATTATAACTTTATTAAATGTTTTCTTTGCTGCAGGCACAATGCTTCAAATTGATTTGGAGAGATATTTTATTTAAGTGAAAAGAGATGGGAGAAATATCATTGCTTAGAACATCTATATATTTCAAAGACGATGTCAGTCCCATTTAATTTTAGAGATTATGAATTATGAAAGTTTCGGAAAGTGGATATCTTTGCATGCTCTTTTACTTTATTTTTAACTCATGCCTTCAAAAATCGGGAATTTAATATAGGTATTTAGTAAAAAACCCCTAAGACGGCCCGAGAAAATTCTCAGGGGTTTCAAACCTTAATTCAATGTCAAAAATGTCTACGTCCCTTTGCTTTTCCTTCTTTAAACCCTAACCTAAATTAATATATAGTTTATAAGTTGTTAAATCTAATAATTATAATTCTTTATTTATATTATATAGGATATATTATAATATATATATATATATATATATATATATATATATATATATATATATATATATATATATATATATATATATATAATATATATATATACATATATAATATATATATATATATATATATATATATATATATATATATATATATATATATATATATATATATATTATATATATATATATATATATATATATATATATATATATTATATTATATATATAAATATATATATATATATATATATATATATATATATATATATATATATATATATATATATATATATATATATATATATATATATATATATATATATATATATATATATATATATATATATATACTCACAAACACTCAATATTTTCTACTGTAAACTTTGAAAATGATTGAAATAATATCTACTGTTTAAATTTCGAAAATTTATCGAAAAATCTCAAATAAAACGTTTTTTTTTTTACAGATATTAAAAATCTGTCTATGAAAACAAATTAAATATGTTTTGGACATAAATAAGAACAGATAATTAAATGTAAAAATAAGTAATAATAATGAAAATTTAAAAGAACAAACTGAAAATTAGTTCTATGATATTAGATAAGCCTATAAATGTGATTTTATTTTGTTTTTAAATATAATTTTTTTTATTATAGCTACAATATTTTATTATTAAATATTTTTAACTATTTAATTAATTTTATTATTTAAACACATAGTTTTGTAATGTATCTTAGTAATTCTCATAAATAAATATATAATGTCTAACGTTCCTTTAAAATATATGTTATAAGAAAATATTTAACACATATCCATAGATATGAGATTTTTAGAAATACATATTTAACTTCATCGCAATAATCACATAGAAATTTATCTCTCTATCTATATTTAATACGCACAGTGTCTTATTTAATCCAGATTCTTTTGCTAGAAAACACCTTATGTCGCTGTTTAAATTGAAACATGTCGGTAGAAAGTGGGTTTCGCTGAAGTAATCATTTCGTTTCACTTTTATATACACTTTTATGAAGCGAAGAAAATTTTTAAGTCTCATTTTAAAGAAAATGTTGGTAAATTAGATTACAGTCGAATTCTAGATGTTTTCTGACATTACGATGATAGTTAGTTGGCTTTCATTTCATATTGAAATGGTGCGTGGGTATTTTTAAGAAACGTATAGAAGAAATTTATAAAGATGGATAAGGAAAAGAGTCTGTGTGATATAAATCCAATGAGAGATGCTCTTTTATGATTTTTCGTGCTGAAAATTGAAGATTACAACTATTTGTATTTGAAGATAAAAATAGTATAACTTTATTAAATGTTTTCTTTGTGTAGGCACAATGCTTCAAATTGATTTGGCAGGATATTTTATTTAAGTGAAAAAAGATGAGAAAAATGTCATTCCCTAATACGTCTATATATTTCAAAGACGATGTAAGTCCCGTTTAATTTTGGAGATTATGAATTATTAAATTTCGGAAAGTGGACATCTCTGCATGCTGTTTTACTTTATTTATAACACATGCCATCAAAAAACTACTACATCGAAATTGAATTCTTAAATAGTGTCTGGTGTGGTAAAATGGGTATTTTTTATAATTTATCAAAAAAAGACACATCATAACTTTTAAAAATTACATTTTAACTTTGTAATATATTTTTAGACAGTTGTTGGCAACATTTATTTTCAGTAAGAAGTTTTATATTTTGAATCTGTCAGCATAGATTGCTTTGTGTGCAAGTCAGGAATACATTCTACTTTAGTAAAATCTTAAAAACTTTCAAAAAAGCAATATTCTATTTTTTTACAGTAAATATATTTTCAGTAATCAACTGCAAGAAATTCTGAACAACAGTGTTTCAAAAACAGGCATGAAATATTTTAAATATTTTATGTTTCATGATTAATTTTCTACGATGGGGGAAAATGGGTATTGGTTTGGCTTAACAATTTATTATAAAGTTCTAAATTTTTAGATGTAATGATTTAATTAGCCCTTCAATTTCAGTGTAAATAATATTACATAATAATTTTTAAAATTTATTTTCTGTAGTATAGAGTAAATTAATACAATAATAAAATTGTAAAATTGAGCTTGTAAGCCTGAAAATACAAGCGTTTACATAGCTGTTTTGTACATGTGAGACTGGAAATTTTCTTCCGCCTTTCACTGTGTACAAAAGTCTAAACTTATATGTCACTTGGACCAATGATGGACCATCTGGCGCATTATATGTCTGCACAGAGTCAGAGTAGATGCATGATACATCGTTTGAATCTTTGATGAGATATTTTCTCAAACAAGTGGAACTGGAAAAAACTATTCTTTTGATATTCGATGGTTATGGCTGTCACTTGATATTTAAGACATCAAAACAAGCAATAGACTATGGAATCACTATTCACTGCCTCCCATCAAACTCTAGCCATGCTCTGCAACTTTTGGATGTCAAAGTATTTGTTCTAATAAGTGTGCCTGGAGAAAAATCCTGAAAATGGGATACACGAAAAACTGTCTTCAAATTGTCGAAAACGAATCTTCAAAAAGTATCCAAAGCTACATTCCCTAACCTGCTGAAACAGCTATTTGACACTGTGAAGAAAAAATTCTCTTAAACACAAAATAGTATTAACTAAAAAAGATGGATAAATAACAGGAAACAGTGTTGCACAGACTTCAACAACAGCTACTATGGAAGTTCTTTCTACTTAAACTTCCAGTTCAACCTCTTCGAATTTTGTAATTTCTTCTCTATATAAGGATTTAAAAAAACCAACCTTACAATAATTTCACCACTGCAGTTGTAATGATAGAAAATACCAGATGAAAAAGAAAGCAGGTTCAAACTAAGTCCGGATAAGTGATAACTCTTTCTGATGTAGCAGAACGTAACTCCACTTAATAACTATGACCATTAAAGTTTTCCAATATAAATTGTAATTATATAATATATAAATGTATTTGTAGTTAAAAAGTGTTTTTAAAAGTGTTAAAAAAGTGTAGTTAAAAGTGTTTATTAAATTTTGCATAATTAATAGCATTTTTTAATCAATACCCATTTTACCTATGGGTGGTAAATAGGTACAAAAAAAAGAAGTAAAATATTAAAATTTGCAATTTAAGAAAATGTATGAAACTATTTTAACAATAATGGTAACGAATCCATTGCATGAATACGCGCAAAAAATTTCTTGTTTATAATTTTTTAAAAGTGAAAAACAGTGCTGAATGAAAAGTCAAGCTTTTCCTACACATTTTATCCCACCAAGCTCTATGAATTACCATGGACTATGCAAAGTAAAACAATTATGAAATTTAAAAGACTGATTATTACAGTATGTTCTAAATTGAGATCGACTGTCATTTTAAATATCAACAGACGCCATTAGTAAAAGAGGAAAAACTTCGTAATAAGATATCTATTTGCTATGGCAGGTAAACATAGTACTCGTAAGTAGAGCTTTATAACAGATAAAGTTAATTCTTATGATTATGGTCAGTAAAATATACCTAAGAAGTAAGATGTATGTGGTTGGAAAAATCATAATATATCGATCCAAATGACACAATTACATATAAAAGCAGATATTCAAATTTGATTGGCTGCCTATAGGATCTTCCCTGAAAAGATAGACTTGAACCGATAACCCAAAACATTATGTAAACTATGTTTTAACAGTTCCTAAAAAGGTAAGATAGGCATCAATGAGTTATAAAAAATATACAAACATACATACAAACATATAGACATACATTATGTTAGATATGTATATAGATCTATATATAGATGTATATAGATATATATATATATATATATATATATATATATATATACATATATATATACATATGTATATATATACATATATATATATATATATATATATATATATATATATATATATATATATATATATATATATATATATATATGCATACATCATATACATACATATATATATATATAAGAATATATATATATATATATATATATATATATATATATATATAATATAATATATATATATATATATAATATATATATATATATAATACATATGTAAATACATACATACATACAATATATATATATATGTATATATATTACATATATATATATATATTTATATATAATACATACATACAAACATATATACATATATATATATATATATATATATTATATATATATATATATATATATATACATATATATATATATATATATATATATATATATATATATATATATATATATATATATATATATATATATATATATATATATATATATATATATATATATATATATATATATATATATATATATATATATATATATATATATATATATATATATATATATATATATTTATATATATATATATATATATATATATATATATATATATATATATATATATATATATATATATATATACCGGGTGGCCATAATTAAACTGACAGTGCTCACAGTATTCGGCAGCATGATCTATTTGCGAGAATGACGCCACGTTTTGTACTAAGATTAAGCAAGACGGGGGATGAAGGATTTCGAGAAAAAACAAATTAGTTTCACAGCTAGGGGAATATTTGGCTCTGTGTAATAGAAAAAATAGTGTTAACAAATGCAAATTATTACGGAAATTACCTTCTAGCACTGTGCCAATGGATATAACTTGAAATTTGAATAAAGAATTTCTTCTTCTGCTCAGCGTACGTGATATTGCAGATCAAGAGACTTTATCGGTGTTTATGTAGATTTTATGCTTTTTTAAAAGTGTTGCCATATTGCACTTGAACTAAATCAGAAAATGTGCATAATAAAAGGTAATTTTATTCCGTATTAATTTGCATTTGTTCATACTCTGTTTTCTATAACACAGCGCCAAATATTCCTCCAGCCGTGACTTTTGGAACTAATTTGTTTTTTCGCGGAATCTTTCGTCTCCCGTCTTGTTTACTCTTCCTACAAAATGTGGCGTCATTCTCGCAAATAGATAGCGCTACAGAACACTGTGAGCACTGTCAGTTTAATTATGACCACCCTTATATACATATACATATTTATATATACGTATATATGTATATATATATAAAAATACATGCATATATATATATATATATATATATATACATATAGAGGGAGAAATACATTACTTGAAAGACAGAAATATTATATGCAATAATGAAATAATATTTACAATAATATAATACTATTATAAATATAATAACAAAAATAAAACTAAAGAAAATAAAATAGTGTTTATAATAATAATATACCATTTTAATATAAATATTATTTTAACACCATTCGTTTGACGTATGTAAAATGAATGCTATTGTAATATATTAAAACCAATAAGAATACTTCGAAAACAAAGTCTAATAAAAGCACCATGTTTGTATAAGATATTTTCCACCAATATTTAACAATAATTCGATCCATTTTTAAATTTTAGATTTCCTTTTCTTTTAATAATTGATTCAATTAAAAATATATCCTTAAGGAAGGCAGGAGATTTATTTTTAGATTGAATTAAAAATACAGCAAATAATTGATTTCTTTTTTAAATGTTAAGCTTCATTGACTGTTCATTAATTAAATGGTATCGTTCGGAATTGGCTGTTATCAGTGATAGTTTTACTTCTTAAAGGTTCGCAGACATAAATTTACGGAAGCAAAAGTGTTGGAATAGAAAGGATTGATATCGGAGGAAATATCGAATGATAAGGAATATTCTTATTGTTTTTTAAGTCATATATAATTGTAAGATATCAAAAAGCTCAAGAAGATGAAATAATGAAGAACTAGTGTTGTTATTAAGCAGTCTTAAATGAATGAAATGTTTCTTCAAAAAGCTTAGAAATCTGAAACTGAAGGAAACTGTAAATGTAAAATTATAACAAAAGGCGATTACTTCTTGAAAACAGGCCGAAAGATGGTGGAATGGTTTGGGTGAAACGATCCGTTACATAACCCGAAAAAGAGAAGAAACTAAAGGTCGACCTTGAAGGACCTATGGAACGGACACCTATTGTTACCTGCGCGCCGACTAGACGGTGCGAACAAAGCTTATTGTCTGCCGGGTTTCCTTACATAAAATAGAGGGTGTTGTTTAAGTGGAATTAAATTAATAACTGTCAGTAAACTGGAAGTCAGTGTGTCTACGTCTTTATAATGTCTATTGCCTGTCAAGACACTCGGATAATAATTATAAATCAAGTGATGGTTGGGTCCGCTGTTTTCCATATATGGACCAAGTTAATGGTTTCGCTAATGTATTTATGATGGCCAGTCGGTAAACTTAAAAAGGAACTTCGGCCACATCTGGAAACGTGTCAGCTGAGCCCAAGCGGGTCGTTTGACCTGATAATTGGATCATCCTGTATCTGGAAGATTCCGGAAAAAATCTCGCCAGGGGCTACCGGGATCCCTGTATAAGAAGATTGGATGAGAGGAGAAAAGGTGATTTTTTATGGAGCTCGAGATGAGATTACTTGTTTCTCCGAATTGCCGGAGCTTGCGTTCCGTCAGAGTCAGCTAGCATCTCTGTTTTCCGTTAGGAAGCCGACCCTCGACTTCGGGATGTCATTCCCGCTACGTTTATTTTTTTCTGCTTCGTGCTTTGAAGTAGGTGGTTGAGAGTGACCCCTATTCTCACTCCGGATCGTCTAGCATCCCTCGATTCCCAACGAATTCCAGCGAGATACGTACTCTGAATGTTTCGAGCCTAAGTGTAGAAGACAATTGTTCCGGTTCATCAGACATGTAGATCATAGTATCAGAGTTCATACCTGCATTAATTTGCGAACTGCTTCCTGCATCCGAGTATTACCGGTTTCACTGTACCCACGTGTGTTATTTTTTAATGCTTGCCTCAGAACGAGATTTCATAATTAATTGCATTTAATTAATTCTGCATATAGATGTACATAAATTATTCTCATAAATAAATCATTTAATCAAGATTAAAGAGATATTCATCCTATATCCTTTGACGGCCTCGCCGAACATTTCTACTATACGTAGCATGGGTTCTGATCTTCGCTACCGGAGTTCGTGGGTTTGAACCAAATTGTGTCATGGATGTTCGGAACCACTCGGAATCGGCTTTAGATAGTAGGTATCATTACCCCTTCTGTTACAAAACAATAGAACCTAGCGTTTCAAAAATAATAAATAAAAATAAAATAAACCAAAAGGTTAATAAAGATCAACCATTTTCTTCTTGTAATGTACTGGGAAATATATAAAAATAAATAAAATATCTCTTATAATACGTGTTTATGTAAACTTGTAAATATCTTACTTTTCGCACACTTCATGGATATGGAGGAAGTACTTGAGTGATCCGTTATTAAGCATAATCGATTTTGTAAAAATCTCTGTATTTATAAAAAATATTATGAAATAAAAGGAGCCTGGAGTGCATTGTAAAAGCCTCAAATCCATAACACTGATTTAGTAAGACTATACTCATTGATATAGTAAGCAGTAGGTCACGGACTCATTAGTCTCCATGTTGCAAGAAAGTAGATCTTACCGCTCCAAAACAAAATCAAACCAAAGGGTTAGTAAAAATCAATCATTTTCATCTTGTACTAAACTGGAAAATATATAAAAATAAATAGGTAAAAAATCTCTTATAATACGTTTATTTTGTAAAAATTATCCTCCCTTTCGCAGACTTGAGGAAGTATTTACATAATCCATTATCACGAACGATCGATTCTATAAAACTCTCTGTATTTATAAAAATATTACGAAATAAAAGTACTCTAGAGTGTATTGTAAAGGTCTCAGATCCATAACACTGATTTAGTAAGACTATACTCATTGATTTATTAAGCAGTAGATCCCGGTCTAATTAGCCAATGTGTTGCAAAAAAGTAGACCGTAGAAGTTCAAAATAAATCAGACCAAAGGGTTAGTAAAAAACTCTGAAAACATATGACTACAGTAAAACTACACTCATTGATTTAATAAGCAATACGTTCCGGTATCGTTAGCCCACGTGTTGCAAAAGTAGTAGGTCGTAGAACTCCAAATCAAACCTTAAAAACAGAAATATATCCATTAGATCTTTATAAACGTTATTATAGATTACAGTAGAAATATTTTTGCATAAATATTAATAACGTCAGAAAGCTTACAGACAAATATAATAAAAAAATTAGGATGTGATTTATTTTCTTCGGACCAAAATTGGAACATTAACTTTTACTCGAGAATCTTTATAAAGAATAATAGCTAATATATCATCATTACAACGCACACTTTTTGCACGCAAGACGAATTAACCCGTCTTGCGTGCAATGATTCAATGATCCGAATACTATCATACACTGCAGCAATAATCAAATTTCAAAAAATATTTTTTTACAAATACATTTAAGATCACAAGGTTTAATAATCATGTAAAATACCGTTTATGCTATTTTTATATTTACTGAATAATGTCAGAATGATTTGTATTCTCTACATATCAAAAGCACTTTAAGTAATGGGAATTTCCTATTGATAAATTAAGTGTCATATATATTTTGGATCTGAATATTTATTTTAAAATCTATTTATAAAGTTGCATAGAGCATTAATCTAAACTTAAGTTTGTATTTAAAATTAATTTTAATGGTTTTAGTCATGTTTAGGATAATTGATTTTGTTAAATATAGGAAGATGATTTGTTATGCCAAATGAGTAAATCCCTCTTTTTAAAATCCGTGCCTATCGTGGATGTATGCCATAGAATTATTATAAAAAACTTATATAACACTTTTGGGGTGACTGGTTAAATCTAGTTATAGAGTTGCATAAAGCATTAATCTAAACTTAAGTTTGCCTTTGAAATTAATTTTAATGGTTTTAGTCATGTTTAGGATAATTGATTTTGTTAAATACAGTAACATGATTTGTTATGCCAAATAAGTAAATCTCTTTTTTTAAAATCCATGCATATCGAGGATATATGCCATAGAATTATTATAAAAAAGTTATATAACACTTTTGGGGTGAACTGGTAAAATCTAGTTTGGTGAAATTAATTTGGGGTGAAATTTAGTTGTCGACGAGGACCAATAACACAAACATAAAACTTAGACAATAAAATTTGTCTTTAAACTTATTTAATTAATCATAATGCCAGCTGCAACGTGCGGCCACCACTAGCAAAATTCTCTTGTAAACTACAAAGAAAGTGTTGCCACAAAAATGCAATAAATTATACTACAAAAACAAAATATAGCACACTGAGCATAAAACAACAGTACAAAATGTAAAACATTGAGTTCGAGGATAAACAACAAAACAAAATACAAAACATTAATAAATGATTGAAACACTAGTTATAGAGTTGCATAAAGCATTAATTTAAACTTAAGTTTGCCTTTGAAATTAATTTTAATGGTTTTAATCATGTTTAGGAAAATTGATTTTATTAAATATGGTAACATGATTTGTTGTGCCAAATAAATAAATCTTTTTTTTTTTAAATCCATGCCTGTCGAGGATGTATGCCATAGAATTATTATAAAAAACTTATATAACTCTTTTGGGGTGAACTGGTGAAATCTAGTTTGGTGAAATTAATTTGGGGTGAAATCTAGTTATAGAGTTGCATAAAGCATAAATCTAAACTTAAGTTTGCCTTGGAAATTAATTTTAATGGTTTTAGTCACGTTTAGGATAATTGATTTTGTTAAATATAGTAACATGATTTGTTATGCCAAATAAGTAAATCCCTCTTTTTAAAATCCATGCATATTGATGATATATGCCATAGAATTATTATAAAAAAACTTATATAACTCTTTTGGGGTGAACTGTTCCTCAAAATTGTTATTGACGACACTTTTCTTTACAAGTCTTAAATTTTAAAGAAATAATATAAGAGTTATATTTATAGAAATACAGTTCAGAAATAATAGTATTTAACTGACAATTAATAAAATCATTTCATTACAAGTTTTTTAAAATTTTTAAATTTTGAAGTACATTCAAATATAAATAACACAGGTGTTATATTTTTAAGTGTTCGTTTTGGATATAAGTTCATTAACTCCATATTTTTCAAGATTTACCAAAAGTAATTGAAAAAAGTAGATAGCGAATTTTACATTATTTCTTTAAAGAAAAAAAAACATGTTTCTAGATTTTGTGTAATAGTGTGGTTGTATATATAAATACACGTAATTGATTCAGTTAGCAGAATATTCCGGTCTCATTAGCTTCCTGTTGAAACAAAGTAGAACGGTAGAGCTCCAAAACAAATCAAACTAAAGGATTAATAAAAATCAACCATTTTCATCTTGTAATGCACTGGGAAATATATAAAAATAAATGAATAAAGAATCTCTTATAATACGTGTTTATGTAAACCTGTAAATGTCTTCCTTTTCCCAGACATGATGGATACAGAGGAAGTACTTGAGTAATACGTTATTACGCATAATCGATTTTGTAAAAATCTCTGTATTTATAAAAATAATATGAAATAAAAGGAGTGTCTAGAGTGCACTGTAAAAGCCTCACATCCATAACACTGATTTAGTAAGACTATACTCATTGATATAGTAAGCAGTAGGTCCCTGTCTCATTAGCCCATGTTTTGCAAAAGAATTAGGCCTTAGAAATCCAAATCAAACATTAAAAACAGAAATATACCCATTAGATCTTTATAAACGGTATTATAGATTACAGTAGAAATATTTTTTTCATAAATATTAACAATGTTAGATAGCTTACAGACAAATATAATAAAAAAAAAATAAAGATTTGATTTATTTCCTTCGGTCCAAAATTGGAGCATTAACTTTTACTCGAGAATATTTCTAAAGAATAATAGCTAATATATCATCATTACAACGCACACTTTTTGCACGCAAGACGAATTAACCCGTCTTGCGTGCAATGATTCAATGATCCAAATACTATCATACACAGAAGCAATAATCAAATTTCATAAAATATTTTTTCACAAATACATTTAAGATCGCAAGGTTTAATAATCATGTAAAATACCGTTTATGCTATTTTTATATTTACTGAATAATGTCAGAATGATTTGTATTCTCTACATATCAAGAGCACTTTAAGTAATGGGAATTTCCTATTGATAAATTCAGTGTCATATATATTTTGGAACTGAATATTTATTTTAAAATCTATTTATAGAGTTCAATAGAGCATTAATCTAAACTTAAGTTTGTTTTTAAAATTAATTTTAATGGTTTTAGTCATGTTTAGGATAATTGATTTTGTTAAATATAGTAACATGATTTGTTATGCCAAATAAGTAAATCCCTCTTTTTAAAATCCATGCATATCGAGGATATATGCCATAGAATTATTATAAAAAACTTATTTAACTCTTTTGGGGTGAACTGGTGAAATCTAGTTTGGTGAAATTAATTTGGGGTGAAATCTAATTATAGAGTTGCATAAAGCATTAATCTAAACTTAAGTTTACCTCTAAAATTAATTTTAATGGTTTTAGTCATGTTTAGGATAATTGATTTTTTTAAATATTGTAACATGATTTGTTATGCCAAATAAGTAAATCCCTCTTTTTAAAATTCACGCATATTGAGGGTTTACGCCATAGAATTATTATAAAAAAGCCTATATAACTATTCTGGTGGGAACTGTTCCTCAAAATTGTTATTGATAACACTTTTGTTTACAAGTCCTTAATTTTAAAGAAACAATATAAGAGTTATAATTATAGAAGTATTGTTTAGAAATAGGATTTAACTGACAACTAATAAAATCATTTCATTACAATTTTTTTTTCAAATTTTTAAATTTGGAAGTACATTTAAATATAAACAATACAGGTATTCATTTTTAAATGTTTGTTTTGGATTTAAGTTCATTAACTACATATTTTTCAAGATTTATTAAAAACAATTGAAAGAAGTAGATAGCGAATTTTAAATTATTTCTGTAAGGAAAAAAACATGTTTCTAGATTTTGTGTGGTATTGTGGTTATATATATATATATATTATTTATATATATATGTATTATATATATATATATATATATATGTATATATATGTATATATATACACATATATACATATATATATATACATATATATATATATACATATATATATATATACATATATATATATACATATAGATATATACATATATATATATATATACATATATATATACATATATATACATACATATATATATATATATATACATATATATATACATACATATATATATATATATATATATATATATATATATATATATATATATATATATATATATATATATATATATATATATATATATATAAATACACGTAATTTAGAAGATTTAAAAGGTTACATTTTACATAAACTGTTAGCAATATGAAGTGTCTCGCCCTATTTTTATTTTATCCTTTCCATCCAAACTTGCATTCAGATTAATTTTATTTGAAACGCATAAGAATGAAATATTGTTTATGCAAATATATTTTTAATTCAAATTTTGAGTTTCACTGTGGTATAAAAATCATGTGTTGTGTGTTGATGGCGGATGATCGAATGTAAACACTGTGATTTAGTTAGCTGTAACAAGTGTTGCTTACCAGCAGCGCTTTAATGTAAATAACAAAGTATGTCTTGTTTAAATAATAAATAAGCTTTTTAACAAAGCCTTTTAGACTTAACATATTTTTATAATGCACCAGTCACGTACATTAATTCCATTGCTGTCATATACATAAATACACTCTGCGTTACCGGTAGAAAAAAGGTAACATAAAGAAATCAACATTAACTCCTTGCCTGTGACGCCGCAACTTAAATGCGTTAAATATTTCCATATTTAGCACCGGACCTGAGTTCGGGAAAGAGAAAAATCGGCGCTTCAATTCCGTGAAGCCCTAACACAGTTCTTCTAGTGCATAATATGTAATTTACTATTTCCCCAATAAATGGCTATACTTTCTCACGAAAAGTTCTTTTGTTTAGTACCATTTGTCGGATATTGTACAGAATTTGTGAAATTCAGTTGAAACTAAGGGACTTGTAATTCATGACAGTTGATATACATAATATTGCTGTATTAATTTCTTATATTTATCTGGAAAATTATATCATTTGGTTTATTTTGCTACAATTCGAGCAAAAATTACTGCAAAGCGTTAACATTTATTTCCCTTATTTGTGTGAAAATATTGAATATAGTAGTTATTTCGTTTAAAATTTGTCTTTTTTTTAAAATAATCTATTCTAACATTTTAATGATAAAAACTAACAAAATTAAAGAGAAAAATCTTGTTTTTTTCATTTCTGACACGTGTTTCTCAAATATTTTCCACATGCAAGGGGTTAAGTAACCAAATTATTTTAAAAGTGAAAACACTAAAATGAATTAATCGTAAACAAGTTACGGAAAAAATTTTCATGGAAAAAAATCTAGGTTACATAACTAGATATAAATAGGCTAAATACAGATTGAACTTCAATTCTTTTCCTCAGTATAATTGGGATTGGTTTGAGACATTGCAAAAATAAAATGGCTCATATTTTTGAAAGACTGTCTTAATACGTTTAAAAACAATATAAGTATAAATAGTTAATTGACGATTAACCTTAATAAGGAAAAACTGTTACCTTTACCCTGTCTTAAGTGTCAACTAAACCTAAGTACATCTAACTACCACAAAATACAGGGTACATAATCGGTGATTCATCGTGATTAAGCATAGTGATGGAAAAATTAAATGTTAGAATATCATATTGTATTAATATAATATTATAACATTAATTAATAGAATAAAATATAATATTACATTATATTATGTTATGAATGTTATAATAATATTGTTGCCAATACCATAATGAATTGTTTAAATTAAATTTTATTTCTTTGTGTCTGGAAGTTCTGATATTAACTCTGACTGAGTATGTGCAAAGAGATGTGGTGATTTAAATTATTAAATTAATATATTGAACTCTAAATAAAACTTTTATCTATTTAAACTTACCCATCAAATGCCAGTTTCCTAGGACTCTTACCCTGTCTTAAGTGTCAGCTAAACCTAATTTCATTTATCTACCATAAAAAATATGGTACATAATCGTAATCAAGCATAGTGAGTGAAAAATAAGTATTTTACAAAGAATGTCGCTTACCAAATCAAATTTGATTCAATTTTGGATTACCCAGTATCATATATATATATATATATATATATATATATATATATATATATATATATATATATATATATATATATATATATATATATATATATATATATATATATATATATATATATATATATATATATATATATATATATATATATATATATAGACAGTTCATTTGGTAGAAATTTCTGGCTGCAAATCTTCCAGTCTAGAACTATTTTGAACTTGAATTCATCTTTAGGGTTTGACATAAGAGGAGGTCCTTCCAACTGAGCGATATACCTCTAAACATGGTAGCCTAACATTTTCTCCTGATCTCGCAGTATCCACACAGTCTGTATCTATAATTTGATTTATATTACATTAGTATCCTTGAAACTAACTCTTTCTACTAACTCTCTTTGAGCAACCCTTTCCTTATGCATTAAATTCCGGTAATGCAGTAAAAAATATAGTGCACCATTCATAGTTTGTTTAGTTTACCATTTATTTTAGTAAACATCGCCAATAATTTTGCCACATTTGTTAAGTGTTACCCTATACTTAAGTATTACCCATCTTTAGACATATCGTAATTTGTTAGACGATATTTAATCAATTTTGTTGCAAATAGGCTTCCATGGCTGCTCCCAGGTATTGATTCTTTATTTATATTTATCAGCACCAAGTATACGCGTTTCTCACATATGGTAATTCGAGATTTTCCTAAAATTATGTCTGCAATTGTGCATAAAATTTTTGTATACAGTTTTAAGTAATGAATGCTCATAGTTTATGTTTTTTTTCATATTATTTGCTTTTATAAAGTATTACGTACCCATATTTTCTTGTACATTTAAGTATGATCCTCCCCAAGTACCCATATTTTCTCGTAAATTTCCGTATGATCATCGCTAAGTATGCGAGTTTTCTCACATATGGCAGTTCGAGATTTTCCGAGAATTATGGCTGCAATTACACACAAAATTTTTGTATACAGTTTTAAGTATTAGAATACCCATAGTTTATGTTTTTTGTTTCATATTCTTTGCTTTTATAAAGCATTATGTACCTATATTTTCTCCTAAATTTCCGTTTGATTTAGTAAATGATTCTCCATATATTTACAAATTTAAAAAATATAATACAATCGGTGTAGAAATTTAATATGTACTGTGGTTATTTTAATACTTATAGTTTATTGTTTTTATTGGCTTTGTATTGTTCTTATGAATGTTTATAGTCGCCATCTTTAATGGTATATTGGCATTATTGGCATTTAATAATATCGCCAATAAAACAAGGGTAACCCTGAACTGCATTTTCACCTCAAATAATATACTTAACGATAGAGGATTTACAGATGTTCTGGCGAAAATCAGTTTTGATATAAATCCTCTATTAGCATCGTGCGATGTGACAGTTGACGCCTTCAACATGCTCAAATTCTGACAACTATCGCACCCCAATACATGATTGGTCATCCGTTTAATATCTGCAGATTTAATCATGTCCCGAATGAGATGTAGTTGCCATGCACTTAATGCTTATGTGTCATTATCCACAAGCGATTATATTGTTTTTAGAAATTGCAATAGTTTAAGCTATTTTAACATTTTAAATACACCAAATACATATATACTATGTTTGTAACAAATAAGCACATTAAAAATTCTTTATGCATTTTGTATGTTAAAATTTTTTTGCAATCTAGTTTAGGCACAGATGTACCTAGCTCGCTGCGTTTCATCTCGCCAAATTTGGCAAATATTGTGGATTTCTTTTGCCAATATAATTTCCCTTTTCTTATAAATTGTGGTAGTTTAATCTTTAGAAATAATTTAATTTGAGAATTTTGTTAAAGTGTTTCTTGGTACTTAAAATTGTTTAAAATGTTACACTTTTTATGACTGTATAGGCAAGAATATTATGAAAATTCAACCCTCATCTTTTGAGCTTACGGGTACTACTGAAAAATGCGGTGCTCCTTGGCGAATTTGGTGATACAGTAGAACCTCTTTTTAATGACCCCACGATACAACTTCGTTAGAACGACCATCTTAAAAAGTCCCAATTATTTTACCATAGGAATAATGATAATTTTTAATCATTACAACGACCCCAAGCCTATTATTTTTCGTTAGAGCGACCGCCAATTTTAGACCTTAGAACTCATGAGAAGAAAATTTGTGTGGGAACGGTTTTATTGCCCGTATTACCGGAAATGAAGAAATCTACAATTCCGAAGACAGAGAAGAAATCGTGCAAGCTTTTGAAAAAATGAATGAAAAAGAAGCCTTCAATGCAATTAGTGTCTTGCGTCAATATTTTGAAGGAGAATTAAATTCTGAAGATAATCTTCAAAATCTAACGGATATGGAATCAGTGATTATAAAAAATTCCAGAATGAACTTGAAACTGCCGTCAATCAAAGATTTTTTTTTTTAAATTCAGTAATGGAAATACGAATAAATAGAAGTGTTCTTTAGGTTTGTACTGTTGCATCATTTCTTTCCTCAATTTTATTATTTATTCAATTCGTTACAATGACATTTCGTTACAACTACCATATGATGTTGGTCTCACAGGGGGTCGTTATACCTAGGTTCTACTGTATTATTGGTGATGTTTACTAAAACACAAAGGTATTTCATCCGAACAACACTGTATACCCTGCTATTTAGACTACTTTAATCTATGTAGATTCCACCATTGTAATAGAATTATATACATTTTCTTAATTAATCAAAACCACTGAAAAAACAGGCATTTATATTTATAGGCAATTAATCCTTTAACAGTTTACAAAGCCAACAGCTCCAAATTATTAAATATTAGTTATAGTGAACTGTTAATAGGTAATTATATCTAATATGTTTAAGCATTACCCACATTTAATCTATAGGAAATGGGTTTCACAAGAAGAGCTGGATACAAATATAAATTAAAATATAGATACAGATTGTTTGGACACGGCGTGATCAGAAGATAATGTTAAGCTACCATGCTCAGAGCTTTATCGAAGTTGGCGGGAGCACCCTGTTCTTCAGTCAATCCGAGCTTACGAAATAACAGGATATTTTCTTGATATTCTGATAACTCCTCACACTGCTAATATTTGAGTTTTATTTTGCTTATTTCGTTTGTGGGGCTCATATTATTATGAATGGTAATCACATTCTCTATTGTAGATATCTTAGGTGTCACGGCGTTTTAAGGTGCCCCCGGATTTGGATTCTTTATCTATATTTATGATCGCCAAGTATGTGAGCTTCCTTGTATATGACACCCTAAAGGCTGTCGGAAAAGACAACAGTTGTGCATAAAATTTTTCATACTGTTTTAAATATTTTAATACTCAGTTTGTGCCTTTTATTGCATTTTCACTGTTTTTATAAAGTACCTATATCTCTTAATAAATTTCAGTAATATTTAGAAAATTTTAACATGCTGACGGACACTTGCGTCTATAGCCGTCAAAGCGAAGTTCACTTTGTGGCATGACAGCAATAGTCATTTTAGACACTACGGCTATGGCGACAAAAATGTGCATTTGCCGGTATACAAGTAGAAACCTAGTGTGATGTTTTGGAAACAATTTTTTAGGTTGAATTTCGTTTTCCACACCGAAAATAATCTTTAATAATTATAAAACTATAATAAATGTTTTTTGTTATTTATTTATTTTTCCTTGATTATGAACTAGCATTTCGTGTAAAACTCCCAAAAATACTTTGTTGCACACAATAAATTGCTTATTTGAACCATTAAACCTGTCATTTCCTCTTTTAAATTTTTGCTGTTATAGCCGCCATCGTCCCATTACTAAGTGTCTAGAGCCCGCCGGTGACATGAGAGTTATAGTCGCAATCTAATGAAAGGTGCTGAATTAATCAAAATTTGGTTTATTTAAGTAGAAAAATTAAAACTATACTTCTAATATTAAAAAAATTACAAAAACATATAATGTTAATTTTCGAACGTTACTTGTTCCTACTGTCCTGTCATTGTGTTAAAAATTGCTCTTCATAAATTCTCAAATTTAAAAATTTGGTGCAATATGTGTATAAGTTTTATCTATAGTTTTCTGTTTACTATTTTATTACTTATGTTTTATGCTTTTTCTTGAAATTTTTTTTATTAATTTTCAAATACTCTTGCTACAGTGCCGTTAAAGGGGGAGGGGAGGATCGAATTTCATTTGTATTCAGGGTACCTTTTTTGTAAACTAGTTCCTAAATATAACATTTTGTAGCCTTAGACACTTTTTCTGGCAATTTCATGTAAATAGGTAAGAATATATATTGTATGCAGTACCCTGTATATTATGTACAAAAACGAATTTCATTTGTATTCAGGGTACCCTTTCTTGTAGATTGGTCCCTAAGTATAACATTTTCTAGCTCTTAGATACCTTCTCTAGTAATTTCGTGTAAATAGGTAAGAATATATATTGTACGCAGTAGCCTGTATATTATGTACAAAAACGTGTTAAAATTTGAAAAGATTAAAAAAGAGTTATTTTTATTAAATACATATGCTATTTTTTGTGAAATACACTTTATAAATAATTGTACTACATTTAATAAATTCGTAAAAACATTCCAACAGTCAGTTAAATTATCTTGTAAAAGTTGAAAATGTTTTTGAGGAATGATTAATGACTTATTAATATTTTATAAGGCAGTGAGAAATAATTTCCCATCAGAAAAAAGTATCCTGGATAAATAAATGGGAACTGAGATCCTATTTAGTTACCAAGCTGCATTTAAATTTCTATTCTAGTTTTAAAAATGCATACAAAAGACGACCGTAAAAAAAGTTCAACACGAGGTTGTGCCTTGATTTGCCTTGCAGATGAAGTGAAGTTCTATATGTAGTATTTTAAAGTGAGATAGAATTGCTTATTCAGTTTATTGCTGAAATTCTTTATATTAGATTAAAGATCTAATATTGATTATATATTAACTTGATTAGAAATTTTTAAAAAATGTTTGTTTAATAAACAGTATTTTATACCTAATAAATTGTTACTTTACCTATAAAAATTAGCTCATGAAATGTATTTCAAAACTTCACTAAAACTATTTTTAATAAAGAAAGAGAATTTATTTCTTTAAGATTTCCCATACGGAAATGATTAAGCATAGGTTTGTTGAGAAATTCTAGCGTAAAGTTCGTTGATTGAATAGACTTTGGCTAAGACAAAAACAAAATCAATTTATTAACTCGCCAAATGAATCACAATTACAACGGATGGTGATAAAACTTGGCAGTCTTTTGGCGTATTTTTTCAGAACAATACGGAGGGCATTAACACAGGTCCACCAGACCTGAGAGAGAACTAACTTTTAGGAGAACTCGTGGCCTCTTTATATAGCTTTCAGGTTTCTGGAAATTTCCACAAGATTCTAGTAAAATCCAGATAAAGTGGGTCGACAACAAATGTCGCCAAGTAGCCAAATTTGGCGATATACCAACGAAAATGAGTCTCTCAAAACTTCGCCAAGGAGCCAATATCTAGCCAACTTGGCTCTATACCATACAAATTACATGTTTACTGCATCCTTAACAATATTGATTATATATTAACTTGATTAGAAATTTAAAAAAATGTTTGTTTAATAAACATTATTTCATACCTAATAAATTATTACATTACCTATAAAAATTAGCTCATGAAATGTATTTCAAAACTTCATGAAAACTTTTTTTGTGAAAAGAAAGATAATTTATTTTTTTAATCTTTCCTTTACATAAATGATTAACCATATTTAAAGCTTCAGATATCGTTGCTGAAATAACCTAATTGGTTTTTATGTATTGTTTAGGAATGATGAACATGATACTGAACTTGGATTTTCAAAAAGTCTATATAATGTGAGTATTTAATGTAAGTTTATATTATTAGCCTTCTCAAAATAATTTAGAGAAGAGACTTACAAATTAATAAACATTATTTCATACCTAATAAATTATTACTTTACTTATAAAAATTAGCCCATGAAATGTTTTTTAAAACCTAAAACTATTTTTTGAAAAGAAAGATAATTTATTTCTTCCAGCTTTCCCCAACATAAATGATTAAGCATAGGTAAAATTTCAGAAATCGTTGCTGAAATAACCTACTAGGTTTTTAAGTATCGCTTAGGAATGATGAACATAATACTGAACTTGGATTTTTAAAAAGTTTATATAATTTCAGTGTTTAATATAAGTTTATATTATTAGCCTTCGCAAAATAATTTAGAGAACAGACTTACAAATTAATAAACATTATTTCACATCTAATAAATTATTACTTTACCTATAAAAATTAGCTCCTGAAATGTATTTCAAAACTTCGTTAAAACTATTTTTTGAAAAGAAAATAGAATTTTTAAAATTTCAGAAATCATTGCTGAAATAACCTACTAGGTGTTTAAGTATCGCTTAGGAATGATAAACATGATACTGGACTTGTATTTTTGAAAAGTCTAAATAATGTCAATGCTTAATATAAGTTTATATTATAAGTCTTCGTAAAATAATCTAGAGAACAGACTTACAAATATTTTACATGATTTATATAATATCTGGTATTATAAGTATGCTATCCATATTAGTTCTTTGTTCTACCTATTAATAGTTATGTTTTAAATGCTCTAAAATTTTAATCTCTTACTACTTTATTTTACCAATTTTTTAAATAGCTACTTGATATAATCAATATTTTAAAATATACAAACAATTATAAATAAAATAATAATGTTTATTGTTGTTTTTTGTATTACAGTTTCTAGTTTCTAGTAGTTAAATAGATAGTTTATAGTTACTAGTAGATAGTATATAGTTTCTATATACTGTATATATATTTTGGTTGAATGTTCAAGCTATTAATAGTTATGCTTTAAATGCTGCTCAAATTTTAATTCCTTGCTACTCTATTTTGCCAATCTTTTAAATAATTACCCGAAATAGGCAATTTTATAATACACAAAAAATTATAAATGGAAATACCAATTTTTCTTCCTATTTTCTAAGTTATTATAGTTCATAGTTTAAAGTTTTTAGTAGATAGATTATAATTGATAGTAAATAGAATATAGTTTATATATACTATCAATATTGTAGTTTATTGCTCAAACTATTAAGAGTTATGCTTTGAATGCGGCTGAAATTTTAATCGCTTACTATTTTATTTTGCAAATCTTTTAAATATTTTTCTTTTAATTATTTCTATTGATCTTTTAGATATTTATATTATAAATTATTTCTGTTTAATTTGAAGATTTAAAGATGAAACTTTTGACACGCTTTTTTAAATAACAAATAAAACTACTAATAAATATTTTTACATAAAGAACTTAAATATTTACACAGTATTTAAGCTACACTTAGTAGTACTTATGAATGAATATAGAAAAACGGGGTCAAAGTATAACTTAAAATAATTAACACATTGTATGCGGGACACGTACTAGTACGTTTTCTCACGATTGATACTTCGGAGCGAGTCACGTACTAATACGGGTTAGTGTAACTACATGGTTTGTTTGTAGGTACAAAAATAACGGTATATACAGGAAAACGAAGCCGAATGTTCTTGTCTACTACATAGATTTTGGAAAAATTTAGACAAATAAAAACTAGTTTTTATATTATTAGTTTTATAATTGCTCTTTTCATTTTTTATAATGTAAAAATGTTTATATATAACATAATTCGAAAAAATTAAAACTATATACTACTATTTCTATTTGATTTTTCATATTTACGATACTATTATAAATTTATCCACTAAAAAATATATTTTTTCTTTACAAAAATCTTATGGTTGTTATTTATATATTTCTATCTATATATTTGTTTATATATTTCAACATAAAATACGAAAAGTTGGTTAAAAAATTAAATAATTTTCGATCTATTGAGATTTAACTGAATAACTAAATTTAAGCGCAAAACGCCCTCTCCCGGTACAATTCCGGTACGAAATGTACCTAACACGATGTGTTAGTACTTTATAATATATGAAAATTATAAAGAAAAATATCAATGTTTATTAAAAATTTACTATTTTCAATAATATTAAATGCAAAAGAATATATTTCGTTACATTAAATAGGCATTTAATTGGACTTATTTAATATTTTACCAAAATTATACATGAATACCTAGATATTGTAGGGAATTATGAGGCAAGAATATAACCAAATTTCATATTAGTATAACAAATTTTAGAATCAATAGCCTAGCAATTTCTCTATTTGATAATTTGTCTTCTAATCAAGAATGATTCTGAATCTAATTTCAGCTCCCGGTACAATTCCGCTGCGAAATGTACCCGTACACAATGTGTTAATACTTTATAATATACAAAAAATTATAAAGAAAAATATGAATGTTTATTAAAAATTCACTATTTTCAGTAATATTAAATGCAAAAGAATATATTTCATTACATTAACTAGGCATTTAATTGGATTTATTTAATGTTTTGCCAAAATTATACATGAATACCTAGCTATTGTAGTATATTATGAGGCAAAAATAAAACCAAATTTCATATGAGTGTAAATAATTTCAGAATCAATAGCCTAGCAATTTCTCTATTTGATAATTTGCCTTCTAATCAAGAATGATTCTGAATCTAATTTCAGCTCAGACTGTGTTCCAGAAATGTGTGTTAATCAGCGAAGCCAATCAATTAGTATTTCAAATTACATTTTATCGGATGCTAGCAACTCAAACATTGATTACTTTGTCAAATGATTGTGATCGAATGCTTAATTAAACCGGATTCCTTTAGAATTGATTTCTCTCTATTGAAGTTCTTCAATCGTGAATTTTATTAAATTGCATTGCTTTAATACTAATTTATCAGTTTTAAGAATCGAAATATTTACCTTAAACAATTTTCGCTTCCTCGGAATTTGCTTTGTGAACTATGAATCAAATAATGCAATTATATTCGTAAAATTTTACTGAGATTACTGAAGTGCAATATTAAATACCCAACCCTTTAGATCTCTGAGAATCATGCGCTGTTTGTAATGAATTCCTGTCAGATATAAATGTACGTACATGCGTTGACTAGATTGAAATAATTAAATATTATTAAACTGATAGTGTAATTTAACTGAATATTTCGCTGACTAAAACTAAACTGAAGTATTTATAGAATTGAAATGTTATTTGAATTGTAGAATAAATTTGAATTCATTAATATTTTAAATAATATTATTTCATACCAGTGAAATAATATTATTTAATTTGACCCATTTGAACATTTTTGAAAATCATGTGTCAGATACTTACAATTTCTGCTAAGTTTCTACTAAGTATAACATTTGTATATTTATTATAGTTCATAGTGTAAAGTTTTTAGTAAATAGATAGATTATAGTTGATAGTAAATATAATATAGATTCTATATACTATCAATATTATAGTTGATTATTAAAATTATTAATAGTTATGCTTTGAATGCGGATGAAATTTTTATATTTTACTAATATATTTTGCAAATCTTTTCAATATTTTTCTTTAAATTATTTTTATTGATCTTTTACCTTTTTTGTTATAAGCTATTTCCGTTTTTTTAGGTTTTAAAGATTAAACTTTTGACACGTTTTTTAAATAACAAATAAAACTATTGTTACATATTTTTACATTAATAACTTTAATATTTACACAATATTTAAGCTATAGTTGGTAGTACTTGGATGGATGGGTTAGTGTAACAACATGGCTTGTTTGTAAGTACAAAAATAACGGTATATACAGGAAAAAGAAGCCGAATGTTCTTGTCTACTACATAGATTTTGGAAAAATTTAGACAAATAAAAACTAATTTTTACATTATTAGTTTTATGATTGCTCTTTTCATTTTTTATAATGTAAAAATGTTTATATATAACATAATTCGTAAAAAATAAAACTATATGCTACTATTTCTATTTGATTTTTCATATTTATGATACTATTATAAATTTATCCACTAAAAAAATATATATTTTGTTTACAAAACTCTTATGGTTGTTATTTATGTATTTCTATTTATATATTTGTTTATATATTTCAATATAAAATACGAAAAGTTGGTTAAAATACTAAAGTATTTATAGAATTGAAATATTGTTTGAATTTTAGAATAAATTTTAATTCATTAATATTTTCAATAATATTTCACATTAGTGAAATAATATTTAATTTGATACATTTGAACATTTTTGGAAATCATATATCTAATTTTTACCCTTTCTACAAAGTTTCTACTAAGTATGAAATTTGTACAATACTTTTTACTGTCGTTGAATTTTAATTTACTTAAAAGGCGAAATTTTTATAAGGTCTCTGGTTTTAATATTACCTCCTGTGAACTAAAATAATGTTAAACACTATTTATAGTAGCAAGTAAACATAAAAATAAATTATGATATACTACTAACTAGTTAAAAGAAGGAAACATACTAGTTGTGTGTACGTTATATGATATTTGTATAATATTAGTTACATTAGTTGTTTTATCATTTACGTATAAGAGGGAGTAATTAAGATGACTTTAGTTTTAATGTTACACTAGTACACTTAAATATTTAACACTATTTATAATTACCAGTTGAGGTGAAAATAAAAAAATATATAAAAGAACTTATCACTACAAGGAATGGGAAATACTAGCTGAGTTCACAATGTATAGTATTTTAATAGCATTATTTACGTTAGTAGTTTATAATTTATATATAAGGCGGAATAATTATAAGGCTGATTTTAACTTAGCTTCCAGCAAACTAAACTGATTAAAATTATTCATAATAACCATTTAATGTGGAATTAAATTAGGTAATAGAACTCATCAGTAAAGTCAATGAAACACATGAAATAGTCAATATCATTTACCCTAATTTTATCAACTGTTTTTAAAACGGGATTTCATTTCATTATAGTTTGTTATTTTTGATATTATAAAAGGTACAAAAACGTATGTATATATGTGTGTGCTCATATATGTAATATATCGAAATTATCTAACTTTAATCTTTCCTTAAAATCCCTCTCTCTTTAATTCTAATTGCTTTAAGTCTTTTTTCCAGCCTCTAAATGTCTTAATCAAAGGAGTGTTCTCGACTTAAAATTCTCTCGATACATTTTCCAAAGCTTTATGTCCTATAGATGTAAATTTTATGTTTATTCAACGCTTTTCTGAGCTGTCGCCGCAAATGGCTCAGCGTTTTCCTGATCTTACACTTAAATTCGCTGAGTAATTGAAAAAATTATTTGTCTTCGCTCTTGGGTGCACCTCTGTTCGAGTAGAGTGCTTTTTGTGTCGTTCTCTTGTCTGTCGTTCACTAGTAAAGATGTTCACTTTAGCAGCTCTGAAATAAAGTTTTAATTAAACTTGTACTGTTCCTTTCAATGTGGCCAGACTGCATCGTTCGTTATTACTGTAGCTGGATTAGCTTCTCTCTGTTCATTAGCTCGGGAAAGTAAAAAGAATAGGGGCTACATAATTATTGTGTCTAGAAGAAATAGTTGTCACACATACACACACACACACACACACACATATATATACATATATATATATATGTATACATATATATATATATATATACATATATATATACATATATATATATATATATATATATATATATATATATATATATATATATATATATATATATATATATATATATATATATATATATATATATATATATATATATATATATATATATATATATTTAAGTATATGTATATAATAACATTACGAATCTGAATTTTTCAGTGCCTTTTTTATAGCTTCTATCTAAAAAATTAATGTCTTATCTATTTTTTATTTAATAGTATTTTTTTCATTAATGATTCTTTAAATTAAGGGAATAAATTGAGTAATGTTTACCAGTTTCATGCTTTTAATTAAATATTTTAAATGGTTAAAATAATATAAGATATTATTGAAAACATTAAAGTTAACTAATACTTTGTATCAAAATGTTGCAGATACCAACAAATTCAAAACATCGATATTATTTTCTCAATGAGCTGCAATAGATGTTTTATTTATTAGTGCGGTGTTATATCACTGAAATGAATGTAATTTGCCAGTAGAATCTCTAATAACTGGCAAATTTATATTTCAGACCAAAGTTTTATTTATCCCTCTATCAGTATCCTATGATTAATTCTGAACCTTAATTTCTGAATTAGTTAAATTTAAAAAAAGCTAGTGTTGATATGAATTAGTACTATCTAAAAATAGTGTTTAAATTCGCTATTGAAAGACAACTTTTGTATAATGTAATTTACAACTTAATATGTAGTTTCTACTTTCTTATACGATCATAAGAATCGCAATTACAACTTTCAGTGCTTATATTTCTAACATCAGTTTTTACGTAATTTGACTTATAAATTATATTCTCGTATTTTTGCAATTATATTATTCTCGCATGCACAATAAAATCTATTATATTGAAATGTTAAAATATATATTCAGCATTTAATATTTTTATTCTTATTCTAAGATGTAGTCTCTACTTGTTATAGTTAACCTAAAATAGCATTGCATTAGGTTGTAAACCTTGTATATTATGACAAAAAATAATCCTAAAAATTTCAACTTTTAAAAAATTTATAAGTATATGCGAAATTTTCCAGTAATCTTCAACTTTCCAGTGTTCTTCAGTATGTTTATGTACACTGTCAAGTCACATTAAAGTGACCTCGTAAAAATCCAGAATAAACACACCTTTTGTAAAGTGAACCACTGAGAGACGTGCAGGAAGAGAATCAATAAGGTTCCGGAAGGTGTTCACTGGGATGATGGGACTTGCTTATTCTAGTGCCGTGGCCAGTTGCGCTAGGTCACGCATGTGGATATCAATGTTGCGAACAATTCGATCAATGTTGTCGCATAGATTTTAGATTGTATTCAAGTCCCGGGAATTTGCTGGCCAACTGAGTACTTTAAACTCATCCTGTTGTTCTTGGAACCACACACGCACACTGTGAACTTTATGACATGCCGCATTGTCCTGTTGGTAGAAGCAGTCATCCTGAAGGAAAACAATTCGCATGAAGGGTTGAACATGGTCCGGAAGTATAGAGAAAAACTTGTGTTGATCCATCATGCCCTCCGCAATGAGGTTTAAACCCAGAGAATACTACGGAAACATTTCCCAGACCCGAATTCTCCCTTCTCCAGCTTGAACCCTTATTGCAATTGTGGCAGGTGTTTATTTTTAGACGTTTCATGCTGTATACGCGAATGAGCATTTGTTCAATGGAGCATGAAACATGATTCATCGGAAAAAGCCTAATGTTTCCACTTAGTTGAAGTCCAGTTGCGAAAGTGGAATGCAAATTCCAGCCTTCATCGCCTATGAACAACAGCCATCACTGGTGCATTAACCAAGCACATGCTCCAGGGGCCCAGAAACCCTCTGAGTGCAGAACGTTAGTTGAACCGTCCTTGTAGAAACACTATTAGTAGCCCCTTGGTTCATCTGGGCATTCAGTTGCTTAACAGTTGCACGTGTATTCGATCGAATATCCCCCCCGCTTAAGCTTTGGTTGGCATCCATAAACCCTTCATTTGGATGAGAGTGTGGGTCGTGCATTACATGCAGTACAGCCTATCAACCAAGGCCGTCCCCAAAGCTTCCTTTAACGGACCCAGTCAGACAATAGGTCTTCCAATGATTGATTTTCAAAGTCTTGCGGTC
>CM063500.1:34876089-34926089 GCA_032207245.1 Pardosa pseudoannulata
CCAGTGTTATGCAAGAACTGTCTTATAAAATTTGTAATTATGCAAGAGTTTACATACAACAGTGATCTACAGCTGATTTGTTCGGCTGAAGTTATGGCTGAGATGCTTACGATAGTGGCTTACAAAGCAAGAAAATGTAATAAAATTACATCAGAAAAAAATAAGGGACAATGTATACATAGAAGCAATTTGAAACCATCAAATGTTTTAATGGAAATATGATGAAAATATCTAAAGTTTTAACTTTAAATGCATTTTACTCAAAATGATGTTTTTCAAACTTGCGCACACTCTAAAAAAAGCCATTGTATATAAGGATCTATAATTTTCAAGGTAAGTACATTACAGTACTACAACAAAACTGCACCTTCTTTATTGAAAGTTTTTTTTTATTTTATGTGGTATCTATTGTATTTGAAATTTAATTTTTCAGCGTTATTTTGGGTATTTTGAAAATTACTTCTCCTGGTGTAAAATTTCTGATAACTTTTAAATTTTGAATAGGTGGAAAATAATATCTAATTTTTTTTTGTTTATAAAATGCAAAAATTATTGCTGAAATGTAGTTTCTGTTGCTGTAAGACTGCGCGCAGTGTGACAGCAAAAAATTTAAATTTTCAAAACAAGCAATTTTATTTTATTATATAAAAATAGTTCTTAATAAGCAGAAACAAAATAAATACAGGAAAATAATTAACTAGATTCAGAGAACAAATGCTAAAATTTCCAAGTAATTTCCATAACAAGAAAAAAGTTATCGTAAATCAAAATATCCTTAAAATTGCTTAAAGGTGATGTGTCCCCTTAATTTTTTAAATATATCTTAAAAGCTTGTGAGTATATTTTGTTTCTTTAGTATGAATAAATTCTCTATGTATTTCTCACTAAATATTGAATTTATTCATACGGAATTATGATAAAAATTGAAATATTTTATTATCTAGAATTTTATAATATATGTATAATTATAAAACTAAGTGCAACTTAACATATAAAATGTACATTTTAATATCTCTTAAATATTTTATATTCTTTTATAGATTTATCTCTAAAAATTCAATTAATTTGTGTATTGTTAGTCAAACAAGTGATCTAGAAAATTTATTATTGTGCTATAGTTATTAAAAATGAAGTTAAATCATAAACATGTTTTATATAAAGTATCACGTTAGTTTTTATACTATGAGTCATTTCAATAAAAAAAGCAAAGTTAAAAGTACAAAAATAATAAAATAATATTATGTCTACGTATTTGTGAAGTTAAGAGTTTTAATGATTTACTGTTTCAATATTTAAAAAATTATTTATTCAATATGTTTTTTCTTAAAATTGCCTGCAAAAAGTATTTAAATGGAACAATGACTCTATACCGGACAGAATTTGTAATTGGTATACATCTCTGAGGCAGCAAGTGCATAATAATAAAATAATATTAAGCCTACATGTTTATGAAGATTATGTATAGTTTTATTTCCTACAAAGACCTTTTAATATGAACAATGCATTTCTAACGAACAGAATTTATAATTGGTATACATCTCTTAGGCAGCAACTCCATACTAATAAAATAATATTATGCCTACATTTTGTGAAATTGAAAGATAAAAATAACTTACTATTTCAATATTTAAAAATATATTTACTGAATTTGTTTTGTCTTAAAATTTCCTGCAAAAATATTTAAATGAAAATAATGACTTTCTACCAGAAAGTATTTATAATTGGTACACATCTCTTAGGCAGCAGTTTCATAATAACAAAATAATATTATATTTACATTGTTTGAAGTTAAAAGATAAAAATAATTTACTATTTGAATATTTTGTATCCAATAATTAGTTATGCAAAGTTTTTGATTTAAAAATCTACAATAAAAATACATTTTGTTATATTGATATATAAATAATTTTTATCTCTTTTGTTACTAGACAATATCAGCTATTATTACAATTAATGTTACAATTAATAACAATTTATGTGTGCAGTTAATAATAATATATTAGTATAAAAGATTGTTTAAACGCTTTTGAGATGTATTGTTATAATAAATAGTTTAATTTTTGAAATATATCTTAAAATTTTGTGAGTATATTTTGATTCTTTTGTATAACTAAATGCTCTATGTATTTATCACTAAATAATGATTATTATTGATACAAATTTACGGATAAAAAATTGAATTATTTTATTATCTAGTGTTTCACAGTATAATTACAATTATAAAACGAAGCTCAACTTAACATCTAAAATGTACATAATATTATCTCTTAAATATTTTATATTCCTTTATAGATACAATTATCTCTAAAAATTCAATTAATTTGTGAAATGTAAGTCAAAGAAGTGATCTAGAAAGTTTACTATTGTGCTATAATTTTTAAAAAGTGAAGGTAAATCATAAACATGTTTTATATAAACTATTATATTAATTTTTTAATTATGAATTATTTACATAGAAAAAAAAACTAAAGTTAAAAGTACAAAAATCATAAAATTATATGTCTACATATTTGTGAAGTTAAAAGTTTTAATGATTTACTGTTTCAATATTTAAAAAATTATTTACTCAATATATATTTTTTAAATTCCTGCAAAACAATTTAAACTGAAGAATGACTTTCTACTAGATAGAATTTATAATTGGTATACATCTCTAAGGCAGCAAGTGCATAATAATAAAATAATATTATGCTTACATGTTTATGAAGATAAAAGATAAAAATACTTACTGTTTCAATATTTTAAAATTTTTTTACTTAATATGTGTTTTTTAAAAATTTCCTGCAAAGAGCATTTGAATTGAAGAATGCCTTTTTACCGGACAGAATTTATAATTGGTATACTTCTCTTAGGCAGCAAATCCATAATAATAAAATAATATTATGCCTTCATGCTTGGGAAGTTAAAAGACAAAATTAATTTACTATTTTAATATTTAAAAAATTATTTACTCAATATGTTTTTTCTTACAATTTCCTGCAAAAAGCATTTAATCGAAAATAATGACTTTCTACCGGAAAGAATTTATAGTTGCTACACATCTCTTAAGTAGCAACTCCATAATAATAAAATAATTTTATGCCTACATTTTGTGAAGCTACAGGATAAAAATAATTTACTATTCAATATTTAAAAAATTATTTATTCAATACTTTTTTTCTTAAAATTTCCTGTAAAGAATTTTCAAACTGAAGAAGGATTTTCTACAGAACAGAATTTATAATTGGCATACATCTCTTAGGTTTTCAAGACCAAAATAATTAAATAATATTATGCCTACATTTTGTGAAGTTAAAAGATAAAAATAATTTACTATTTCAATATTTAAAATATACTTACTCAATGTTTTACTTAAAATTTCCTGCAAAAAGCATTTAAATGAAAATAATGACTTTCTACCGGACAGGATTTATAATTGGTATACATCTCTCAGGCAGCAAAACCATATTAACAGAACAATATTATACCTACATTTTGTGAAGTTAAAAGATAAAAATGATTTACTATTTCAATATTTAAAATACACTTACTTAATGTTTTACTTAAAATTTCCTGCAAAAAGTATTTAAACGAAAATAATGACTTTCTCCTGGACAGGATTTATAATTCGTGTACATCTCTTAGGAAGCAAGTCCATAATAATAGAACAATATTATACCTACATTTTGTGAAGTTAATAGATAAAAATAATTTACTATTTCTATATTTAAAATATACTTACTCAATAGTTTACCTAAATTTTCCTGCAAAATGCATTTAAACGAAAATAATGACTTTCTACCGGACAGGATTTGTAATTGGTATACCTCTCTTAGGCAGCAAAACCATACTAACAGAATAAATATTATACTTACATTTTGTGAAGTTAAAAGATAAAATAATTAACTATTTCAATATTTAAAATATACTTACTCAATGGTTTACCTAAAATTTCCTGCAAAATGCATTTAAACGAAAATAATGACTTTCTACCGGACAGGATTTGTAATTGGTATACCTTTCTTAGGCAGCAAAACCATACCAACAGAACATTATTATAACTACATTTTGTGAAGTTAAATGATAAAAATAATTTACTATTTCAATATTTAAAATATACTTACTTAATGTTTTACTTAAAATTTCCTGCAAAAAAGCATTTAAACGAAAATAATGACTTTCTACTAGACAGGATTTATAATTGGTATACATCTCTTATACAGCAAGTCCACAGGAAAAAAAATTCTATCTATTTTATTCTAATGGCGTATGGGTGTGTTTTGGGTAGCACATAAAAGTTTTTATCCCTTTTCCGTAATAATTTTATTATCTAATGTTGGGTTGAAATGTTCGCTCTAAAGCTGTTCAAGGCTGGAAAAAATTCAACTTTTTTTCTGCTTTTTATGAAGTAAAAAAGAAAGAGTTGCACTTTGTTCAAGCATATGAACAGTATGTTAGATCTTAAGCAGAATTGAAAGCCTTGTTGAAGTATTTTAAGCCTCATAAATGTTTGTCGTAAAATCCTTTGTATTTTATAATAAAGAGAATAATAAACAAATATAGGTCTTTTTGCATTAAAACTTTTAACTACACGTAATCATTATGATGCTAAGTTCAATATGATAAACTCATATTTTCATTATAACTTTATTATACTATATCAGGAATTGCCTTTACAAAATTTATAAAGGGTATATAGTAAATAACAGTTAGACTCTTAAATAGATCAGTTTTTTTATTAATCATAGAATGAAATGTTCAACTCTTTTCAAATGAACTTTTTAATTCTTTATAAACACTTTAGATTTAAAATCTTAATTAATTTTGTCTTTCTAAAAGTATAATTTATAAATTAGCATAAAAATTGTACACTGAGGAAGAAGTAAAAATTTACTTACCCGCAAGAAAATTTTGAAAATATGTTAGAAGAAACTAATTGTTTACGTAAGTTTACAGTAATTAATGTTTTAGTCTGTAAACCAAACCTTTTAACTACATTTAATCATTAATATGCTAAGTTTAATATGATGAACTCATATTTTCGTTATAGCTTTATTGTACTATACGATGAATTACCTTTACAAAACTTATCAGGGGGATATAGTAAATAAAAGCTAGAATCTTCAAATGATTAGTTTTTTTTTATTCATCGAAAACTGAAATGTTTTACTTCTTTTCGAATGACCTGTTTAGCTCTTTATAAACACTCTAACTTTAAAATCTTAATCAATTTTGTCTTTCACAAAGTATAATTTATATATTAGCATAAAAATTATATATTGAGTAAGAAGCGGAAATTTACTTACCCGCAAGAGAATTTTGAAAATATGTTAGAAGAAGCTAATTGTTTTTGCTTAAATTTGCAGTAATTTATGTTTTAGTCTGTAAACCAAAACGTTAGAGGTATCTGATGATTGACAATATAAAGAAAGTTTAAAAAATGTTATGAAATTAAAAAATTAAAAAATTTTAGAATTTATCATGCTATAATATAATGTAAATTATTCGTTTCAATATAATTTATGTTTACAGCATATAAATGAAAACTATCTAGTATTTGACATGAAAAATTTATTTCTAATCTTAAAAATTTTGTGGGTTAAAAGGATTATTTTTTTTTGCTTGGTGTAAATATTTTATGATTTTTAAATAATGTGTTTTATCATATAATAGAATTAAAACCTTTTTACGAATTTAGTCACTTAATGCAGTTCTAGGATGCAATCATGTTAAATAGTGATTTAATATGATAATGTGTAATGTGACATTTTTAAAATTTTATGCTGAATTAAAAATCTGTTAAAGAATCCGTAAAAAGGCTGTTTAAAGAATGCTTTACAATTCTAATGGTACAATGTCTTCATAAACAATTAGTTCTTTTAAAGTAAAAAAAAAACAGTTACCCGCAAGATAACTGTAAAAATAGTTATAGCAGATAATATACATTCATTCTAATTAATGCAGAAAAAATTATTAAAAATTAAATTTAAACTATTAAAACCAACTTTATTTCCTTTTAATAAGACACTATTCCTGCAAAATTCTTACTTTATATATGGAGTTAATAGAGAAAAAAATATATTTCAAAATGTATTAAGAATTTATGAGTATTAATAATTTAATTTTTTCACACACTTAAATACTTTTATTTAAAATTATTGATTAATTTTACATAAAAATATGTAGTCAATTTTAGGTATTGATAGCAAATTTTCGATATAAATTAGGTAAAATTGCTCGTTATTAAAATATTTAATTCTCTTATATTATTTATATGCAATAAATTATATAATAGAGTTTTTTGTGTCTCATGTGTAACTCTATTTCTGAATACAGTTGTCATGAGATATTGTTTAATACTGATATTGCTTGTTTGAAAATACGGAGTTTACTACCCTTTTTTTACCTGGTATTTAATATTGACCAAAGAGCATCAACTAAAAACTTTGTGAAATATTTTGATAATATGATAAATGTTTAAAAACAAAGAATAAATGTAAAATAAAATCCTACTCAAGTCTAAAATATATATACTATATTATTTTTGAAATATTGTATACATTTCACTATAATTACTCAAAATTCATTCGTTTGAATAAGATGAGTTGAAGAAGAGGTCGAGAAAATTTATGTATGTTTTTTGATAGTAATAAATGTAAAAAAAATAAAATATAATTTAAGTGCTTCATTACTTTTCATGTCTAAGCCATTCACATGAGAAACTAATCCAAATTTCAAAGTAAAAATATGAAATGTTAAACGTCTAAAATACATAGATTATTTCTGAAAGACTATAAATTTCACCATAATCACACAGAAATTTCATGCGTTTATATAAGATAAGTAAAAGAAGAAGTCTGGAAAATTTGTGAATATATTACGATAATAATAAAAATAAAGATAAAAAATAAGTTAATTGAAACTGTTTCATTACTTTTCATGGCTCTGATAAGCCATTTATATGAGGAACTAATCAAAATTCAAAAGTAAAAATTTCGAATAGTAAACATCTAATGTACATACATTATTTCTGAAAGACTGTATAAATTTCACCATAATTTCACCGAAATTTCATGCGTTTGTATAAGATAAGTAAAGGAAGAGGTCTAGAAAATTTACGAATGCATTATTAATAGAAGTAAAGATTAAAAAATAAAACAATTTACGGCTTTTCATGGCTCTGATAAAACATTTATATGAGAAACTAATCCAAATTTAAAAGTAAAAATATCGAATGCTAAACATCTAAAATACATAGATTATTTCTGAAAGACTGTATAAATTTCAACATAATTACACAGAAATTTCATGAGTTTGTATAAGATAAGTGAAAGAAGAAGTCTAGAAAATTTGTGAATAAATTATGATAATAATAAAAGAAATAATAAATATAAGATAAGAATAAAATAATTTAATAGAAACTGTTTCATTACTTTACATGGCTCTGATAAGCCATTTATATAAGAAACTAATCTAAATTTAAAAGGAAAAATATCGAAAGTTAAACATCTAAAATTTATAGACTATTTCTCAAAGACTGTATAAATTTCACCATAATTACACAGAAATTTCATTCGTTTAAAGGTAAGTAAAAGAGGAGGTCTAGAAAATTTATGAGTATATTAAGATAATAATAAAAGCAAAGAACAAAAAATAATTTAATATGAACTGTTTCATTACTTTTCATGGCTCTGATAAGCCATTTATATGAGAAACTAATCCAAATTTAAAAGTAAAACTATCGAATGTTAAATATCTAAAATACGTAGATTGTTTCTGAAAAACTGTATAAATTTTACCATAATTAAACAGAAATTTCACCCGTTTGTATAAGATAATAAAAGAAGAAGTCTAGAAAATTTGTTATTATATTATGATAATAATAAAAGTAAAGATAAAAAATAATTTAATTTAAATTGTTTCATTACTTTTTAGGGCTCTTATAAGCCATTTATATGAGAAACTAATCCAAATTTAAAAATAAAAATATGGGATGTTAAACATCTAAAATACTTAGATTATTTATGAAAGACTATACATTTCACCATAATTACACAGAAATTTCAAGTGTTTGTATAAGATAAGTAAAAGAAGAAGTGTAGAAAATTTGTGAATATATTATGATAATAAAAGTAAAGAATAAAAAATAATTTAATAAAAACTATTACATTACTGTTTATTGCATTGATAAGTCACGTACATGAGAAAATAATCCAACTGTAAAAATATAAATACAATAAAATAACATTTATGCATGATGATAAACGTTAAAACAATTTACAATTTCAATATTTCTTAAAATAAATTCTTAAAACTTTTTTTTCAATTTCAAGTAAAGACTGTTTCAATAGAAGAAAGTTTTTTCTAGACTAAATTTGTTATTGGTGTGTATTTCTTACGCAGCAAGTCTGCTGAAAAAAAATCCATCTTTTATATTCAAATGGGGCACGGGTGTGTTTTAGATAACACATAAAAGTTTTTATCCCTTTTCTATGAAAATTGGACGACCTAATGTAGGGTTGAAATGTTCACTGTAAAATTGTTCAAGGCTGGAAGAAATTCTACTTTTTGTCCGCTTCTTGTGAAGTAAAAAGAAATAAAGGCACTTGTTTCACCCATATGAGCAGTACGTTAGATGCTAAGAAGGAAAAAGTGCCCTGCTGAAGTATTTTAAGTGAAATAGATGCTTGAGTTAAAATTTTTCGTATTATTTTTAAAGTGGGGAGAAGAAAAAATATAAAAGAGGCTTTTTAAGATATTCAACTAAAAGTAATTATTATTATATAAGTCCTTATTTTCTTTATTTGTTTGAGTACACGATATGATAGATTGTCTTTACATAATTTATTTTAAAAAGTCAGTTTAGTTAAAGTATATTTAGAAAAAAATCATTAAATATAAGATGTTGAAAATAGATGCAATCTGTATAACGCAGTATAATGGTCAATTTTTTAAAAAGTTAAAAGTAAAATCAATGTGATTTTTTTTTCTTGAATAGACAGTTTAAGTTATCCTCGTAAAATTATTATTTTTATTTTGTAGTTACAAAGGAGATAATAGTAAAAAATATTTTTTGGTCATTTTTGAGATGCATTATAAGTAATAGTTAAATCTTTATGGTCTATAAATTTTTTTGTGTTAATATTTTAGCTAAAATGATTAATGCATTTTCCTATTAGATATTTAATAGTATCAATTCATTTTTACAAATAATTTTTAGTCGCTTCTTGTGAAGTAAAAAGAAATAAAGCCACTTGTTTAGCCCATATGAGCATTACGTTAGATGCTAAGAAGGAAACAGTGCCTTGCTGAAGTATTTTAAGTGAAATAGATGCTTGAGTTAAAATTTTTCGTATTATTTTTAAAGTGGGGCGAAGAAAAAATATAAAAGGGGCTTTTTTAAGATATTCAACTAAAAGTAATTATTATTGTATAATAAGTCCTTATTTTCTTTGTGAGGTTTAGTATATGATATGATAAATTGTCTATACATAGTTCATTTTAAAAACTAAATTTAGAAAAAAAGTCATTAAATATAAAAAGTTGAAAATAGATGCAGTCTGTTAAATGCAGTATAATGGTCAGTTATTTAAAGTGTTAAAAGTAAAATCAATTTGTTTTTTTCTTGAATAGACAGTTTAAGTTATCCTTGTAAAAATATTATTTTTATTTTGAAGTTACAAAGGAGATAATGGTAAAAAACATGCTTTGGACATTTTTGAGATGCATTATAAGCAATAGTTAAATCTTATATTTTATAAATCTTTCTCTTAAAATCCTAAAATGATTAATGCATTTTTCTATTAGATATTTAATAGTATGAATTCAGTTTTACAAATAATTTATTATTTAGAGTAAAATAGTGAACCTAAAGAATTTTCCGAACACTTTCTCAAACATTTTGAACTTATACAAAATGTTTTAAAAAACAATCTATAAATATAAAACGAAATGCTACGTAACATCTAAAATACATAGGGCTTCATCTGTTTAATCTATTATCATATTTCTCTAAAATTAAGAGTAATTTTAAAAATCTTATACAATTTAATTAGGTACTTCAGAGAAGCAATTCAGAAATATTACAAATATATTATAACTATTAATGTATTAAACAATAATAAATAGTACATTTCAAAGTATTAAAATATTTTTAAAAATACATTTATGTAAAGTTATAAATGTTGCATGCTATGAAGCAGACAATATTTCTAGAAAAAGTAACATAGTTAAAAGCCTAACTTGTTTTCGATATTTTGTTGAAAATTTATCTTCTTGCGCTGCACTTAAATCATATCTCAGGAAAAGTTTGCTGTATGTTTTAGATATACAAACTAAAGTTGAAACATTCCACCATTAATCAGTTAGAAATTACGATTTAACAAAGAAATAATTACTAAAAGTAAAAGTACTCTTAGTAAATCTTTATGGTATTGTTGAATGTTTTCAGAGAAAATATTGTTGTTAACATAAAGCTCAAATTATAGTCTAGGTTTTTATTGTGTATTTCTCTGAAGCAATCATTATTTTGATTGCTTTGAAATAAAGGTTTTAATGTCCTGAAATTTAATGCTTTTTTCGTGTTTATGGTACTATAAATTATTTAAAAATACCACTCTAATTATTTGTAACTAAAGCAAAATTTGAATGAATTTATGCCTTGATATTTGAGAACTATAAACCTTTTCTGATGCACAACGTACAAAAATATTTATTTGCAATCATTATCATGATTATTCATAAAAGAAGCATTAAAATTTTTATGTTTTGTTTCAGAAAAAATTTAGGGTTTTATGATTTTTTTTCAGATAAAAGTAAGGTTTGATTATTTTGTACATGTTTCTATAGAGATAACTTTATTTTCTCTCCTCTTTAAAATTTTTTGAGGTGTTGATAATTTTATCTTTAGGGATAAATGAGCAATGAAAACAATAATGATAAACAATTAAACGATTGAAATTCTTATGAAATAAGTTTCATCCTTTTATTTAATATTTTATTATATGTAAACAGAATTAATCAAAGAGTTGATTCGTATGAAATAAGAAGTTGGTTCAGAAAGTTGGTTACAGTGGACTTCGCTTATTGTAATCAGTTTGGGACAAAGTGATTTTGATAGCAATAACCTATTGATAACAATAAACGATATGGAAAATTAGATAAATTTATCCCCTCCCCTTTAATTCACAAGTACTAAATTTCAAAACAAAATGAAAAAACACAACTTATATTTATGTACTGTATATTATCCTATAAAACATAAGAATAAGATATAAACATAAGATACATAATTAAAAAAATTGATCAATTGTTAACTGTCTACAATTTTATCCAAGAAGCTCATTGATAAATTGTTCGTAATCATAATCAACTTGTCATAATGATTTAAAATTTCGATCTTTTGTTTTAATGTTAAATCATTTCTCTTTCTGGCTTCCATATCGACAAACTGCATGTAAGCGATCTAGGCATAAAATGCTTATCTAACCATTGACCACCAGCAGTGTGTGCGTATTTCTGAATAAGAGATTTGAAAAAAAATTTTCAATTTTACAACTCCTCTTCAACTTTTATTTTAAATTAATTTTACAATTAACACTAAATCACAAATTTCTGATGAAAATCCCATTCAGTTTATTTAATTTGTGATTAAGTGAATGTTTCAGTCTATTTAGTATGAATGTTATGTGTTTCCTTTGTGTTTTCTTTGTTAATTCAATTAGATTTTAAATATTCAATTTTTGTAAAATTTTTCCTCAAAATGTTGTTTTTGTTTATGTATCAATTTGTTGAGTTACGATCCCCTCGCCAGATTTCAAACGCCACGCTGCAAGCACGCCACGCACGCAGGCTGCAAGCACGCCAGCAAGCACACCAATTTCGCCAAATGTGGTTGAAGCACCAACAAGATCCATGATTAGAAACAGGAGAGTGGGCTAAGAAGAGGAGTTGAAAAAGTCCGGGAACGTGTAAAATCTTTTGTTTTAATGTTAAATCATTTCTCTTTCTGGCTTCCATATCGACAAGCTGCATGTAAGCGATCTAGGCATAAAATGCTTATCTAACCATTGACCACCAGCAGGGTGTGCGTATTTCTGAAAAAGTCCGGGAACGTGTAAAACCCGACGTGTAAAATCTTTTGTTTTAATGTTAAATCATTTCTCTTTCTGGCTTCCATATCGACAAGCTGCATGTAAGCGATCTAGGCATAAAATGCTTATCTAACCATTGACCACCAGCAGGGTGTGCGTATTTCTAAAAAAGTCCGGGAACGTGTAAAACCCGACGTGTAAAATCTTTTGTTTTAATGTTAAATCATTTCTCTTTCTGGCTTCCATATCGACAAGCTGCATGCAAGCGATCTAGGCATAAAATGCTTATCTAACCATTGACTACGAGCAGGGTGGGCGTATTTCTGAAAAAGTCCGTTAACGTGTAAAACCCGACGTGTAAAATCTTTTGTTTTAATGTTAAATCATTTCTATTTCTGGCTTCCCTATTGACAAGCTGCATGTAAGCGATCTAGGCATAAAATGCTTATCTAACCATTGACCACCAAAAGTGTGTGCGTATTTCTGAAAAAGTCCGGGAACGTGTAAAACCGACGTGTAAAATCTTTTGTTTTAATGTTAAATCATTTCTCTTTCTGGCTTCCATATCGACAAGCTGCATGTAAGCGATCTAGGCATAAAATGCTTATCTAACCATTGACCACCAGCAGTGTGTGCGTATTTCTAAAAAAGTCCGGGAACGTGTAAAATCTTTTGTTTTAATGTTAAATCATTTCTCTTTCTGGCTTCCCTATTGACAAGCTGCATGTAAACGATCTAGGCATAAAATGCTTATCTAACCATTGACCACCAGCAGGGTGTGCGTATTTCTGAAAAATTCCGGGAACGTGTAAAATCTTTTGTTTTAATGTTAAATCATTTCTCTTTCTGGATTCCATATCGACAAGCTGCATGTAAGCGATCTAGGCATAAAATGCTTATCTAACCATTGACCACCAGCAGTGTGTGCGTATTTCTGAAAAATTCCGGGAACGTGTAAAATCTTTTGTTTCAATGTTAAATCATTTCTCTTTCTGGCTTCCACATCGACAAGCTGCATGTAAGAGATCTAGGCATAAAATGCTTTTCTAACCATTGACTACCAGCAGTGTGGGCGTATTTCTGAAAAAGTCCGGGAACATGTAAAACCCGACGTGTAAAATCTTTTGTTTTAATGTTAAATCATTTCTATTTCTGGCTTCCCTATTGACAAGCTGCATGTAAGCGATCTAGGCATAAAATGCTTATCTAACCATTGACCACCAAAAGTGTGTGCGTATTTCTGAAAAAGTCCGGGAACGTGTAAAACCGACGTGTAAAATCTTTTGTTTTAATGTTAAATCATTTCTCTTTCTGGCTTCCATATTGACAAGCTGCATGTAAGCGATCTAGGCATAAAATGCTTATCTAACCGTTGACCACCAGCAGGGTGTGCTTATTTCTGAAAAAGTCTGGGAACGTGTAAAACCAGACGTGTAAAATCTTTTGTTTTAATGTTAAATCATTTCTCTTTCTGGCTTCCATATTGACAAGCTGCATGTAAGCGATCTAGACATAAAATGCTTATCTAACCATTGACCACCAGCAGGGTGTGCGTATTTCTGAAAAAGTCCGGGAACGTGTAAAACCCGACGTGTAAAATCTTTTGTTTTAATGTTAAATCATTTCTCTTTCTGGCTTTCATATTGACAAGCTGCATGTAAGCGATCTAGGCATAAAATGCTTATCTAACCATTGACCACCAGCAGGGTGTGCGTATTTCTGAAAAAGTCCGGGAACGTGTAAAACCCGACTCAGTTTTTCATTCCCCATTTTCTAAGTGTATGAGGGATAATTCTCGGAAATTCAACAACAGCGAAAAAAAATGGTTCCTAATGAATATATTGTGAATATTCTTTTACCAGTTAAAATGAGGTTTGAAAACTGATAACATTAATAGATGTAACGATCATATAAAGCGATAAATAAATGAATAGAGAAAATCAGGACCAAGTGATTTCTATGTAATTTCGAATAAGGGATTAATGACATTAATCGCTATCACATTAAGCGGAGTCCACTGTACTACGCTCCTTAAATAAAAGTAATAAAGATTTTTTTGACGCAATACAAGGAAAACATAGACTTAGCAAAGCATTTGGTACAGAATATTTTATAATATACCTTCAATGGGCATCAAAGCATTTGTTTCATCTTTAAAACGCTTTACCAAATCCTTGTTGAAAATAAATTTGGTAGGTCAGTCACTTAATATCGGGATTAACCATCCTGTAGTTTCTTATACAAAGTAGTTTCTTCGCCCAAAGAGATCAAAATATCTTTAATGATTTCACGAGGGGATGTTTCTTTATGTATCATAGATAAAGGCGGGAGTATTAGATTCAGACTATAGTACTATAGAATAACTTCTTTGATATTTCTGCTTTGCTCAACAATAAAAAGGAGGTAAACAAGCCAAGATTGACATAACAAGATTGATATTAAAAATGATTGATCATTGACCTGCCCTGCATGAAAGTTAAATTGTGAACAGTACAGGAAATAGGTCCTTTGTGCATATTTTAATCAAGCCCGTTTTTTTTTTGAGATTTTCAAGTCTTGGTCGAAATATCACCCACCAGTAGCCAAAAGGTTAAATAATTTACTGTAAACCCTTGATTCACCACACGTTGTCATCTGTCGTGGATTTGGCCGGTGATCCTGACCTTTGATCAACTCTCATATTTGTTCTTATTTTTATGGAATTTCTCCTACAAAAAGTGAAACCGTTTTCTTAACATAAGACTTTATATATACTTCCACTTGTTGACGATAAATTTCTGCAGGAGAGGTGTTCTTTAAATGCAAAAATCTCAATATGCTTTGCTCTTCATTATCTGACCAGCCGAAAGATGGCCGAATGGTTAGGGTGCTGGCCTTTGGACCTGGAGTTCGAGTGTTCGAATCCTACGCTGGCATGGATGTTCTTAGCCGTTCGGAATCGGCTTTAAGCAGTAGGTCCTGGTCTCATTAGCCCCCGTGTTGCAAAAAGTAGTCCGTAGCGTTCCAAACCAAACCAAACCAATCATTATCTGACTATGTATCAGTGAACGCTTCCATCTTCTATAAAAAATTTCAGAGTTGCTACAGAATTTAAGAAATTTCATGTAGCATTACTAGTTCCATATTCGATACCTGCTTCCTTTTATGACATTTTATTCTCTTGAGAAATATGTGCAGC
This sequence comes from Pardosa pseudoannulata, assembly GCA_032207245.1. Lineage (NCBI taxonomy): Eukaryota > Metazoa > Arthropoda > Arachnida > Araneae > Lycosidae > Pardosa > Pardosa pseudoannulata. The sequence goes on from CM063500.1 coordinate 34,891,339, forward strand.
TGTGAGAGCTCTTGTGAAAAAAGTTTTGAAATACTCTCTTACATCATAACTGAAATCAAGATTTTGAAATCTATCAAAGATTTTTGCAGCTTACTGGCAGCAGTCATAAAGAGAACTGTAATAATTAAGAAACAAAAAAATTAAATGATTTATGAAAGGAAAGCTTGTTAAATACAGCAAAGATTTATTAAACTTATAAAAAAACCATTAATAGCAACATTAGACTTTCAAAATTGAAAATGGAATGAATTCTAAAAGGAAAGTTTTTGAAATACGTTAAGGACTTGATATATCAAGGTGTAACATATTGACAACAAACAGCATTTAACCCTTTCGTGGGCCGTGGGAAGATTACTTCCCACTTACACGATCTTACAAAATACACATGTGGGAAGCGCAAAACTCATTATAATATATTGGTCTTGTTATTGAAACGACGGGAAGACTGATTACCGCTTCGGTATTGCTCTGTCATCAATTGTTCGATCGATTGGATAAAATTAGCTCTGTTTTGAAAGTCTGGAAACGTAGAGTGAAAAATAAATGGCCCACGAAAGGGTTAAGTAACAGTGGACTTTCAAAAGAGAAAAATGACATAATTTGCAAAAATAAGGCTTTTAATTAAATTAAGGCTCAAAGAAGCATCACCTGCCTAGCAGTACCTTTGAAGACAATGGGGGACTCTCAAATGTAGTTTATTTTGTTTATATTTAAACAGTAATGTTATAACAATAATCAGTGATATACTTATGAAAATTCTTAAGATTTCAAAATATTTATAATTTAAAAAAATTTCTAATCATGAATTGTTTGATAATTACCTTCGTTGAAAACTCTACATGAATTTTTCTAGATATACAGTACGGCCCTTTTAATTAAATAATATCTTTTATACAATAAAATAATTATTATCGGAAATATTTCCAAAAAATATTACGAGAAAAATGGTAAAAATGAAAAAAACTAATTTTTTATCTACAAATAGAAACTAGCAGATTTTTAAGCACATAATTAATAGATTAACTGTTTTGAAATGCATTCATTTGATTGAATATTATTTTATGTGGTATAAAGAAAGCCAATTTTAATCTTTAAAAGGATATGATAGTTACAACTGTTTGTTAAACCTATTAAATATTCAAAGAGTACAAAAATATACTTCATGTAACATAATGGATAAAAACATTTTATTATTTATATTTCTACTCGTCCTGTTTTGTAACTCAATGACATAGAATGTTGAATTTTACGAGAAAGTTCTCTCAGATAACAGTCTATTGTTTCCTGAAATATGCATTTCATGCATTTTCAATAGCTATTACAAAGACATCTATATTACCTAGAAGCAGAAAATTCTAAAATATTTCTTTACTAAAAATAGTTATTGGTTAATCTTCTATGAAAACATCTTAGTCCTTTACGTTTTTTTTTTCCTGCAGTCGAATATGACATATTCTGATGTCTCAGCCATTTTACTAGATTTAACGCTACTAAATCAGTTCATGCATTTCTTCGACTATGGGAAAGGGAATATATTGTTTTATTTGATGTAGATTTCATTTCATATCTTTGAAATTTAAGTAAGATTTTTTTTGACTTACAATAATTAGATAGTTTGCAATTTGAATTAAATGAGTTTTTAATATTATTTCGGTGCATTGAACTCAGAAAAATGTTGGGAGTTGTCTTCATTCGGTCTTATTAGACATGTTTTTGATGTTATTTATAAAAACATATGAAAGTTTTCACATAAATTATATTTGTGTTTAAGCAGCAAAGACAGGTTGTGACGAGGTGATTTAGATCAGCAATATAATTGATTAATTAATACGAGAAGTAAAATGCTTGGGATTTAAATCTGACCTCATCAAATCTTTTGTAAAGGAGAAGAGCATCAATAAAAATTATTTCAACGTCGTGTGCGTTATCCTCGGGAGGGGTTATAATCCCAGTCCCAGATTAGAATCACATTTCCGTATATGACACAAAATAGAATACAGATAGTACGCGTATGTATTTATTCAGCAAGGAAAGAATCAGACAAACTGCTACTTTTGGTTGACGAAAGTATTCTAAAGTATTTCTTTACTAAAATTAGTTATTGATTAATTTCTAAGAATATAATGTTATTTTACTTGCAATAATTAGATACTTCTCGATCAAAAGTAAATCAATTCTCAATTTTATTTCGGTGCTTTGTACTCAAAACTGTTGGGAGTTATCTTCATTCGGCATCACTAGATATGTTTCTGCTGTTATTTATAAAAACACATGAACGTTGTCACACAAATAATTTTTGTGTTTAAGTAGTAATGACAGGTTATTTTATGGGCTTAAATAACAGCATCAGAAACCAGATAGTACCTGTAAGTATTTATTCAGCAAGGTAAGAATCAGGCAAACTGCTACTTTCGGTTAACGAAGTGTTCTAAAGTATTTCTTTACTAAAAATAGTTATTGGTTAATCTTCTATGAAAACTTTTTTTTTGACTTGCAATAATCAGATACTTCGATATCAAATCCATTTTATTTCTGTGCTTTGTACTCTGTAAAATGCTGGGAAGTATCTTCATTCGGCATCATTAGACATGTTTTTGATATTATTTGTAAAAACACATGAATGTTGTCCCACAAATTATGTTTGTGCTTAAGTAGTAATGATAGGTTATTTTATGGTCTTAAATAACAGGATCGGAAATCAAATAATACCCTTAAGTCTCCATTCAGCAAGGGAAGCATCAGGTAAACTGCTACTTTCGATTGACGGAAATATTCTAAAGTATTTCTTTACTAAAAAAGTTATTGGTTAATCTTGTATGAAAACAATTTTTTTACTTGCAATAATTAGATACTTCATGATCGAAAGTAAATCATTTCTCAATTTTATTTCGGTGCTTTGTACTCAGATAAATGTTGGGTGTTGTCTTTATTCGGTATCATTAGATATATTTTTGATGTTATTTATTAAAACACATGAACGTTGTCACACAAATAGTTTTTGTTTTTAAGCAGTAATAACAGGTTATATTATGAGCTTAAATAACAGCATCGGAAACCAGATAGTGCGCGTAGGTATTTATTCAGCAAGGGAAGAATCAGTCAAACAGCTACACTCGATTAACGATAGTTTTCTAGAGTATTTCTTTACTAAAAATAGTTATTGGTTAATCAATGAAAATATTTTTTCTGACTTGCAATAATGAGATACTTCGCGATCAAAAATAAATAAATTCTCAAGTTTATTTCTGTGCTTTGTACTGTAAAAGATATTTGGAGTTGTCTTTATTCGGCATCATTAGATATAATTTTGCTGTTATTTATAAACACACATGAACGTTTTCCCACAAATTGTATTTGTGTTTAAGTAGTAATGATAGGCTTATGGGCTTAAATAACAGCATTGGAAATCAAATAGTTCCCGTAAGTATCTGTTCAGCAGGGAAGAATCAGGCAAACTGCTAGTTTCGGTTAACGGAAGTATTCTAAAGTATTTCTTTACTAAGAATAGTTATTGGTTAATCTTCTATGAAAGTAATTTTTTTTACTTACAATGATTAGATATTTCGCAACCAAAAATAAATCAATTCTCAAGTTTATTTCTGTACTTTCTACTCAGAAAACTAGATATGCTTTTGCTGTTATTTATAAAAGCACATGAACGTTGTCACACAAATAATTTTTGTCTTTAATCAGTAATGACAGGTTATTTTATGAGCTTAAATAACAGCATCGGAAATCAAAAACTATCCGCAAGTATTTATTCAGCAAGGAACGAATCAGGCAAACTGCTACTTTTGGCTGACTGAAGGATTCTAAAGTATTTCATTACTAAAAAAAGTTATTGGTTATTCTTTTGTGAAAACAATTTTTTTGACTTGCAATAATTAGATACTTCGCGATTGAAAATAAATGAATTCTCAATTTTATTTCGGTGCTTTATATTGTGAAAAATGTTCGGAGTTGTGTTCATTCGGCATCATTAGATATATTTTTGCTGTTATTTATAAAAACACATGAATGTTGTCACACAAATTATATTTGTGTTTAAGTAGTAATGACAGGTTATTTTATGGGCTTAAATAACAGCATCGGAAACCAGATAGGGTTCGTAAGTATCTATTCAGCAAGGGATAAATCAGGTAAACTGCTACTTTTGGTTGACGGAAGTATTCCAAAGTATTTCTTTACAAAAAATAGTTATTGATTAATCTTCTATGAAAACGATTACTATTAATTATATTATATTATTGTTAATATTATATTATATCATAAATATTATAAATATATAATTTATTATATTATAAATATATAATATATTATATTATAAATATATAATATATTATATTATAAATATATAATATATTATATTATAAATATATAATATATTATATTATAAATTTATCATATTTTATATTATTAATATGATACCATTATATTATTAATTTTTTTTACTTGAAATTAGATACTTAGAGATTGAAAATAAATCAATTCTCTACTTTATTTCGTGGCTTTGTACTGTGAAAGATGTTAGCAGTTGTCTTCATTCAGCAACATTAGATATATTTTTGTTGTTATTTATAAAAACACCCGAACGTTGTCACATAAATAGTTTTTGTGTTTAAGCAGTAATGAGAGGTTATTTTATGAGCTTAATAACAGTATTGGAAACTAGCTAGTATCCTTAAGTATTTATTCAGCAAGAGAAGAATCTGGCAAACTGCTACTTTCATTTGACGGAATTATTCTAAAATATTTCTTTACGAAAATAAGTTATTGGTTAATCTTCTATGAAAAAAAATTTTTTTACTTGCAATAATTATTTACTTCAAGATCGAAAGTAAATAAATTCTATGTTTTATTTCTATGCTTTGTACTCAGAAATATGTTGGGTGTTGTCTTCATTCGGCTTCACTAGATATGCTTTTGTTGTTATTTATAAAAACACATGAATATTGTCACACAAATAATTTTTGTGTTTAAGCAGTAATGACAGGTTATTTTATGAACTTAAATAACAGCATCCGGAACCAGGTATAACCCGTAAGTTTCTATTCAGCAAGAAAGCATCAGGTAAACTTCTATTTTCGATTGATAGGAGTAACTTAAAAAAGATTATAGAAAACTACAATTTTGCTTTAACGTATGTATTCAAAATTTGATTTCTCTAACCCAAAAATACTAGAGTTATCGTATTCACAAACAGACACGCAAAGAAGATATAATTCCAAAATTAATATTTTAGAGTCAAGAAGATCTTAATAAAGTCCAAGATTTTATCTATCATTAAAATTTCCTGGAAAAGAAAGAATATGACCCAACCAAGTAATTATATCTAAATTACTAAGTTCCAAATTAAACAAAATACTTCTCTAGAAGATAACATAGAACTTCTCAAGAACCCTGAAGTCGAATAAAATTATTTGAAATTGCTTAATATAAAAATTTCTCCTCTTTGTTTATCTTCTGCAGAGGACTCCTATGAAGGTTCAATCATATATCCATATCGATTGCTTGTTATTTTGGAAAAAGTGGCAGATTTTAGTACATTTTATTTTTTCTCTCTTTACAACTCTCTTTACTTTTAGAAGTAGTACTTTGTCAAGGTGTACTCTTGTATAAGATACCTAAGGGATCTGTCATCTTGTGTTTAATTTTGTGTTACTTTCTATTTTAACAAATAGTTATCTCGAAAAAGCACAAAAAAACCCTTACATAAGCAATGTAATCATTCGGCCTATTATCTAAACCAGACAATAAGATTTATCATACACTTTTCCAACAAAAGAGATGAATTGTTAAAAAAGGTTTAGTTAATTAAATTTATCTTTTTCAACCTTTTCTGCTTTGAAAGTACATTGTTAAGGTCAAATAAATAATTTCAAGTAATTATATTAATACTTTGTTTAATTTTAAATAATTAAATTTTTTTGAAAGAAGTTAAAACAATCTAATCTGAAATAATTTTACTTTCAAAAAGCGATACTTATACAACATAGTTTTTTTTTGCATATCTAGTCAAATTACGTAAGAAGACTATTTTAATGTATCCAAATATACTTACAAAGCAAATTTTGATTAAAAAATATCATATTAGTTTATTTGAAAGATTATACTTTAAGTTATCTAAAATAGTTTATCTTTTGTCTGCAAGCTCATTATGACTAATTTTACATTAGCGATAAATTGGCAGTACTATCAAAACAAATTTTTAAATTCATTTTGTGAATAATAAGATTTTTTCAGTTAATAGTTACTTCTCGAATTATGACTTTAGAAATTATAGGTGTATATTCATGAATTTTTAATATACATCATAAGTGAATATTTAAAATCATTTTGCAAAGATGTAGCATTTTTAATATCATCATATACTTAAAAAAATGAGAAAAGGAGAAATTGGCTATAAGTTATTTATTTAAAACTAATAGATGTTATGATGGTTTAAAAAATTTAATATACACTAATGTGCAAAACTTAAGCAACAGTTAGGGTTTTTGCCATAACTACATGAGAAATTATCTGAGAGATATTAAAATCAGAAATGAGGGAGCGTGTTATGTACGCAAAGGATGACGAAAGCGTCTGTGCCGTAAAAGAAATACAATGCATACGGTATGGAATCAAACAAAAACAATCTTTACTGAACACATAGTATCGTGACTAATGATTGTTTATACAAATGAAACTACTGGAAAGTCAATATATCACTCAAATGGATTGGCCAGCTTACTCCCCTGATTCAAATCCCATCGAACATGTGTGGGATGCTTTGGGGAGACGCATTGCTGCACCCTTACAGCCTCCGGAGAACTCCCAACAACTCAAACAGATGCTGATTGCGGAGTGGGTGCGTAAAGGATGACGAAAGCGTCGGTGCCGTAAAAGAAATACAGTGCATACGGTATGGAATCAAACAAAAACAAGCTTTATTGAATGCATAGTATCGTGACTCATGATTGTTTATCCAAATGAAACTACTGGAAAGTGATTATATCACTCAAATGGATCGGCTAGATTACTACCCTGATTTAAATCCCATCGAACATGTATGGGATGCTTTGGGGAGACGCATTGCTGCACCCTTACAGCCTCCGGAGAACTCCCAACAACTCAAACAGATGCTGATTGCGGAGTGGGCGCGTAAAGGATGACGAAAGCGTCGGTGCCGTAAAAGAAATACAGTGCATACTGTATGGAATCAAACAAAATCAAGCTTTATTGAATGCATAGTATCGTGACTCATGATTGTTTATCCAAATGAAACTACTGGAAAGTGATTATATCACTCAAATGGATTGGCCAGCTTACTCCCCTGATTCAAATCCCATCGAACATGTGTGGGATGATTTGGGGAGACGCATTGCTGCACCCTTACAGCCTCCGGAGAACTCCCAACAACTCAAACAGATGCTGATTGCGGAGTGGGCGCGTAAAGGATGACGAAAGCGTCGGTGCCGTAAAAGAAATACAGTGCATACTGTATGGAATCAAACAAAATCAAGCTTTATTGAATGCATAGTATCGTGACTCATGATTGTTTATCCAAATGAAACTACTGGAAAGTGATTATATCACTCAAATGGATCGGCTAGATTACTACCCTGATTTAAATCCCATCGAACATGTATGGGATGCTTTGGGGAGACGCATTGCTGCACCCTTACAGCCTCCGGAGAACTCCCAACAACTCAAACAGATGCTGATTGCGGAGTGGGCGCGTAAAGGATGACGAAAGCGTCGGTGCCGTAAAAGAAATACAGTGCATACGGTATGGAATCAAACAAAATCAAGCTTTATTGAATGCATAGTATCGTGACTCATGATTGTTTATCCAAATGAAACTACTGGAAAGTGATTATATCACTCAAATGGATTGGCCAGCTTACTCCCCTGATTCAAATCCCATCGAACATGTGTGGGATGCTTTGGGGAGACGCATTGCTGCACCCTTACAGCCTCCGGAGAACTCCCAACAACTCAAACAGATGCTGATTGCGGAGTGGGCGCGTAAAGGATGACGAAAGCGTCGGTGCCGTAAAAGAAATACAGTGCATACGGTATGGAATCAAACAAAATCAAGCTTTATTGAATGCATAGTATCGTGACTCATGATTGTTTATCCAAATGAAACTACTGGAAAGTGAATATATCACTCAAATGGATTGGTCAGCTTACTCCCCTGATTCAAATCCCATCGAACATGTGTGGGATGCTTTGGGAAGACGCATTGCTGAACCCTTACAGCCTCCGGAGAACTCCCAACAACTCAAACAGATGCTGATTGTGGAATGGGCGCTCCTACTGCAAGAAATGTTGGATCAGCTGGTTCTGAGTATGAAGAGACGATGCGTAGCAACCATTCCAAGTAAGGGAGGATATATTCCATTTTATGGAACATTTGGACAGTCTGCCAAAAGTATTCCTCAAGACTTTGAAAATCAATCATTGGAGTACCGTAATGTCTGACTAGGTCCGCTGGAGGAAGCTTTGAAGACGGCCTTGGTTGAAAGGCTGTAGTGCACGTAATGTAAAACCCACATCCAACTCAAAGGTATTGGATGCCAACCAAAGCTTAAGCGGGACGAATAAACTAATCAACATTGTTAATTTCAAAATTATGCACTTATTAATTGACTTAAAATTTAAATATTTATTTTTATTTTCATTAGAATTTAATATGTATAAAATAAGATCTCTTGAATATATCGTTAGATGAGACAACTCGAAGCCTGTAAAAAAAGTAACCTTTGAAAATGTAGAGGAAACCGGAAAAAGAAGGAAGGTGGATAAACTGTGCAAAGGCAGACCTCAAGACTTTGATAATCAGTCATTGGAGGACCTTAAAGTCTGACTGGGACTGTTGGAGGAAGGTTTGGAGACTGTTTTGGTTGATAGGCTGTAGCGAAGGTGAAAAAAATCACCGAAAATTTTAAATGTAGCTAAAGGATTATTCATATGAATACACCTCTCGAACATATTGTTTTATATCTTGTAGTTAATTACATTCCTTACACAAAATGTTTCACAAAAGAAAAATTAGTCAAATATTAAAATACTAGCATATTGCCCGTCATATGACGGGATCAGTAAAATTTTTATTTTTCCAGAATTGTAAAGAACCCTATGAGGCAAGTAAAAAATAGTTTGTTTTTTGACTGAGAATTATCTGGTACACGCTAAATAATTTGTTCACTCTCAATAATCTTTATACTCCCCTAAAATCCTCTGACACTATGAACGTAGTTTAGAATCACATTGAATTTATTTAGAAAGATAATTCAAAGTTTTCTTAGCTGAGTCAAAATTATCGTTAAGTTCTTCCCAATTTTTTTGCCACAGTAATTAATGGAAGTAAAGGTATAAAAGTATCATTTCCACTACACCCTGGAGGTAGATATTATACAGCGTTTTTTTTTAATAAGAGGAATTTTCAAGAATTGTAAAGTACCCTATAAGGCAGGTACAAAAATGGTTTGTTTTTTGACTGACAATTATCTGGTATATATAATTTTTTCACGCTCAATAATCTTCATATTCCTCTAAAATCTCCTGATACTGTGAATACAGTTTAGACTCACCTTGAATTCATTTAGAAAGATAACTCAAGGTTATCTTAGCTACGTCGAAATTATCGTTAAGTTCTTCCTATTTTTTTCCGCAGTGATTAATGGAAGTAAAGGAATAAAACTATCATTTACATTACATCCTGGGGGGCGGGGCAATGATTCTCCTCAGCAGTGCTACGGCGCAGCTCTGGGGATGAGCCTCAGGGTGTTGTACTACGGTACCTCACCTAGGACAGCTATCAGCCTCCTCGTGGCGCCCCCTGGTAACTAGGAGTGTCCCTCCTAGGCCAATGATAGCCGTCTGCAACCTCAAGTGGTATACCTCCTTTAGGTATACTCGGGTTTCACGAACCCGGGGTTTCCTGAGTGATCTTTCTCTTCAGACTTCCCTGGTAGTCTCGAACTTACTTTGTAGTATTGTTCCTTACTGGGGTCGTCAACATTATTCTCGAACCATGACGGAACTCTTGTAGGCCAGCAACACCTTGTGGTGTGGTGGTTACCGTCGTGGCGATCGTTCATCAGTTTTCCGTATGGCTTCGGCCGGGTCGGGGTACGAATACACTTACATTACATCCTGGAGGTAGATAGAATTTGTTGTTATTAACGGTGATAAAATTTCATTGCAAAAAAAATAAATCTATGATTAAATTTAAACTTATAACATATGTACCTAATCTATTATTTAAGCTAAATATAAAAGAAAATTATTTACGTAATATTTAAGCTCAGTGGTAAAACGTATGAAAATAATGCAAACGATATTTAAATAATTTAAAAAAAGAAATGATTAAATAAGGTGGTTAAAGCAATGACGTCATAATTCTAGAAAAAAAATGTTATTTTAACTATTTATTATGTGATAAATTGAAAAATTTAATAGCCTGTTCTTAACAGGGGAAAATAGGGCTTGAAAGAATAGCATAAAACTCTTGAAATGCGAGGAAGGGGTGGATTTCGAACGTTTTAACCCTCCGAGTGGAACACACCGGGGAAAAAAAGGTCTCCAAAAATACGCTAAAGTTTTATTGTGTCAGTTACCAAAGTGTTCTATGATTTTTTACTTCACCCTTTGCCCCACCCTCGTTATTGTCTCATTACTTCCGGTTATAAATATATATATAAATAGACATTATTGATTGTTAATTTTTAATACACATAAAGCTCGTCAAGTCTCGAAGATCATCACATAAGAAATAACGTATTCTAAAAGTACGAATAAAATTTTTTTTTGAGAATTATTTATATTTTTTTACTAAAGTCATCCAAGATATTTCAGTGGTGCAATTAGAGATATATATGTTGCCGCAAACGAAATACTTCGAAATAGAGATTGACAAAGCCATGAGAAGGTATCAGCGCCTTTGTTCCTCAGAGAATAGGGATGCATCCCTCAATAAATGTCAGTCAAAGAGGGGTGCAGTTCCTAAACAATCGACCTGACCCTCCTACCTCATAATTTCATGGGGAAAAGCACTGTCAGAAATGTACAATACATTTTTTGGAACATTTTGGGGGGTTGAAAATTGTTTGTGACAGCTGGCGGAATTGTACGTGCAAACCGCTTAGAGGGTTAAAGAAGACAGTATTTTTTGCTGTTCTATAAAGCATATTTATACCAATTTATTTTGGAATCGCATAGATAGTTTCAAAGGCGATAAATATTACTCGCTTTGAATTCTACTAACTCTAACTCAACCAAACTCATCTATTATTGATGCCTTTATACATTCCAGGTCCAACTGCTTTATAAATTCGAGGACAGACAGACAGATAACATAGGCTATTATTATATAAGGGATATTGTTTGAGAGAGCTAAGGGTCGTAAGTAACAATTGTTTTTTTCAACTACTCTTCTTAGCCCACTCTCCTGTTTCTAATCATGGATCTTGTTGGTGCTTCAACCACATTTGGCGAAATTGGCGTGCTTGCAGCTTGCGTGCGTGGCGTGCTTGCAGCGTGGCGTTTGAAATCTGGCGAGGGGATCGTAACTCAACAAATTGATACATAAACAAAAACAACATTTTGAGGAAAAATTTTACAAAAATTGAATATTTAAAATCTAATTGAATTAACAAAGAAAAGACAAAGGAAACACATAACATTCATACTAAATAGACTGAAACATTCACTTAATCACAAATTAAATAAACTGAGTGTGATTTTCATCACAAATTTGTGATTTAGTGTAAATTGTAAAATTAATTTAAACAAAAAAAAAAAGAAAACTGTATTTTAAGTGGAGGTTGAAGAGGAGTTGTAAAATTGAAAATTTTTTTTCAAATCTCTTATTTTTCAGTAAAAATTAAAAATAAATTATAATAAAAATACATTGTTTATCAACAAAACATGTATTTTATGCATTTTTACTTTAATAGCATTCATATTAAATTACTTTTTGTTTGTTTTAATACTATGGGATTTAAAAGCAATCTGATACCAGAAGAGGTTTATTGATAATAACTTTTTTCCAAGAGATTAATATAAAGATACATGAATGAATTTTACTTAATTCAAAAATATTTGATATAAGTTTCACAAGTATTTTACTATTTTTATCTATCGACTAAACGAAAATGGACGGTAAAATATTTGATGAAACATCTTTGTAAAATATTAGCCTCTAAGATATTAAAAAAACATGGCCTCTTGTCATTTCGAGAGAATATTTTTATTTTGAAAGATCGAACGATGTTTATATTGCGTAATGTTAAAATATAATTAAAACTGTATCAAGCTGGAAAAGTTTTAGTTTAAAAAAAAATTAATAAGTTTAAGAAAAAATGAACCGTTTTTTGTGAAACCTGCCTGGAATCATCAGTAAAAAAGAAGAAAAACTAATAATTTAATCACCTATATAAAAAGAAACTTGACAAAAAAAGTGGAAAAGGCTAAATTAATTAAAATTTCTTTTACTTACTTTAAAATTTTTTACTGTGTGACGTAACTATTAGAGATAAAATGCTTTTTAAACTTTTGTTTATTTGATGCATTTTTTATTAAAGAATTTCTGTCAGGTGGAGCAAATTATATCTTTATCTGTATAAACTTTTTGAGCCAATTTAAGAAATAAAGAACACTTAAATTAAATTTTTGTTCACATTAAGTGTTATATGTATATTTTAAATAAAATTTAAAAACAAAAGAAACACTGATAAAATAACAAAAGTGGGGAAGCCTACTCTTAAACGAGACAACTTATAAGCATAAAAATTTAATTAACAAAAAAATGTAAAAAAAATTCTATAATTGCTCTTGATACAAAAAAAAAAAAAAATTCTGATGTCTAACTTAATCCCTTCCGGTAAAATGACGAGTCTAGCTCGTCATTAGTTTTTCATTCCATACCGCACAATGACGAGCTACACTCGTCATGCGATTAAAGTTACTGTTAAATATGATAATCAATTTAGTTTAAAATTTCTAGTGTACTGAATTTGGCAACACTTTTATCACTTGTGAAAATCACAAGTCACTATTGCATATTGTTTACTTAGAATTTCTTGGTACAAGTCATTGCCAAATTAATGAGTCAGAATAAAAGAAAACCTACTAAGAAATGCCGTGTGTGTTACAAGAATCAAATTAAAAGTGAGACTACTTGGCGGTGTAAACAATTAAGAATTCCTTTGCACTTTGTTTTGAAAAGTACCACTAGCTTGAAGACTATTATCTGTATACCTTATTAATGTTTTGCTTTGATATTTTCTTAATTTTACTGTTTCTGATATTACTTAACACTATGTAAAAAGTGGATTTTAATTAAGAATATGGAAGAATTGTAAAATGAAACAAGTTTTTTAAATAAAAATTAAATGGTTATTTCATGCACAGTTTTTCATTATTAAATCATACCGGAAGGGGTTAACTGTGTGAGTGCGACGAAGAGCTATCGCGCTTCCCTTGTTATGTGCCAAAAATACGGAGAAGAGCGATAGCGCTTCTTGACTCTGCTGTTGGTTAGTATAATTTTCGCATCCATTGAGAGGAGTTGAATTCATATCAATCGCAGTTTGTATTCATTTTATTTAATTGCGATTTTTAATAATATAAGAATTAAAATAAAATACAGTGGTAAGTAGTAATGCAGTAGAGCCGTAGATTGTGGTACGGAAGACGAAATGATCATGTTTTATTTATTTATTTATTTGTAGCAAAACAAAACCTTTTTGTTGTTGTATAGAAATTAGAAACTGTTTTCATTTTCTCAACAAGTGTTGTACTGATTATTATTGATGGTATAGAAGAGAAAGGGTTAGAAAGCAAAAATACCACAGGAAGACTACCAATAAGTACAAAGTTTTCTTTAGAAAAATTACCTGGGCGAAACTTGCGACAATGTGATGTATGCAGTAAAAAAAATGGTAATGGAATATATATGTAAAAAAGGAATTCCTGGAATTTGTGCAGCAAAACATTCTTGTAATAAGTGAGAATAAAGAGTATTTTTGTTGGTAAAAATTACTCGTTACATAATGATTAGTGTTAATTATAAATATTTCTATTTTTCTCCAAACAAAGTACTACGCATTTCATTCCGTACTATTAGCACATATATAAGAAAACTCTTCAGCACTCAAACGGTTAATGACATTTAAATGGTAAAAAATTGGAAAGTTTTAATTTTTTTTCTTTTACTGTACAAGTGTGCTTTGTAAAGTACACTTTATTGACTAAAGAACAGACCAACTTTTTCTTGGAATAAAACTTTGAAGTATGAAAAATTTGATTGATAACATAAGTAAAAAAAAATTCATAATAACTGTTGATAAAATATGTCTAATTTGTTTGGGAATGTGTTGAAGTGTAAAGGGTAAAAAATTTGAGAGTATTAAAGGTGCTTTCTTTTACTGTGTAAGTGTGCTTTGTAAGTTCTTTTGTATTTCTATTGTATAAACTTATTATAAGTTCTATTGTAAGTTGTATTAGTAAGTATTGTAAGTTCTATTGCATTCAAATTCAAATTATTGTATAGTTTTGTTGCATTCAAGTTATATCTTATTTCTAATGTAAAATGTACATTAAAACTATTTAAAAAATAATTTTCATATTGCAATCTTACTCACTACTTTCTCTTCGTGGGGGACTATAAAAGGTTTGTTTTGACATCTAACCTCTGCTAGAATCATCTACCTTTCTCCTAGGACTACGTTCTTTCGTAGATCGACTAGTAGGTTTAAATAGTATGCCAATTGGAGTAATTACTAATAAGATATCGTGACCATTATAAAATATCTTTTTAAATTAATTTGTATTGAACTGCAGATACAATAGATTAACAATTAAGTTAACTGATATGAATTTTTTTCTAGCCTGGAATGTTCTTCTCTTAAAGTACCATGGACTAAAAGTTTCATTTGTAAAACAGATAAGAGTTAATGGAATTAAGGTTAATATCACAAATTGCTAATATGAAAAACAATACAATACATAAAAATAATATGATATAATATAATATATAAATACTATATATATATTTGTTTGAAATTATTTTACATAATATATAAAGGATATATTATTTATATATCATAAAAAAATTAACTTTATATCATATATATATATATATATTTATAAAATATATTCAAAATATTTATATACATATATATATATATATAATAATAATATATATATATATAATTGTATATATTATAAAATTTTATATATATATATATATGTATATATATACTATATATATATATATATAATATATTATAACATATATACATATATATATAATATAATATATATATATATATATATATATATATGATATTTATCTACATATATAATGTATATATATAAATATATATATATTTATATTATATATATACATATATATATATTGTATATTATATATATATATATATATATATACATATATATATTGATATATAGATTATTTATATATATATATACAACACAACATACATATATATATATATATATATTATACACAATATATATATATATATAATATATATATATGTATATATATATATAATATACTATATATATATATATATAATATGTATTTATATTATATATTATATATAATATATATATATATACATATATATATATATATATATATATATATATATATATATATATATATATATATATATATATATATATATATTATATATATATATATATATATATATACATATATATATATATATATATATATATATATATATATATACATATTTATATATATATATATATATATATATATATATATATATATATATATATATATATATATATATATATATATATATATTATATATATATATGTATGTATATCTATATCTATATCTATCTATATATATATATATATATATATATGTATATGTGTGTGTGTGTGTGTGTGTGTTTGCATGTATAATGATACTTTAGCGTAAAAGTAACTAATTACAATTGTACTTTGAAATAAATATATTTCTGGCCATTATATCCTTAAATTGCAACCTTTGGTGAAACTCTTTTGTTACGCCCTTACTCATTCTGGAAATCTAGAAACTTCGCGTACAGCAAAATTAATCTCTGCTTGCCTCAGAAGTCCTTTGCAGAATTTAGTTTCGCTTCAGTGGCGTCATTACACGACTCACTTAATAACATGCTGATCAACTCGCTCACACCATTATGTAACGTCATTTACATGTTTTTCGTTGGATAAGTCCAGAGAACGAGATGCTAAAATAAACTCACATCTTTATTTCAAACTTTCCGTGTATTCTCCTTGATCCGCACAAACGCTTAGCAATACCTATTTCAAATTTCTAGTGGGTTAAAATGTCCACTAAAATTTTATATCTCAACAGTATCAATGGTATATTAGAAAGTTACCTATTCTGATTTCTATATAATTGCATGTATGTTGTTTTAACGTAGAATATTATTAAAATAAGAGTTAGCTGTAAAAATAGATTTATCAGTTTTTTTGTGTACATAACACAACTGAACCACGACCAGTTCTTACAGTTCGTGGTCCAGTTGCATTATTCTAGCAAAACAAAATACAGGGTCCTTCATCGATATGCTATATTGGACTATCTTACGGTCAATCCGTGTTCTACTGTATTAGAGATATTAATGTTCCTAATCAACGTCAATTAAAAGTACATAAGAATTATTTTTATATTAAATGGCTATCAAAATGTATAGATATTTCTTAATGTTACAAGAATAAACTGTTGTATGCTTTTAACTATGTTTAACAATATGGTAAAAAATTTGAAAAAAGAAATCACACAAAATACATTATAGGTAAATTAATTAAAAATTGCCATAAACTACTTATATGAAAGTTTAATCCTCATGACAAGTGTTGAACTGAAATAAAATTTTCGCACTTTTAATCGGGAAACACTTTTATATCTTGTTGAAGTTTAACACAGGTATAATGCAAATTAATATATGAGAATTGAATATGACTATATTATACATATAATAGAAACAACTATGTTTCTTTATCCGACAATGACTCGAACTTCACTGTGTAGATTTTACACTTTTTTAACGGAACTTTTTTTTTGTTTTAAAGTAATATTTAAAGTTTCCCGTAGCGAAGCACGTCACACTTGCTAGTTTATAATTAAGGTAGACAGTTAAAAAATAAGTATGCAGGACGAAGAAAAGTAAATGTATTTTCTGTTTAAGATCTTATATTACCAAACTGGTCTATGTAGACTACAGTGGTCGAAACCAAACTGCAATAGGTCTATGTCAATGAAAGAAAAGAATTGAGGATGTATGTTATGTAAATTAGATTCGACAATGCTGAATTTTATTTAAATAAGTTATTACATAATTTTAGGCATAACGCAAGTGTCATAAGGCACCTAAAACATATTTTACCTATATTCATACATAATACATGCTCTTATGATAAGCAAATCATTTAACTAACTGTACTTCTTCAACTTTGTACCTATTCACTTTGTGGCCAAAATGTTAACTTTGTGTTACAAAACTGCTCAACCATTGGAATTTGACCTGACAGATGTCACTGACAAGTACATTTTCACACTGTCATGTAAATTTTGCCCTTGTGACGTCGTATTACTCTTGCATTTTATTTTCCCCTGAGTGTTTTTTAATGTTTTGACTGAAATTTTACTCTTGTTTAAGTTTAAAATATTACGTTTCCTCACTGGTTTTTAACCCCTTCAATCTCGGGTTATTTCCACAAAAATGTAACTAAATGCATCGGGTTTTTTATTCTATATTTGAATTATACTAAATATAAAAATGGGTAAAAACAAAACAAAAAAATATGAATGTGTAGCTGCATCATATGTCTCGTTATTTGCAAAATGTAAATATTTTTTATTAGCACGTATTTTCTATACGACATGGTTTTTGCAAAAAATGGAGTCGAAATACAACTCTTTTGGGACCAATATAATTTTTCTTCCGGTTTATATGTAATGCTCATAGACATTACGATAGTGAAAAAAATACGCATCTCTGACAGGGTTATACACCACTGATGCTCTGTACTTGAAGATGTCTTTGGCCTCGTTCTTTGTTCTTGTACAGAAAATAAATTTGTTTGCTCTACAATTTTTCCAACTAACTCATCCCCAATAAAATAATCAAAAAACTGTATCAGCTTAGTGAATGATGATATTTGCGGATCAATTGCCGATTTTCCAATAAATTCAAATGGAACTGAAGGGGGCGGGATGTCTGTACTTATCCTTAATTCTGCCCATCCATTTATTCCTTTTCTTTGATTTTCTTCTTCTGTTTCCAAACTCGGAACTGAAGTCAAAGATCCACTACCTGAATTATCCAAGTTAAATTCCTACAATTCACTGTCGCTTTCCATTAGAACCCTTCAAAATCAAACATTTTATCCATATTTAAACGCATAAATAAAAAAAAAAACGCTTTTTCAGAAATTTTGAAGGAGTAAAAATGTTGGACATAGATGTGGTGATTACGCAATTTTGGCGATGATTGACGTCATATGTCTTTCTGAATGTTTTGTCATTTTTAGTCTTTATAAAGTATTTTAATGCAATGTATACTGACATTTTGTAATATGAATTAATCTTTATTAATATTTGTAAAATTTTATTATTGTAGTTTATTTGTGGCAGCACACCATTGTAAATATGCAAAATAGCTGTATGCTACTGACTACATAAGAGTCAGCGTGCAGTAGCAGTGAGTCTCGGTTTATCGAGGGTGCTGATGTTTGTGTTTATTCTTTTATAATCTTATTATTGCAGCATGTTATTTGTTATTTAACTGCACCATACAAATCCTTTCTGAGATTTATATGTATGTGTGATCCCTGCGGATACTATTCATATCGTCGAGCCATAGAATACACACAGATTCTTATAAAAGGTTTTAATGTTTTACAATAGTATATAACAAATAAAACAATATCCACTAATTCGAACAAATATTCAACAGAGTCTGGCCAGTGTGGATAGTTCATCTCTTGTGCAAACTATGAACAAATTGAAAACGCTCTGGTTGATGCGATTTGGAACCCGCGACTTGCTAGAGCACTGCTTGCACTAAAGCATTAAATGGTTAAACAACTCTTAAGAAGTTGGCTACGAAACACATAAAGAATTAGCAAATAGTCTATGTGAAAAAAAATTAAGAACATCTATTTTAGACAAATATTAGATTTGAATATTAGTGTGGCAGTACTTCTATAATGTCAACTCTAATATTCTAATCTGATATAATTGTGTACTGTTTGAAAAGTTTTAAGTTAATAACTAATCATTAATAAATGAACCATTAATAAAACAACCATTGTAATTTAACCTGACAGATGTCACTGTTAAGTAAATTTTTTCACACGGTCATGTAAATTTTGCACTTGTGACGTCGTATTATTCAAGCATTTTATTTTCCCCTGAGTGTTTTGCTTTGACTGAAATTTTACTGTTGTTTAGGTTTAAATATTTACGTCACTCAATGGTTTTTAAACAACTTTTAAGAAGTTGACTACGAAACACATAAAAATTAACAAGTAGTCTATGTGGTAAAAATATTTAAGAACAACTTTTGTAGACGAATATTAGAATTTGACTGAAATTTTACTCTTGTTTAAGTTTATATTAAAACACCTCAAATGGTTTTTAAACAACTCTTAAGAAGTTGGCTACGAAACACATAAAGAATTAGCAAATAGTCTATGTGAAAAAAAATTAAGAACATCTATTTTAGACAAATATTAGATTTGAATATTAGTGTGGCAGTACTTCTATAATGTCAACTCTAATATTCTAATCTGATATAATTGTGTACTGTTTGAAAAGTTTTAAGTTAATAACTAATCCAATACTATTCATTAATAAAACAACCATTGTAATTTAACCTGACAGATGTCACTGTTAAGTAAATTTTTTCACACGGTCATGTAAATTTTGCACTTGTGACGTCGTATTTTCCAAGCATTTTATTTTCCCCTGAGTGTTTTGCTTTGACTGAAATTTTACTGTTGTTTAGGTTTAAATATTACTTCACCTCAATGGTTTTTAAACAACTCTTAAGAAGTAAACAATGAAACACATAAAAATTAGCAAGTAGTCTATGTAGTAAAAATGTTCAAGAACATCTTTTTCAGACGAATATTAGATTTTGACTGAAATTTTACTCTTGTTTAAGTTTAAATGTTACGTACACCTCAATAGTTTTTAAACAACTCTCAAGAAGTTGACTACGAAACACATAAAAATTAGCAAGTAGTCTATGTGGTAAAAATATTTAAGAACATCTTTTTTAGACGAATATTAGATTTCGACTGAAATTTTACTCTTGTTTAAGTTTAAATGTTACGTCATCTCAATGGTTTTTAAACAACTCTCAAGAAGTTGACTACGAAACACATAAAAAATTAGCAAGTAGTCTATGTGGTAAAAAAAATTCAAGAACATCTTTTTTAGACACATATTAGATTTGAATATTAGTGTTGCAGTACTACTATAATGTCAACTCTAATATTCCAATCTGATATAATAGTGTACTGTTTTAAAAGTTTTAAGCTAATAACTTATCCAATACTATTCATTAATAAAATGTATCTTTAAGAATTTCTATCACATTTCGAGCATTAATATTTCACCAGAAAAATATCGATCGAGTTGGTAACAGAAATTGCTAAATTTAAGTCATTTGTTGTTAATCCTGACATCTCTTTATTTTCTCCACTGCTTCATTTTATTGACACTTTCTTCTGGACTCATTTTTCAATTTTTTTTGTTCATAAAAAAGCCATGTTGGGATTTACGCGGAGTAGAGGAGCTTGCAAAAAAAGAGCATTAAAATATGAATTACTTCAGGATGGGGAGTTTTTAAAAAAAAGTTAAAAGAGACACCTGTCATAGAAATTTCGATAAGGCGGGAATAAATGTGAGAGGTAAAATAAACTTGGAATTTGGGGACATTTATCATGTTTTAAAAGGCTGTGGGACTGAGACAATAAAATATGTTTAAATCGATTTTGGATTGGATGAACTGGGATTTAAATTGCTGTTACAGTGTTTAATGAAATACTCTTCTGTAATGTTGGTTTTAGAAGGTATTTTGTACATTTATAAAGTTTAATTATTTTTATAGAAACTTTGGAATGGAGAAAGACGTGAGCTATGAATGAACCTTGAAACTTTAAAGCTATATGATTTCTATGCAATAATTCAATAGAAAATATTTATTTATAATTCTAGTGTACCGATTTAATTTCCCATGATGGTAAGCACATGCATATACAGCTGTGGACTAAATTTCCAAGAAGAATTTAGGTGCAGCTGTTGTCTTTGTGTTTTAGTGAGGACCCCTGCGGAAGTTATATTTCACGGAGTGGCACAAGTGTAACAGTCAAGCCCAGGCAAGGATGTAGCCGTGAAATATGGGGGCAAGGGATAAGCAATAATGTAAACTTTCCCCAAAAGAGGCCATTTTAATGAGCCCACTTGCACTACCAAAGTTCGTGCAGATGCGGTAAAATTTCACCAACAAGAGATTGGGAAAGAGAAAAGAGGGGCGTTGAACCGAGGTGTAAAGTTATGGAAGAAAAGTGGAAAAAGGACTCGATGTCGGGATTCTAGAGTTGCTGGACATCGAGATCCCGTGAGCAAGCCAGAGAGCCCGGGCCAGCAATCGATTCCCCAACCCGCATGCGTCCAGCCTGTTGACATCCTCAGCCTGCTCCCTGTGATTACAGGAGGTAAACTTAATAATATTCATAATTATTATTTGGGTCTCATAATCTTTTGATAAGGAATACTATTTCAAGATTATTGATGAATAGCACAACCAAATAATTGCAGGTCATATTAAGAAACTTATCAAATGATGTATTAATTTGTAAATATTGTACATAATATGTTTTAGTTTAAATATTAGGTATTTTTCTTTAATTACATAGCTTATATTTTACTGTGTTTACCCTTTGATAACGAACACTGGCGTTTGTATTGTAAGTACATTACAACATCCAGTTATAATTCTTTCTATCATACATATCATATGATATGTATGATATAATATGATGATATGATATGTATTCTATGATATATGTGATAGAATGATCCCATGATATGCATGGGGGTATTATATATCGGATGATGCATATCATCCCATGCATATTACCATGGCTTCCAACCAAAACTGAACCGGAAACCAAAAAAAGCAGAAAAAAACGTTATTTTGGAATGAAAATCGGAATTGAATCGAAAAAATATGAGGATATTTCGGTTCGACATATTTTCAGTTATTTTGTTAATGTAACCAACTGATCAATACTTTTTAATTTGAAGTTAGCCATATAATTATTGTCATTACATGTATATTGATGTAGATAAAAATAACATTTTTTTCTAGCCTTATGATGTCATTTCATCATTTCTTATTTTAAACTATTTAAATATCGTCTGCATTATTTTCATACGTTTTATCACTGAACTTAGATGTTACGTAAATAATTTTCTTTTATATTTACCTTAAATAATAGATTATGTACAAATGTTATAATTTGAAATTTAATCAGCGATTATTTTTTGTTGCAATGAAAATTTTATTAACAACAAATTCTATCTACCTCGAGGGTGTAGTGGAAATGATAGTTTCATTCCTTTACTTCCATTAATTACTATGGCAAAAAAATTGGGAAGAACTTAACAATAATTTAAACGTAGCCAAAAGTTGAAAAGTTTGAATTACTTTTCTAAATGAATTCAACGTGATTCCAAACTGCATTCACAGTATCGGGAGACTTTAGTGGAGTATAAAGATAAACTTTATTGAGCATGAACCAAATAATTCTCAGCCAAACAACAAACTATTTTTATATCTGCCTCATAGGGTACTTTACTTCACGGAAAAATTTTCTTTTATATTTTGCTTAAATAATCGATTAGATACATATGTGATAATTTTAAAGTAATCATAGATTATATTTTGTTGGAATATAATTCTCAGCCAAAAAAGAAACCTTTTTTATTTCCTGCCTCATAGGGTACAATTCCGGAAAATTAAAAATTTTACTGATTCCGTCATATGACGGGCTATATGCTAGTTAAATTATAATTTAAGAAATATAACATATATATCTTATTTGCAATTTTACCTTTGAAAGTTCTTCACGGCGAGATTAACAGTTTGTACATAGTTGCTAAAATTTTAGTCAAAGCAGAATACTTAATTAGCTGAGAAAGAATTTTGGCGGACGGAACCTTTCAAAGTCTTTAGAAGTGAAAGGGATTAGGCATTCCTTTGTTTGTATACGCTTCAGAATTTTCATTTGATCATCAGTCTAGTACGAAGTCTTTCATCAATGATGATGACGTGATGATGAGATTTCATTCGTTCCGTATTAGTTCAGTTAAGTAGAAAACAATATTGCATTATTATATTTCACAAAGTTTCACTGTATTTGATGTATAATGAATGAGTTTGGTTTAGATTATACTGCACAATTTTTAATTAGTTTTAACGTGTGGTTGGAAGGTGAGAGATATTAAT
Organism: Pardosa pseudoannulata; assembly: GCA_032207245.1. Lineage (NCBI taxonomy): Eukaryota > Metazoa > Arthropoda > Arachnida > Araneae > Lycosidae > Pardosa > Pardosa pseudoannulata. Next base: position 34,914,907 of record CM063500.1, read on the forward strand.
TAGCATTTTATTTTAATAATCGTGTTTTATAATAATTACTTTAATACAATTTAATAGTGTGCTTAATATAATATTCTAAAAAAAAAAACTAATATTCATTTGTAGTTGACATGTTTCATCAATATACATTTACCAGCAAATGTGCCCCTGCTTCGCTACGGTGAACTTAATATATTATTTTTAAACAAAGATTTTTTTTGTCATGGAAAAACTCTCTAAATTCGTCACAGTTCAGGCATATTTATACATTTGCATATTTATATATTTCCATTTTTAGCGTATTATAACAATATTCAGTTTTTATACTTTAGGTTCAATTAAACTTGAGTTGAACATCAATAAGATGTGAAAGCGTGTGCAAAATAAGAGTGCGAAAATTTGACAATAATTCCGGAGAACTTCAACTGGTTATTAAACATTCTGGACTACCCGGAAGCTGATCAACCATTCTCCAATTCTTTTAAATGATATAGGATCATGCATCGTTTTCGCCTCATGCAAAATTTTTATATAATTTTTTTCTGAATTATGGCTGAATGGTCGAAGCCGTTCGGGATCGGTTTCAAACACAGAATACTTGTCTCATTAGCCAATAATAACGCAGCAAAGCAGTAAATGGTAGAGTTACAAAACAAACCAAAAACATTTTCCCTGAAAATCTTATGACTAAAAACATAAATTGGAATGGATTTCGAACATTAATAATTTTCAAAAACCTTCCTGGGGATATACCTAATAATTTTCCAAATTTTTACGGAGATTTGATGTACGGTTTTTGAGTCTATCGCGTACAGACAGACAGACAGTTCCTTTATATATATATATATATATATATATATATATTCCTGGGGATATATATATATATATATATATAAATATATATTATAGATATATATATTATATATATATATATATATATATATATATAGACAGATATATATATATATATATATATATATATATATATAGAGAGAGAGAGAGAGAGAGAGAGAGAGATTATCAAATCCGAAGGTTGGTAGCCGAGCTGAATGATATTGAACTGTTCTTCAAACCCGGAATGAGCTATTTCGAATTCCACTACGGGAATGGATATTCGGAAGTAGCTTTAAGAAATAAGTTCCGGCTTCATAACTCTCGTATGCAAAACAGTAGACCTTAAAGGTCCAAACCAAACCAAGTCATTATATGCTAGAGTAAAAGTTCTAAATTATATTGAGGTTTCTATATGAAAAAGTGTCACTTTTGTCTAAACCAATTTCTATTATATTCTTCATTTTATATTCGTATTTAAATGATTTCATAGATTTTAAAAACGCGAAACTGATAAATAAATTATTGTTAACATTTGTGGAAATCGAAACGCTAATAGAATGTTTACGAAAAGGGGAAACTGGTACATAATTATAACTTAAGATAATTATAAATTAATTAACTAAAAATAAAAAATATAACTTAGTTTTAGATAAATTTCAACAAATTAAATTATAAATTAAGAAATATAACGTATATTTTTTATTTACAATTTCACTTTTGAAAGTTCTTCATGGCGAGATAAGCAGTTTGTACAAAGTTGCTAAAATTTTAGTCAAAGCAGAATACTTATTTAGCTGAGAAAGAATTTTCGCGGACGGAACCTTTCAAAGTCTTTAGAAGTGAAAGGGATTAGGCATTCCTTTGTTTGTATACGTTTCAGAATTTTCATTTGATCATCAGTCTAGTACGAAGTCTTTCATCAATGATGATGACGTGATGATGAGATTTCATTCGTTCCGTATTAGTTCAGTTAAGTAGAAAACAACATTGCATTATTATATTTCGCAAAGTTTCACTGTATTTGATCTATAATGAATGAGTTTGGTATACATTACATTGCACAATTTTTCATTAGTTTAATTAGTTTCATTAGTGTATGGTTTGAATGAGAGCTATATTAATTAGCATTTTATTTTTATACATCCTGTTACAAAATAATTACTTTAATACAAATTAATAGTGTGTTTATTATAATACTCTAAAAAAAAACTAGTATTCATTTGTAGTTGACATGTTTTATCAATATACATTTACTAGAAAGTGTGCCCCTGCTTCGCTACGGTGAACTTATATATTATTTTTTAAACAAAGATTTTTTTTCATGGAAAAACTCTCTAAATTCGTCACAGTTCAGGCATATTTATACATTTGCATATTTATATATTTCCATTTTTAGCGTATTATAACAATATTCAGTTTTTTATACTTTAGGTTCAATTAAACCTGAGTTGAACATCAATAAGATGTGAAAGCGTGTGCAAAATAAGAGTGCAAATATTTGACAATAATTCCGAAGAACTTCTCCTGGTTATTAAACATTCCAGACTACCCGGAAGTGATCAACCACTGTCTAATTCTTCGAAATGATATAAGATCATGCGTCGTTTTCGCCTCATGCAAAATTTTTATATATTTTTTTCACGAATTATGGCTGAATGGTCGTAGCCGTTCGGGATCGGTTTCACACAGAGGATACTTGTCTCATTAGCCAATAATAACGCAGCAAAGCAGTAAATGGTAGCGCTCCAAAGCAAATAAAAAAAATTCCCCTGAAAATCTTTTTTATTTTTAGCACTGTTCGCAATCTACTTCGGTTATGACTAAAAACATAAATTGGAATGGATTTCGAACGTTAAAAATTTTCAAAAACCTTCGGGATATACCTAATAATTTTCCAAATTTTTACGGCGATTTGATGTATGGTTTTTGAGTCTATCGCTTACAGACAGACAGACACAAATTCATTCATTTATATATAAACATAAATGAATGAATGTACCAAATACTTCTCAGCCAAAAAACAAACTATTTTTATATCTGCCTCATAGGGTACTTTACTTCACTGAACAATTTTCTTTTATATTTATATTAATAATTAAATTAGGTACATATGTGATAATTTTAAACTAATCATGGATTATATTTTGTTGCAATATAATTCTCAGCCAAAAAAAAACCCCCATTTTTTTTCTTGCTTCGTAGGGTACAATTATGGACAATTAAAATATTTACTGATTCCGTCATATGACGGGCTATATGCTAGTTAAATTATAAATTAAGAAATATAAAGTATATTTCTTATTTACAATTTCACCTTTGAAATTTCTTCACTGCGAGATTAACAGTTTGTACATAGTTGCTAAAATTTTAGTCAAAGCAGAATACTTACTTAGCTGAGAAAGAATTTTGGCGGACGGAACCTTTCAAAGTCTTTAGAAGTGAAAGGGATTAGGCATTCCTTTGTTTGTATACGCTTCAGAATTTTCATTTGATCATCAGTCTAGTACGAAGTCTTTCATCAATGATGATGACGTGATGATGAGATTTCATTCGCTCCGTATTAGTTCAGTTAAGTAGAAAACAACATTGTATTATTATATTTCACTAAGTCTCACTGTATTTGATGTATAATGAATCATTATGTAATTAGTTTTAGTGTATTTTCAATTAATTAGCATTTTATTTTTATACATCCTGTTACAAAATAATTACTTTGAAATTTTATAGCTTATTTAATATAATATTCAACAAAAAAATCTAATATCCATTTGTAGTGGGTATTGTTTATCAGTACACATTCTGAACTAAAGTAATATAGCTATAAAAAGTTTTGGTCCTTCTCATAATGCTTGAGTTATTTTGTCTTGTTTTGCTTATCTCCCTTTACTTTTTCATCTATGTAAGATGTAAATTTTAGATTTTTCCTCAAATAATTAGCATTTTATTTTTATACATCCTGTTTCATAATAATTAATTTGAAATTTTATAGCTTATTTAATATAATATTCTACAAAAAAAATCTAATATTCGTTTGTAGTAGATATGTTTTATCAATATACATTCTGAACTAAAGTAAAATAGCTTTAAAAAGTTTTGGTCCTTCTCATAATGCTTGAGTTATTCTGTCTTGTTTTGCTTATCTCCCTTTACTTTTTCATCTATGTAAGATGTAAATTTTAGATTTTTCCTCAAATAATTAGCATTTTATTTTTATACATCCTCTTTCAAAATAATTACTTTGAAATTTTATAGCTTATTTAATATAATATTCAACAAAAAAAATCTAATATCCATTTGTAGTAGATTGTTTATCAATATACATTCTGAACTAAAGTAAAATAGCTTTAAAAAGTTTTGGTCCTTCTCATAATGCTTGAGTTATTTTGTCTTGTTTTGCTTATCTCCCTTTACTTTTTCATCTATGTAAGATGTAAATTTTAGATTTTTCCTCAAATAATTAGCATTTTATTTTTATACATCCTCTTTCAAAATAATTACTTTGAAATTTTATAGCTTATTTAATATAATATTCAACAAAAAAATCTAATATTCATTTGTAGTAGATATGTTTTATCAATATGCATTCTGAACTAAAGTAAAATAGCTTTAAAAAGTTTTGGTCCTTCTCATAATGCTTGAGTTATTTTGTCTTGTTTTGCTTATCTCCCTTTACTTTTTCATCTATGTAAGATGTAAATTTTTGATTTTTCCTCAAATAATTAGCGTTTTATTTTTATACATCCTGTTTCATAATAATTAATTTGAAATTTTATAGCTTATTTAATATAATATTCTACAAAAAAAATCTAATATTCGTTTGTAGTAGATATGTTTTATCAATATACATTCTGAACTAAAGTAAAATAGCTTTATAAAGTTTTGGTCCTTCTCATAATGCTTGAGTTATTTTGTCTTGTTTTGCTTACCTCCAGTTCATTTACTGTTCCATCTATGTACAATGTAAACTTCAGATTTTCCCTTAAAGGTGACTATATGATATCAATACTCTTAACAATTGCTTATAAAACAATCTCAAAAGTCATTAAATATTATACCAATTATTACCTAATTGTTATACTATTACACTAAATATTGTCATTTACACTAAATTAATTATTTACACTAAATAGTATCTTACTAGAATATATCCCCTCATATGATGGGATCATAAAATTTTTAATGTTTCAGAATTGTAAAATACCCTATGAGGCAGGTAAAAATGTGTTTATTTTTTTGCTGAGAATTATCTGGTACAAGATCATTAATTTGTTTGTCTTCATACTCCTCTATCGTCCCCCGATACTGTGAATGTAGTTTATAATCACGTTGGATTCATTTAGACAAAATGTGTAGTTATGTATAAAAAACAAACACACAAATGAACAAACTTCTTAGTTTTCAAAGATATATAACTTAAACGCTAGATATTTATTAGTCTGTGAAATAGACTCCTAGACTTTTATGAAAAGAATTTGTTGTTAATACCGGTGATAAAAGTTTCATTGCAACAAAAAATAATCGATGATTAAATTTAAAATTATCACATATGTACCTAACCTATTATTTATGCCAAATTTAAAAGAAAAGCATTTATGTAATATCTAAGTTCAGTGATAAAACGTATGAAAATAATAGATATTTAAATAATTTAAAATAAGAAATAATTAAATGAGATGGTTAAAGGAATGACGTCATAATGCTAGAAAAAAGGTTATTTTTATCTATTTATTATGTGATAAATTTAATCGCCTGCTTAAAAACGGGAAAAATAGGGCTTGAAAAATGGCCTTAAATGCTCGAAAAGGGGGGGGGGAGATTTCGAAAGTTCTAAAGACTTGCTTTGAATTTTGCTAACCCTAAATCATCAAGAATCCAGTATGTATACCCCTATCTATTCCAGGTCCAACTGCTTCATAAATTCGTGGATAGACGGACAGATAACTTAGGCTATTATTATATACGGGATTGTTGAATTTGTAACTGCTTCGAGTTTGTTTAAAAGCTGTTTAACCTTTTTAATACCAATTTAATACTGTAAAAGAGTATATTACGATGAATTTCATTCTAATCTGCTGTTCTCTTATTTAAAATTGTATCATCATCTCTTACCGCTCAAGTGCTAGTTCTTCTGAGTAGGGATAAATGGATTACATCCCCATATGATTTATCATCAAATTAACCTCCAAGATATGCTATGATTAAGGCTTACTTGTAATTGTTGTAGCTTCGCGAAAAAAATTTGCTTATCAGTAGACTATTTCTTCTTAATTTCTTCATATTATATCCGTATTTAAATACTATGCTATATTCTTAAAACATGAAAATGATAAATAAAATTAAAAACAAAGCAAATTAAAGGAGCTTAGCATACTTTAGTTTACTATTTCTTTTCCTCTTTGGCTTGAAAATGTTCGAATGATGGTATTCCTAAAAGAAGACAACCGGCAGAATGTGACTTTTCTGAATTTCTCTGTTTTTTAACTTGTTACATACATTCGTGGTTTATAACTAATCTGTTGAACATATTTGTATACATTCTTTGTAAATACACCCAAATGATATCAACGTTTGACCACAAATGATTAGAAAATTCATATGATTAAATTCTTAGCTCTAGTATTTAAAATGGAAGATATATAGCAATTGTCATAACGTTCCATTTACTTTCCCTTCAGTTCCTATTTAATTACATAAGCTTCACTTAAAAAATTCCTTATGTGTAACTTTCCTGCCGTGCTCCCAATTATCACGTTGGTGAGGCGAAAAACCCCTTTTTTTAACGCATAAGACGCCCTGGATTTTCAATCAGGTTACATCACACATACCAGGAGCGTCACGTGGTGTCTCCTTGGCGAGCGCTGCGCTGCAATAGCTTTATAATTTTCACCCTTTTTTTCTGATGATATGACATACCCCTCTCCACACATTGGCATGTTTTTAGTCCTGCGCTTGGCGGTATTCCCCCGTGCCACCAGGCCATTGGAATGTTAATGACAATCCCAGCCATCAGTGGTTGCCAGCCGTTGCAGTCCTGCAGACTCAAGATAGTTAGAGAGATTTTTTTTCACTTGCACTTGAGCTTCCCAGACTGCCGGTCCTGATCCAAAGGCTTGATCTTGCACTTAGACTCGCTGCAGAGACATGGAACAGAGGAAGAAACCTAGTATCCTGGTATCCAGTATCCTGAGGAGGAATTCTGAATTCGATCCACCATAATCAGCTTTTTTTTTTTTTGGTCCATTTTTATTTTCTCCCTTTTTATATTAATTTTTATATTTTAAAACAAAAGTTCAATCGTCTTATGTTAATTTTATCTAAATTTCATATCAATATCAATAAAATGTATTCATTCAATAACTTCTCTCTTTTAATTTAATGCCTATTGTGTTCCTTTTTTTTAAATTTAAAATTTAAACTTAAGTTGGCGAAAAGCCAAATTTAATTTATATTAAGTTAAGGGTTAAGGCCATAACGTGTATTGCCACTATGCGTCACCCACTTAATTATTATATTTTTATTGTCTTTTCTATGGGTTTCTCTTTCAGGTACAAACAATCCTAGTTCCCCATAGAAAACCACTTAATTCCACAGTCAACAACCTATTACCAGTAAAAAATAACAGCACAGAATTAAAACATTAGCACAGCAATATAATTACCAAAGCACAAGAATGTTGGTTAAATGATAAAATTTTCCACAAATGCTTTACATTTTTATAGGAAATTATTATTACAAATTATTATTAATTTGCTAACTTGTAACCACAATTAGATTACATTTAGTCAATTATACCTATTATATGAACGTCAAGGATAATATTGGTGCCGCGGTTGAAATTGGAAAACTCCTGTGTTTTCATGGCTATTAAACATGAAATAAAATTTCAGGCTGTTTCTTTAAACCAGATAAGTTAATGTTTGCACAAGCTTAAGGCATGACCCCAGAGATACAAGATGTTTTTGAAAAAAAAGTAAAATGAACCTTTGCCATACAATCTGAGAGAATTACTAGCTAATGGTGTCAGTCTCAATACGTGAGCAATACTATAAACAATTAGTGAAGCATAAAGCTGAGCAAGGACACTAGTCTAAAAACAGTTATCAACAACTTAAATCAACAAAAAACAGACTATCGTTGTCCAATAAGAAATATCATTACTGGATTCCAGAAGACTAGATTTATGTATGTCGCGATAAAATGCATTTTATGCAAGGGTTCCTATAAACAATTCTTGTTGGTTCCTTTTTGCTGGGAGGTTAACAGGCAGGATAGAAGTGCGAAGTCAGGAGCATCAATCCCCCTCCTGAGGTTGATATAAATCAGGAATATTCTCGAACATGTCATCAAGGACGGAGTACGCTTGTCAGGGTAAACAGCCATCTGGGATGTGTCAAACATTTGACTGACAGAGAGTTTGGGAACCCATCGATGAAAAAAATCTTAAGCATCTTAAGCACTTTGAAAAGTAGATCTTTTTGGAATTATTGTACAACTGAAGGAACAGGCAGCTTAGTTCGTTTGAGAAAATAACAAACGTAAAAAATACAAGTCAATACTCGATTATAAAAAATTGGACCTTTGTGGCATTCATAGGCTGATAGTTTCATAGTTTCAACAAGAGTTTACTCTATATCATAATTTTAAGCCTGGAAATGTTTTTTAAGTAAAGAAATTATAAATGTTTTGTATGTTAGCGTAGTAATTCTTCACATGTAAAATCCCAATGACAACTTTCGGAGCATTGTTGGGGTAGAATTGACCCAACGAAGTAGCCAACCAAGAGTGAGTTTATTGACAATATGATAAAAGTTTGGTTTTGCGATGACGAAGTAAAAATAATGAATTTTAAATTAGTAAAATCAAATAAGAGACGTGTTTAGGGTAACATTAAAGAATGATATATTTGCTACTATATAGATATAATATGGTTGTAAATGAAAATATACTAGTTAAACTACATATGTAAACATTTTTTGTCTACTCTTACTAATTTGCATAATAACGTATGCTTCATTAACTTTAGCATGAAATTTAAACAAAGATATGTACAAAGATATTTTACTCTATTGCCAACCTGTTCGATAGAGGATATATCTTCCTTATTAACATTACCCTAGATCACTTTAATCTGGCTATAAATTTCTTACAGTTTAAGCAAAATTCTCATGCAAAAAATCCTCCTTACTGAACCAGCCATTTTTAAAAGCACAGCAAACAAACATTCATACATACAGACAATTTAACATAAAGAGTCAACTGTGTAACGAATTTGCTTGCTTGAAATTTATCTACAGGTGTTATCAAAATAATGAAAACACCTGTGAATAAAAGAAAAATTTAAGAGTACGTTTTGTAAATATTAAAATATAATCCTCATTGAATGTTTTTTATTTTAAAAAGTCTATATCATGGTGGCTAGAGGTAGCTTTAGTAAAGTTCCTTTCGCTTTGGATTTTTATCAAGAGCGTAAACTGTTGGATTTCACAGCCTTTCAAAGAAAACAAATAGTAGGATATATACTAATTGGAACAACTGTTACTAAAACAACCCAACTTTTAAGTGTTCCTAGAGAAACGTTGTCTGTCGTGGCAAGACAAGCTCCGGAAAGGTAAATTAGTGGACTGAAGGAGAAGATGAGTGAAAGAGACCGATAGGTATTGAAGCGGATTGTAATGACTAAAATGAAAACAATTACAGTAAAAGTGACCGCAGAGCTGAATTACTATCTAGATTCTTCAGGGTAAATAGTCACAGTAAAGATACACCTTCATAGACGGAACATTTACGTCATAAGAGCAATTCCTAAAGTACCCGTCACTAGCGTCAAAACCAAAAGTCATCTACAGTGATAGCATACCTATAAAAACTAGTCGATTGATAAGTGGAAGATATACGAATCCTCATTCACACTTTTTCCACAACAGAACATGTGACCATTTGGAGGACACCTTCACAACCATATGGTAGTTTTTGTATCTTTCCAACTGTCAAGTATAAAGGTGGGTTTACCATGGTATGATCAAACGTGGCATGGTTTTCTGCTGATCAGTCTTAACCATGAAATTAAAGATAACTGGCGAAGAGTATAAACAAGTTTCATTCGAGAAAGTCCATTTTTTTCATACAATCTTTGTTTCCTGTTGCAGATGGAATTTTTCAGGAAGATAATACTCCTATTCAAGCAGTGGGACTTGAACAGTTGTAGTTTGATGAACATGAGAATGAAGTGCAATTTCTACCTCTGCACTATCCATTTAGCTCAATATCCTGGAACCCTTCAAATCTGTTTCAAAGCGTGCAATCTAGAATTGATATTCGCTCTCGATATTTCTACTGGTACTTTCACAATATCCCCACAGCGAATAGTACAATATTATTCTGATCACTTTTCATCATTTGTATGATACTATTATTGTGTATTGTGAGAACCCACTTTTACATGCCTAGGTTGATTCTACGGCATATTATCAAATGATTCCCTATAAATCTAGGGTATATGGATTATTTTGATAACCACCTGTATATAAAAGAAGCTACATATTAATCCAATGTTTAATATTTTATAGTTTTTAAATCATTAAATAATCTATGATTCTGCAAAACACTCAACACTTTAAAAAAGAAAACCAATCACAGACAAAATGTCGACAAACTTCAAAAAGATATAAAGTATTAAAAGAATATTTTGAAGTTATATAAAATATAAAAAGCGATAAATTGAACAAAAAAAAAGACTTTTAATTTTTTAAATAATAAACCATAACATAAAATCCCTTTTTTAATTAAAAACATTAATCAGAAGATTGAAAACTTTGACTCTATTGACTCTATTATTAAAATATATGTCTAGCTTAACGTTTTCAGAACAAAACATTTTTTCAATTTTTTTTTTGTCATTTTAAAGATTTATAGTTCTTTTAATTTCTCTATCTTAGGAATTTTAAAGCTAAAATGTTTTAATTTAAAAGTTATTGAAGGCTAGATGGTTAATTTTTTCCATATAAAAACTTAAACGATTCTCTGACACAAAAATAGTTGAGATTTTAAATCATCTGAAGAATGAGTCATAAATATGAAGCAATTCAGAAAAAAGAAAGCAAAAAATAGTGAATAGTGTCACGGAATTTTTTGAAAAGCATTTTTAATAATAGAATGGTAAAATTATTTCGAACTTTGAACGCTTTCATCATGATGTATTGTTTTCATTTTTTTATAAATAATATTTAACCCGGAAATACTCGAGCAATACTCGACTTTAGACACTTAATTTCTTACCGATTCTGCCTCATCACACCTTTTTGTTACAATCGGGAGACATCTTCTAACTGATATTTATATGCTTTACCTCTTATTGGGTACAGTTATAAGCA
>CM063500.1:34933589-34951089 GCA_032207245.1 Pardosa pseudoannulata
TGACTTTCCAGTCTAAGAGTCCAGCAGTGAGTGCTTACAGCTCCTGCTTTCCCCCCCCCAGGAAACCTCGGTCTCAGGGGTTGTCATTTCTTCCCCCTTTCTTTGACCTCCGTTTTGGGGTTAATCTACAGCCCTTAGCTCCTGGTTGACGAGGAACACAAAGCTTCTATTCTTTTTTGCTAGTCTGTACACAATCGCCCTGTTTGACACATTCTAATGTTCGGGTATCAAGTAGACCATTATTTGAACAAAATTAAAGATGCTTCCGATTATCCAACGTTTAAGGACAATACCCTATCAACAGTACTCACACAGTATTTTCAGTACTCATCTTTGCAAAGCATGACACTGGCGAGTCACGTACAGTTATTATTTTCTTAAATAGTATTTTTTACGACTATGACTACAAAGATAATATGATCCTAATTTAATATATAACAGATCAGAAGAAAGCATAGCTTAGAGTTTGAGTTTGATTTGATTTCGAGAGGTACAGTCAACTCTTTAGTAACACGAGGGGTAATGAGACTGGACCGACTGCTTAACCCCTTGAGGTAAATGCTATTCAAGTCGACCGTTCTGAAAACCAGTGGACATTTATGCCATCTAGTAATTAAATCAAGCATTTAAAAATTAAAATAAAATATTCAGACCTCCTATTACGCATACGCGACTCTGGTTTCTAAATATTAACTGTAGATCATCGAGTGGACGCTGGACTGATAAGAAATGAAATCGCTGCGTCGTGTATATGAGATGTTGATCGAGGGGGTTAAAGGCGAATCCGAAAGTTTATGCTATTGTGGGAATCCAACCAATAAATTTTGGTAACGAAGAGTATTGATACAGTACAACTATATTATTATTGACTACAGCACCTACTTGTACAACTATATTATTATTTTTATTTTTATTATTTATTATATTCCCAATAAAATATTCTTTTAGTTAGTCTTGCAATAAGTAATAATCATGTATGCAATAACATTGTTTTTATTATTATTCTGATTATTAAAATATCGTGACTAACACTACTACTATGAATAATCTAAGAATGAAATATTATATTATTGATATTATAATATTAATCTTATAAATATAATTTCCGAAAAAAAACAGTTTTTAGTACTAATTACGTAGTATAATGTGGTGAGGTGGTTTAGATCCTTCTAATTAATATAAATAAAACGGGAAGTTGAAATGCTTGGGATTTAAATCTGACCTCATCACATCTTTTATAAAGGAGAGAGAACCTATAAAAATTAATTGAATGGATTCGTCGTGTGCGGGATTCTGATCCCAGATTTAGATTAGGATTCTGTCTCCGTTCATGACAGTAAATATGAATGTACTTTTGTGGAATTGTTTATGAGTCCCTAAGGAACAAAAGTTAAAAGTTTGTGAAGCGTCGGGACTGCTCAATTCGAAGCGGTAAGGTTTCTCCCATATTTGCGTTTTAAAGGCAGGGAAATGATGACCAATTAATACGTACAGCTCTGTTGATTAAAGCAAGAGTAAAGAGAAAGACCAGAGATAAAAAGGATATTAAAAAAAAGAAAAAAGAGAGAATATGGTTGAACAGTTAGTTATTTGAAGAGCAGAGATCTTCAGTCGGAGATCCGAGTACGATAGTTGGAGAGCAGAATACGATAGTTGGAGTTCAGAAGTTGGAGAGCAGAGTTCGGGAGATCAAGTGGAGAATCTTGGGTCCGACAGAGACTACGGAATGATAACGAGTAGGACATCTTTCCTCTACCAGAAAGTGTTCCAGTGCCACAGCCTTCCAGTCTCAGCCCAATGATTAAAAAGTTACCCCAAACCAGAGGTGGAACTGAAGTCTGCAATGCCATCCCACCAGTCGACATTACCTTCACAGGTGTCCACATATTTTAATCATCTCCAAGTCTAAAGAGCTCCCGTCCACGGGTGTTCCTGATGCACAGCCTTGCAGATCCACAAAGGTACTGGCTATCAAAATTCGAACTTAGAATTAGGTCCTGTTTCTTCCTTTCCCGTAAATATTTAATGCCTGCTTATTTTAAATTTTGGATAAGGTGGCCTATGATATTACAGAATTTTGAAAGGCAACTTTGTGAAATTTGATAAATTCTGTATACGAATATATAAATAGTGTAACAATAAATGTTCTTACTTTTTATTTAAAACTATTGAACTTTGTATTTATTTTAGTGTGTTTTAGCAACAACTTTTACTTAGCTTATTAGTTTAAAAATCAGTCTGTAGTCTCAGAAAATGTGGTTGAATTTAAAATTTAAGTAATATTCACAACTCAATCTAAATCAATTTAGTCTTCGACTAACCAAATATTGATCACTATAATTGATCACAGGTAAAATACCTAAATTTAATGAGAACTACACGATATATAATACATATTCAATAATAGTATAACATATTTTATCCAGTATAAATATGTTTTATATATTACAGAAAAGAAATGAAAATTCTTTGTCCTATTACTTATATTAAAAAATATCTAATACTTTTCATTAATACTTAACAGAAGTAAAGTAGTATTATATATTTCTAGTAAATCTCACCATAGCAATGAATTAAGCAATTTTCGCAACGCAATCCAAATAAATTTAGTCTTAGACTAACCAAATATTGAACACTATAATTGATCACAGGTAAAATACCTAAATTTAATAAGTGCTAAACTACGTATAATACATATTTAATAATAGTATAACATATTTAATTCTGTATAAATATGTTTTATGTATTATAGAAAAGAAATGAAAATTCTTTGTCCTATTATATATATTAAAAATATCTAATACTTTTGATTAATACTTAACAAAAAGAAAGTAGAAATTATCTATTTCTAGTAAATCTCTCCATAGCAGTGAATTAAATAATTTTCACAACGCAATCCAAATAAATTTAGTCTTAGACTAACCAAATATTGAACACTATAATTGATCACAGGTAAAATACCTAAATTTAATAAGTGCTAAACTACGTATAATACATATTTAATAATAGCATAAAATATTTAATTCTGTATAAAAATGTTTTATAAATTATAGAAAAGAATTGAAAATTCTTTATCCTATTATATATATTAAAAAATATCTAATACTTTTGATTAATACTTAACAAAAAGAAAGTAGAAATTATCTATTTCTAGTAAATCTCTCCATAGCAGTGAATTAAATAATTTTCACAACGCAATCCAAATAAATTTAGTCTTAGACTAACCAAATATTGAACACTATAATTGATCACAGGTAAAATACCTAAATTTAATAAGTGCTAAACTACGTATAATACATATTTAATAATAGCATAAAATATTTAATTCTGTATAAATATGTTTTATAAATTACAGAAAAGAATTGAAAATTCTTTATCCTATTATATATATTAAAAAATATCTAATACTTTTGATTATTACTTAACAAAAAGAAAGCAGAAATTATCTATTTCTAGTAAATCTCTCCATCGCAGTGAATTAAGTAATTTTCACAACGCAATTCAAATAAATTTAGTCTTAGACTAACCAAATATTGAACACTATAATTGATCACAGGTAAAATACTTAAATTTAATGAGAGCTGCATGACATACAATACATATTTAATAATGGTATAACAGATTTGATTTAGTATAAATATATTTTATAAATTACAGAAAAAAATTGAAAATTCCTTTCCTATTATATATATTAAAAGTATCTATTATTTTTGATTAATACTTAACAAAAAGAAAGTAGAAATTATCTATTTCTAGTAAATCTCTCCATTGCAGTGAATTTAGTAATTTTCACAACGCAATTCAAATAAATTTAGTCTTAGACTAACCAAATATTGAACACTATAAATGATCACAGGTAAAATACCTAAATTTAATGAGAGCTAAGTGACATATAATACATATTAAATGATAGTATAACATATTTAATTTAGTATAAATATATTTTATAAATTGAATTTAAGAATTGAATTTTTTTTTGTCCTATTATATATATATATATATATATATATATATATATATATATATATATATATATATATATATATATATATATATATATATATATATATATATATATATATATATATATATATATATATATATATATATATATATATATATATATATAATATATATATATATATATATAATAGTTTTGATTAATACTTAACAAAAAGAAAATAGAAATTATCTAGATGTAGTAAATCTATCCATTGCAATTAATTAAAAATATTAAGTTATTTCTTGATATAGTCTTTATTTTTCATACAAAGTTTAAAAAAATGTATCTCTTCGATACAAAAAAAAAAGGTGAGATTAAAATGAATGAGCGGCCTTATGCAGAGCAAAAAGGGTGAGAGGAGAGAAAAACTGAAAGTGACACCTGTCACGGAATTTTTGAAAACATAATGTTCGGAAGTGAACAGTGAAATCAACTCGTACTTTCAGGACATTCATCATGTTGTAAAGTGCCATCATTAAAGAGACAAGAAAATGTGTTTAAACTGTTAAAAGAGAGACTGAAATTTGGTTGAGAACAGATCAACACCTGTGAAATATTTTCCAAATGTAAAATGTAGAGTAGTGGGTTATTTTTACTATGATACATGTTAGTTGTAAAATAAAAGACAATTTTGAATATGTGCTTTTTTTCTGAATTCTCCTTTTATTCCTTATACGTTTGATTAAATTGTAAAATAAATTGAGAAGAAATTAGGTACGTATACACACATTTATACACACACATTATATATGTTATGATATTTTTACATTAAAAAACTAACTAACATTATTATATCTATCCTAAAATAACTTTTGAACAATTATATCCTTTTCTGACAAATTTGGAAACTATCTTTGGTTTCTTCTATCAAATTCGAGATCCTGAAAACACCAAAATAAATTTTTGCTGGTCCAGCTCTGCTTATATAATGCTTTATATAATTAGTTTAACTTCCTCCACGTCATTAAGCATCACCACTTGTTTAACCATTATTAACTTTGATTGGCTGGTTCACACATAAATTCTAATGTACGGATTTTTCCCTCGAGAAGTCTTCGAGAGATAATGCAAAAATAAATTCCATTCCTGTCTTCTAAAATTCTTTTTTTATTGATTCGGCTGCGTTTTTACTCACGATTGCACCCAATCCAATGAAGATTCTCTTACCTTTCTAATTTTAACTTACACACACACATACATATATATATATATATACATATATATATATACATATATATATACATACATACATATATACACTGTCTACCAATAAGTATTTGGTCACCTATGCAAATAAAGATATCTGCGGTCCTGCGATACGTCACGGCATTTACCGGTATACATAGTGTGGGAAAAAGCATCGGAATTAGTCGCATGCAGTGCCGAGTCGGCAGACCAAAGAAACTGGGAGATAGAGACCGACGACTGCTGTCCAGAGAAATTCAGAAAAACCGCACTCAACCGATGGCTCTCATCCGCGAGGAGTTTCAACAGGTATCCAGGAGTATTGTTTCAATGAATAACATCCGTAAGGAATAACATCTGCTTGGTTTTCATGGTCTTGCTGCTGACCATAAGCCTTTGATCCCAAAATCCAACCTCGCTGCTCCGTAAATGTGATGCAAAGCACATCGAAATTGGACCATAGATCACAAGAAATTAGTTCTTTGGAGCGACGAATCATGGTGTACCCTTTACCATTCGGATGGCAGGATCTATGTCTGGCGTCTGCGTGAAGAACGTCTTCTGCCAGAATGTGTCAATAGTCAAGTTCGGAAGAGGTGGAAATATGGTCTGGGGGTGTTTCTCCTGGTATAGTCTGGTATGTATGACAACATGCTTCCTACGTTATGGCAGTTTTACGGGTTGGACCCCTGTTACTTGCAGGATGACAATGGAAGTTGTCATGTTTCGAGGTTAACAAAGGCCTGGTATGGTGGGAATGCAGTTCATCGATTGGACTGGCCTGCTAAGAACCCAGACATGAAACCTATCGAGAACTTATAGGACGAGTTGGATAGCCGAATTAAGGGCTGCACTACCCGCCCAAAATGGGTGATTTAAATTGTATGTCTACTCCAAGCCGAGTGGAAGACAATACCACTAGCTGTAATACAAAAACTTGTGGAAAGTGTGCCTCGGAGGGTTCCCGCTGTAATTGCCTCTCGTGGAGGCTCTACCAACAATCAATTTTGAGAAAAGTTAGTTTTTCTTTTCTATCACTGGTGTCCAAATACTTATTGGTAGACAGTGTATATGTAATGATTTTTTATCACTTTTGCCTGAAGATTCTATTTTCCTGGTAATTCTTTTTAAGGATCCCTAGGAAATATAATCGAATGTTTGCTAGAAGAAATTCTTCCGGTCCCATATCTAAAAAAAGAGTTCTAACGCATGGGTTACATCACCCACGTGACTTCAAATAATAGCTGATTGGTCGGCATTAATGACTATTAAAGAAGATGTCTGGAAATTCAAATCAGTTTCGTATAATGTTTCGATAGAGTCCTATTACAGTTCCGTTCTGTCACAGTTCCGGCAAACTGATGTAGAACGAGTGTTCTGGTAGTTTCGATATTTCACTGAATAAACGAAGTTAGATTCAAATTTCCAGTGTCTTGATTGCCTTCTTATCACGAAGTTTCACGACTTCAGAGTGGCAATAATTGACCATAACCCCACTTCGTAATGATGCAATAAGTCTTATATATATATATATATCTATATCTATATCTATCTATCTATCTATCTATCTATCTATCTATCTATCTATCTATATCTATCTCTCTATCTATATATATGTATATATATATATATATATATATATATATATATATATATATATATATTCAGGAGTCTTTATAATTCGAATTTTCATTGTTTTAGTTTCCCATAAATCCGAATTAAATCCGAATTATCGAAGAAAAAAAATGAACTGCAATTTCGGGGTTTTGTGCAAAATATTCTACATTCATTTGTAGGTTTAGTTTCTTTTCACACACACATGCATACACACGCATATATATATATATATATATATATATATATATATATATATATATATATATATATATATATATATATATATATATATATATATATATATATATATAAAGTAACTGCTTGTTGAATAATTTAGTGCTTAATAATGTTTATATTTTGAAATATTAGGAATTTACGTGACTCAGCCTGAGATAGGTAATGAATTGATAAATGCAAAACTTATTTGACCAATAATAAACATTGATTTCATATTTTCTTATATATGACCAATTAACTATTTAGACAATAATTTAGCGATTCTAAATATTGATTTTACTTCGTAAATTATATTTGATTCTACAATGCCTCTAGCTACACATATTTAGAATCTTTCAAGTCCCGAAAAATAATGCCTAATATAGAATCATGAAGTTTATTGGTTATTAAATAAAAAAAAATAATAATTATTTTCTGGGTTGTTAATTAAAAAACGATTGACTCTTCGGTTGAGTAATATTGCAATGCATGTCGTGTTGCTCTCGTTTATATTTAGGTATTAACCTGTGATCAAATGTATTGTGGTATTTATTTTGGTTAGTCACAAAGACTAAGTATTATTTTAGTTGTGTTATGTAAAATATTTATGTACTAAATTCAACCACGGGTTCTGAGAGACTACAGACTTAAAATAATCTAAAAAAAAAGCTAAATCAAAAGTAACTAAAATCAGCTTAAAAATAAAAAAGGCAAATTTATTATAATGATATATATACATCTATATATAAACAATCTGATTTAATCTTCATAAAATTTACTTTATCAACACATGCAATTTAGGTTCCACACTAATTATATATACATATATATATAAATATATATATATATATATATATATATATATATATATATATATATATATATATATATATATATATGTATATGTATATATATATACACATCACACACACACACACACACATATATATATATATATATGTGTGTGTGTGTGTGTTTAAGAGAGGACCTAATCTCAATTTCAAATATATGTAAAAAGGGGTAACTTTGTGGGTTAATATGGTGTGCCAGGAACACAGCTGGATGAGAGCTAATCAGGACTGGGTATGTGTGGTAGCAAATTTCAATCTTCCGTCGGTCTGATCAGGGGTTTCCTTCTGAGTATTTTTGGTGCGGCCGTAATATTTCACACAGGAACTCTGCTGGTAGCCGAGAGATGTTCCAAACGTTTTCGGAGTCTCTGTCGAACTCAAGGCTATTCTCCTTGGGCTCCCGAAGTCTCACTGTCACAATCGTCTCCTACGACTTCTGACCTCTCCGCTCTCCTCGATTCCACTCCACTCTCGAACAACCCCTTTTTAGACTTTTCTTATTTTATATTAATTTCATCTTTGTTCCATCTTCCTTCTTTTCTATCAATCGGGATAGTTGTAAAAATCTAACTGGTCTCCTTAGCCCCGCCTTGAAACCGCCAACATGGAAAAATCTTGTCCCTTCAAATTGGGCACTGTCCCTTAGGGACTCATAAATAACTCCACAAAGGAACATTCTTATTTAGTGTCATGTATAGAGACACGATTCTAATTTGGGACTGGGATCAGAAACCCGTCCTAGAATCCCGCACAAGACGAAAACAGTTGAAATAACTTTTATTGTCATTTCCCCTTTACAAAAGATGTGACGAGGTCTGATTTTGAACCCAAGCATTTTACTTCTCGTATTAATTAATACATTATATTACGGATTTAAATCGACTCATCACAATGTGAACGTACCAACGTATGAGGGTGGGATGAAAAGTCTCCTGCCTCACTTGGAGATGGAATTCTGAAGATCAGTTTTACAATGGCACTTTAAACAGCAGTTTTATTTAATATTTCCGGCATATTTCAATTGCGTGTATTTGAATCTCACTGTGGCATGGATGTTCGTAGCCATTCGTAATCGGATATAAGCAGTATATCCCGGTCTCATTAGCTTTCGTGTTGCATAAAAGTATATCCTAGTGCTCCAAACCATTCAATAATTAAGTATGAATCTGTAATTATCAGCATTTTAAAGACTTTTATTACGGGATTAACTACTTGTTTCAAAATATTTTATATTCCTAATTTATTATAAAAATATTGTATTGATTCAATTAGTAACACAAGAACTCAAAATATCTGCTTATTTATATTCAAAGATATAGGGTAAAAACTATAAGATAAAACGAAAGTATGATTTTAATTTTAAAATAAAAAGTTAGTATGTGTTATTTGATGTAACTGTTTTGATGGATATATATTTTAATACATTTTAATAGGGATATATGATTTTGATGCATTTTCATAAGGATATATTGTTGAATATCTTTGATATTAAATAAATTGTTATGATGCATTCGTATGATATGATTTTTTCTAAAATTGCTAAAATTGCTATTAAACAAATAATACAAGAAATGATATAATTTGTTTAGAATGGTTCAAAGCACATTACATATAAATTGTTTTAAAGTATAAAATTGTGGTATTTATTAGGTTGTTGGTTATTTTATAAAGGTATATTACCGCAGTACAATATTTTTAACAAATTCATACATAAAATACTACGTTAATTTAATAATCATACATAAAATTTAGCGATTTACAAATACCTTACTAATCATAATTTAATATAAAATAAACTCATCAATAATTTAAGCATTGAAATAAAAAGAAATTTTTCATTTAGCTTTATTATAAGGAATCACTGTTCTAAATATATTCATGATAATATTGATTCATTGATTTTTTTTTATTAACGCTATACTTTTATATACATTCTTGTTCATCGAATTACTGGATTAGATGTCACTTAATTACAGTTTTTTATATGTGTTATTATAAATATATGTTTATTATGAGTTTAATTTATTATATTCGATAGGTTTTACATATTTGTGTAAATAGAAATGATATAAAAAGTCAAAATATATATTTCATTTTTTTGAAAAATTTTACACATTTTAAAACAAGGCATGTATATGTTGAGTTTCTAATTTTTTAATATTTAATGTCCTATTTTACGAAAATTTTGTAACAGAATTTCATAATATCGAAATTTAAGAAATTTGACCCCGTGGCACATTGCTGTCAGCAATAAAATCAACAAGCTTTTCATTACTTTAAAAGACCATTGGATTTGAGTTATGAGCATTTACCCAGTAAAGTAGTTTCCGACATTTCGACGCCTTTGGTGACACCTTATATAAATGATGCATTTCCACAAAGACAGTTGGATGCAAAACATCACGCTCAGAAGAATAATACATCAGTCCAGATGTCAAGATGTTACTGTCAGAATTTGTCAAGATGATATTGTTGGAGCATTTTTTCCTTAGACCTAAGTTTCAAATTTTCTGAATGTATGTGTGTGTGTTCACGGTGTTCCTGAATTTATGGACCAAATTTTAAGAGTGGGTAAAATACACATAGGATCCAATTTTTAAATAATAATGGGGGGAGGGTCAGAAATGAAAAGTTTATTTAAAAAAACTGAAAATGTTTAGAGAAAAGAAAATAAATTCTTAACATACATCATATAACAGTAAATACTGAAACATCTGACCATTAACTTTGTAAAATTCTGTAAGTGTCGATTCAGTGATCAGGGTACGGTGTAAACCTCTATAGATTGTTCTAGGTGGACCCAGAACTTTCATTAGATTAATCAAAATCTAATTTTTTATTCTGAGGACACTGCAAGATACTCGTCTACAAGACTTCAAACCACACAGACTCCGATATGAACATCATTACAAAATATCCATTTGCTGCTACAACAATTCATGAAACACATGGCATAATTTAAAAGGTATGTCAATCATTTTCTAGATGCTATCAGTGAATTTATGGACCAAATTTTAAGGGTGGGTAAAATACACATAAGACCCTATTTTTTAATAGTAAGAGGGGGAGGGTCAGAAATGAAAAGTTTATGTAAAATCATAAAATGGTTAGAGAAAAAAAAAGCTCTTTACATACATCATGTAACAGTAAATACTGAAACATCTGATCATTAACTTTGATAAAATTCTTAAGTATCGATTCAGTGATCAGTACTTTGTGATTCTTTATATATTGGTCGAGGTGGACCCAGAACTTTCATTAGATTTATCAAAAACCGATTTTTTATTCTGGGGACACTACAAGACACTTGTCTACAAGACTTCAAATGACTATGACTCTGATATGGACATCATTGCAAAACATCCAGTTGCTGCTACAACTATTCATGAAACACATGACATAATTGAAAGGGTTTGTCAATCACTTTCTAATCTCTACCAGTGAATTTATAGACCAAATTTTAAGGTTTGTAAAACACATAGTATTGTATTTTTGAATAGTAATGGGGGGAGGGTCAGAGATGAAAAGTTTACGTAAGAAACAGAAAATGTTTAGCGAAAATAAAATGAACTCTCTACATACATCATATAAGAGTAAATACCAAAATATCTGACCATTAACTTTGATAAAACTCTGTTAATGTCGATTCAGTGATCAGGTTACGTTGTGATTCTTTATACATTGTCGAGGTGGACCCAGAACTTTCATTAGATTTATCAAAAACGGCTTTTTTATTCTGGGGACACTACAAGACACTCGTCTACAAGACTCCAAATGTCTGTGACTCTGATATGGACATCATTGCAAAACATCCAGTTGCTGCTACAACTATTCATGAATACATGACATTATTGAAAGGTTATGTCAATCAATTTCTGGTTGCTACCAGGTTGCTGTACGAATGTTGGTGTTCAAAACATTTCAGCTGATTATAATATTATATAGATATAGAACCATTTTTTTTCTTTCATTAGCTTTTCCTGTTTTTTGGTTATATCTTTCATTTCTGATCTCTCATTAGGCGAATTTTATAAATATTAATATAATTATTAAGTACTTCGTGTTATGTATTTTAATATCTAAAAGTGTGTCTTAGAAACATTAATATCTTGAAAACAAATTGTGCGAAAGTTTTAAAAACCACTTACAATTACTTCTATAACCCTTTATAAATCTGGCATCTCGTAAGACTGACCTTTTTGCATATTCCTTGACATGAAATCGCGATTCGCTGTGAACTAACATATTTTTATCCATCCATCTAAGTCTGCAGCGAATTGCATACTCTTCAATTCTGATTGGCTTCCGGTAATTAACATTTTCATCTTCGTGCTTAACTTTTGGAAGTGAGTGTATGTTGTATAACAAAAACCATAATGGTTTGGTTTAGTTTGTTTTGGAGTGCTACGGTCTACTTTTTACAACACGAGCAAAAATCATAATGAATGAGAATTTTGAGTTTGAATTCTGGTTTGGAGAACTACGGTCTACTTTTTTGCAACACGAGGGGCAATGAGACCGAAACCTACTGCTTAAATCCGATTCCGAACGGCTACGAACATTCATGCCACAGTGAGAACCGCAGAACCTGCAGAACTACGGTACAGCAGATCAGTCATGTAAACTCTCAGCCATCGTTCGGCCATAATAAATGAAAGTAATCCAGACAATAAAGTTTAAGGTCATTGAAATGATTATGAAGAATCAGTAAATATGCATTTACCTGATACTGATAATGAAAATAATGGTAGTGAAATATTACCAAGAAAACAAAAACATGCTTGGGGACTAATAAGTGATATTAGTGAACCTTCTGGAATCACCAACACATTATCGGAAGAATGGATTTAGAAGAAAATACATAATGTGCCGGAAATTAAAAAAAATTACAGGAATGCCTTGTGTAATTCTCTGATTATTCAAAATTGTGTTCTAATCCTTAATCAGAGGCTTTTGAAGAACTATTGAATATGAACTTTTGGGTATGTTATCAACAGAAACTAACAGGAAGGCTGAAGAAGAAATAAAGTAAGAACATTGCCTAAGCAAGAAAATAGATGTACAATGGTTACCTGTAGCTGTCTTCGAAATAAAAACATATTTCGAGCTATGTATTATTATGTCGTATTATTATGTGACAAATCAGATTAACCCCTTCCGGTAAAATGACGAGTCTAGCTCGTCATTAGTTTTTCATTCCATACCGCGCAATGACGAGCTACACTCGTCATGCGATTAAAGTTACTGTTAAATATGATAACTAATTTAGCTTAAAATTTCTAGTGTACTGAATTTGGCAACACTTTTATCACTTGTGAAAATCACAAGTCACTATTGCATATTGTTTACTTGGTACAAGTCATTGCCAAATTAATGAGTCAGAATAAAAGAAAACCTACTAAGAAATGCTATGTGTGTTACAAGAATCAAATTAAAAGTGAGACTACTTGGCGGTGTAAACAATTAAGAATTCCTTTGCACTTTGTTTTGAAAAGTACCATTAGCTTGAAGACTATTATCTGTATACCTTATTAATGTTTTGCTTTGATATTTTCTTAATTTTACTGTTTCTGATATTATTTAACACTATGTAAAAAGTGGATTTTAATTAAGAATATGTAAGAATTGTAAAATGAAACAAGTTTTTTAAATAAAAATTAAATGGTTATTTCATGCACAGTTTTTCATTATTAAATCATACCGGAAGGGGTTAACAGCTTGTCTGTGACGCCAGAACTCAGTTCGGGTAACGCAAATGCGCCAAATCTGAAATGTCCGACCTGAGTTCGGGAAAAAGAAAAAACGGTTATTTCAGTTCCTTGAAGTCCAAAATTAGTTTGTCCAATCCATAATATTTAATTTCCCCTTTTCCAATAGATAGAGATACTTTCCCTAGAAAAGTTCAGCAATTTTGGTCTATTTCTCGCCATTTTTCGGTTACTGTAAAGAATTTACGAAATCCAAATGAATCTGAGAAATATGGAATTATTGACATTAACTATATTGTTGTATTAGTTTATTATATTTATTAAGAAAATGTCATTTGATTTAATTTTGCTGTAATTTAAGGTAAAATTTCTGTACTCCATTTCCTTATCTGTGAAAATATTGAAAAAGGTAGATATTTCGTTTCATTTTTTTAAAATAATCTATTTCTAACATTTTGATGATAAAAACGAACGAAATGAAAGAGAAAACTTTTTTTCTATTTTTGGCACGCTTTTCTCAAATATATTCTAAATGCAAGTGGGTTAAGAACTATAAAATGAAACAAGTTTCTTGAACTAAATCTTAAATGATTATTTTATGCACAGTTTTTCATTTTTAAATCATACCGGAAGGCGTTAATATTGCCATGATATTATTAACCATAATTAAAAACATTCGTAACAGGCTAAAAGACTTTACGCTTTATACACAATACTACACAATTTAATAATAATACTTTTCACTCACAGCTTACCTTCCCACATTTTCTTAACTTACGTCCTAATAGACATACAGAGAGGAAAAAACCATTTTCAGGTGTAGCCTTATTTTCCACAGTTTTTAAAGTAAATACAATTCTGCTGAAAGTAATTTTATGTTTGACTAGCCATAGAAATATTTTCTTCATTTGCGCAGTAACCATGTCTAATTAAATTTCTGAGAAAAAAAACGAAAAAGGGAAACTTAATTATCTTTCGATTTTTTACAGGTTTGACGCTTTTCAAGAAAACTTTATAAGAAGAAAATATAACTAAGATCTAATAAGATTACTTAATTGAAACGAATGATTATCGCGCAATAAGCATACTAATTTAACAAAGTAATGAGAAAATATACATTTGTTTTTTAAAAAATGAAAATTACTCTTAAACTTTTCAAAAGCTTATTAAATAACTGGAGAATATCAAGAATTTGTTAATACCTTTTGTGCGTATTTATCTATAATTTTTTCCTACCATATGCTAAATATTATGAATTGAATATGAAAAGGCATTTAAAAATTCTAGAAGTTAAGCAATTAATTTTGTAGAAAAATGTACTCATTAGTAACTTACATAAAAATTTCTGATTGGAATATGAACTATCACAGTGATCTTTTATGTTTATAAATACTAGATTAAAAGATAAATAGTTTTTGAACTGTGAACAAATAAACTCATATCAGAAGTAGATATACTGAAAAAGTATTTAAATGTCTCAATATATAAACAAATATTGAAACAGGGAAACGAATATTGTATTCGGAACTTCTTAAAAATTACAGATTTCGAGAGAGTTTTAGTGATTAAAATATGAAAAATCCTTTATGCTTTTTTGGTAACAATTTTTATCACTAACCTTCAGTTAATAATTTCAAGTTATTATTTTTTTACAGTAATTCTTAACTATTTAAGGACAGATTTATTTTAGTAAGGTCTATGGTAAAATTCTTCTTCTTTTCTCATGTGGGTATTTATATGATTTTCTCTTAAGCAGCAAACACTGAACTCTTTTATGTGTCTTCCTACGGTATTTGCATGTGCAGAAGGGTGTAGATGCATTTAAGGTATTGTAACAATAAGTTACATTCGGTTCAGCTTATTTTACCTCTTCACGTGAGCCGACGTCAATGACAGCAAGGACCGATTTGAACTAGAAGAAACTTCGGACTTCTCCCAACCAATAGAAGGGCTCGCTGTTTTTTCGGGATTCTGACCCCTCCGTTCTTGAATGGACCCCTGTTTTTTCTCCGCGGGGTAGTCGGATTTTTTTGGGGGGACAAGGTTGTTACCAGAGGAGAGAAGAGGATGAACGCTGCTGGTATCCGCTGCTTGCGGGATAGACATTTTTGGAGCGACACGAGAAAGAGGAAAATCAACGCCATGTTGTTTTTTAGGGCCGACGCCGACTCGAGAGCAGTCTTCGATATCTACAAATGATAAGTTGATTCCAGTTGTATTCCTTAGGCATTTAATTGTTTGAAATCATTTAATCCAGACATATTTGTGCACATGTTTTTCAATGAGTTTTAATTTCTTTTTTCTCAAACACTAAGCCTTCAGCAAGGCCTTTTACATGCATTTAAATGCTCTTTACATTTATAAAATCCTAAAAACCAAGATCATTATTCCATTCTACCATTATCAGAGGCCTTCAAAAGGTTAGACGTTGTGTTTCTGTATTAAATTCTATGGGTTTAAATCCCGATGTTAGTTTGGATAATTTAGAACTTTAGTAAAGGCTTTATTAAATAGATTCCAAGACATACATCAAGGAACAGACTATGTTCTAAAGAATGTTGTTTTTTGATTTTTAGTTAGTTCTTAGTTATGTAAGTTGTTGTGAGTTCTGTTTTTTGTGTAGTATATGTGTGTTCTTTGTCTAACGGGGGAAAGTGCTAAGTCCCCTGTAAACATGTCGTGCTGTGTGTGGAATAAAATATAAAAGTCCTAGTTTTGAGTTATATATAAGTTTATAGGTGTAGATTAAAGGTCCCATGGCTGTCACTTTACAGTGGATATCCTATTCCAGCATTACTACCCAGGTAAGCACGCCTACACTGTTTATTTTTCTGGTACTCATCCGTTTGATATGAGCGAAATGAGAAGCTTATATGAGATGTTTTCTGTTATGATAGATTTTTTAGAACTGAACCTGCATGTAATGTCGGGTAGACATTCCTAGGTTTTTTCCTTAATGTTGGAACTTTTGTTTTTCTATTAGAGATATTTATTGTTAAAGAGCTTTGTTCCAACAAATATTTAAATAACCAAACTAGGCCTCTATGCAGCATCCAGGCTTTTATTAAGTAAGATCTCCCCAGCACGCATATACTGAGAGAGAACTGCTGGTGTTTATTTATCTTTTTGGTTATGTATCTTTTTGTTTTGATTTTTGATGAGTTTATTGTCTACTATTTGTGTTTGTAATTATTTTTGGTGACTAGCACTATATTAGAAATATTTGTTAAAATTTAATTTCCTATGGTTATTTGAAACATTATAATAATCTATCTAGAAATATAACTTATCTAACTTTTGTTATGCATATAATGTTCTTTTATAAATTGTTTGCTATTATAAATCTTATAATCTTTTATAAATTGTTTGCTTTTATAAATTGTTGTTAAAAATGTAGAGTTGGGCTTATCAGTTCTTTTAACCGTAGACAATAATAAGAAACATTCATTCTTGACATTAGTATAAATTTTCAATGTTCTAAATGTTCATAAAAATGTTTTTATTTGTTTCTACGAAGCAGGAATGATGTGCAACAATACTTTATGCAATAATATCACTATCTAATAAAAATGAATATTTAGTTATATGTGGGAAATATCAATAAAAATATATGCAAACCAACGCAATTTAATATGCTGGTTACATGATATTATAGCCTTATAGTTTTTACTTGCTCTGGATACTAGTCAATGAGAAATCCAAGTGCTATTGATTAATAAAGATGATGCAATCTGGCCATTCGATAAAAGAGAAGCAGAACAAGTCTAATGTGAAACTTAAAATTTATTTCAAAGTTACCAAAAAAAATGTATCTCAGTCAAAGGCAGAGACAGAAGGATGCACGTGAATGATGATCAGAATTATGAATATTTACAAAAACACTTTGCTATTAAAAAAGTCGGCTCCACAGCAGGACACGG
>CM063500.1:34958589-34981017 GCA_032207245.1 Pardosa pseudoannulata
TTACGTGTTTTGTATTTATTCAATCAATATCTTCTTGTTTTTTAATATCAAACTATTCCAGCTATTTTGTATGTATAACGAAGTAAAGACTTACAGTGTTTGTCTATAATAAAGCTTTTATTGTTAACATTTTTTTCATTATTCTCGGAATAGTAGTACAGTATTAAGAGTTTTGAATTCAGATAAAATGCTGTATTCTGCGCTTTATTGCACCTATCATAACTTATTTCAAATTATATTGTTTTACCTAGTTACGAGAAAAATTTTGTATTTATTCAAGCAATATCTTCTTGTTTTTAATATGAAATTATTCTAGCTGTGAAACAAAGTAAAGGCTTACAGTGTCTGTCCATAATAAAGCTTTCATTGTTAAAGTTGTCTTCACTATTCTCGGAATAGTAGTACAATATTAATAGTTTCGAATTCAGATAAAACGCTATTATCTACTTTTTATTGCACCAATCATAAATTATCTCAAAGTATAATGTTTTATCTAATTCAGTGAACAATTTTGTATTTATTCAATCAATGTTTTATTGTTTTTTAATATCAAACTAGTCCAGCCATTTTGTATGTATAACGAAGTAAAGACTTACAGTGTCTGTCTATAATAAAGCTTTTAATGTTAAAGTTTTTTTTCACTATTCTCGTAATAGTAGTACACTATTAAGAGTCTTGAATTCTGATAAAATGCTGTTATCTACTTTTTATTGCACCAATCATAAATTATCTCAAAGAATAGTGTTTTATCTTGTTAAGTGAACAATTTTCTATTTATTCAATCAATATCGTCTTGTCTTTTATTGTCAAACTCTTCCAGCAATTTTGTAGATATAATAAAGATTTTATTCTTAAATTTTTTTTCTGTGAAACAATTATTAGGTAGAATTATTTTTCATGATGGTAAGCATACAATTCATCATTAAAAACGATGAATTATATGCTTATATATAAGATGCTTCAGGGGAAATATTGAACAGATTTAAATAAATGCCAGATTGATTAAGGAATTAATATATCTTACTTTTATGGTTAAAACTGTACAATATATGTTACTTACTTTTTTAAATACTACAAGCTGTTTAAGGGTATAACTTTCAGAAGATTTTTTTTTTAATTTTATTTAAATATTTTAATATTTTATTCTAAGATTTTTGAATTATATATATACTAATATTTTATGAATTATAGAATAAATAATAAAAAATACAATAAAAATATATTTATATATATAAAATATATAAATTATAATATATATATATAAACAATTATATAAATATATAATAATTAATACAAAAAGACACACAACAATATATATAAATTTAAAATTTATATAAATATATATATATTTATATATTTATATATAATTATATATATATATATATATATATATATATGTTTGTACAATGTACTGTTAGAATGCAAATACCATTGCTTCGTTATTGTGACGTTACTCACGTTACATTATCATTTGTAAGTCTTAAGATACTAGAGCTCGTGACCACCTTGGGAGCTGAAAGGATTAGATAGGGTTAATCATGTAACTGTGCACGTGCAAAACTGTGCACGTGCAAAAATGAATGCTTCCCCTGGAAAGTTCCCCGATCGCGTGATGATTGATAACCACCCACAAGATCCCTGTTATCAATTTATCACGAGGTTGGATTCTTCTAGAACTCCTTCCGCAGTCTTACAAAGAGCAATATATATATATATATATATATATATATATATATATATATATATATATATATATATATATATATATATATATATATATATATATATATATATATATCAGGGAGAGAGCGGGAGGAGCAGAGGCATTCCTTGGCACCACAAAATGGAAGCATTGGAAGGTGAGGCTATATCCCTACTTAATTTGAGCTTTAATATTTGTGCGTAATGGCCCTAAGGCATTAATATTATGATTTCTTGTGTTTAATAAACCTCGTTAATTTGAGCTTTAATATTTGTGCGTAATGGCCCTAAGGCATTAATATTATGATTTCTTGTGTTTAATAAACCTCGTTAATTTGAGCTTTAATATTTGTGCATAATGGCCCTAGGGCGTTAGTATTATGATTTCTTGTGTTTATTATGATTTCTTGTGTTTAATAAATCTTGTTATTTCACTTTGCCATGAGCTACCAAAGGGTCTGTTTTAATTTAATATAGGAGAGCGTGATATTATTGAAATATTATGTTTACACAATTAAACACAGAAAATGCCATAACTCTGACGATTGGTGCATGGAAATGTAGCGTACTCTAAATGTTAAAGTTTGTGTTATACAAGCCGTATATTGTAGTTTGCGTTTATAATTTAGAATCTAGTTGTATTCTAGTATTCTCGAATACGTAGTACAGTATTAAGAGTTTAAACTTCAGATAAAATACTGTTATCTACTTTTTATTGCACCTGTCATAACTTATGGAAAGTATAATGTTTTATCTAGTTAAGTGATAAATTTTGTATTTACTCAATCAATATCTTTTTGTTTTTTAATATCAAACTATTCCATCTATTTTGTATGTATAACGAAGTAAAGACTTACAGTGTCTATAATAAAGCTTTTATTGTTAAAGTTTTTTTTACTGTTCTCGGAATAGTAGTACAGTATTAAGAGTTTCGAATTCAGATAAAATGTTGTAATCTACTTTTTATTGTACCTATTATAACTTATCTCAAAGTGTAATGTTTTATCTAGTTCAGTGAACAATTTTGTATTTATTGAATCAATATCTTCTTGGTTTTTAACATCAAACTATTCCAGCCATTTTGTATGTATAACAAAGTAAAGGCTTACAGTGTCTGTCCATAATAAAGCTTTTATTGTTAAAGTTTTGTTTCCCTATTCTCGGAATAGTAGTACAGTATTAAGAGTTTCGAATTCAGATAAAATGCTGTTATCTACGATATATTCCACCAATCATAACTTATCTCAAAGTAAAATGTTTAATCTACTTACATCAACATTTTTGTATTCAATCAATATTTTCTTGCTTTTTAATATCAAATTATTCTATCTATTTTGTATACATAAAGTAAAAGCTTACAGTGTCCATAATAAAGCTTTCATTGTTAAAGATTTTTTTCTCTGAAACAATTATTAAGTATGAAGATAGAAATTCTTTTCAAGATGCTAAGCATATAATTCATCATTAAAAACTTAAAAAAACACAATATACTATTTAAGAGTTTGAGATATTACTGTCTAGTAATTGGGTAAATTAATCATTGATTTAATTATGATATAATTATATGGCAGGCAATGCTCGATTAGATTGAATTGCCTTTGGTAACACACAGCTTGATTATTTCTTTTAGCAGTCGTTCCTAAATATGTAGATAAATACAATCATTTAAAGAAAGCTATAATTATCCTTCTACCAAGACTCTGATTTTAAAAATTAACTAATTATCAAGCAACATATGTTTTATTATTACCCCATGGCAGTCTGTTTTATTTTCAGTCGTAATATTTTACGATTAATGTTGGATTCAGCAAGTTAAAAATGTAATATTGCGACGTAAGCTTATTAAATCAAATATGTTGATCAAAAAGTTTCCACAGTAAAAATGCAAAATTTGAGGTACACATAAAAGGAAATTGACAATTGCCTAAATTAAAAAAAACCACGTTTTTTGCTGAAACTCATTTTCTAAAGATAATTTTCTCTTTGTCTAATAACTTCTGACAAGTCCAATATTTTGCGTCAAAATTTTTGCTTTAGCATTTTTAATAGTTACATTTTAAAAATAGTTTTTTTTTTTACTTTAGGATTTAATTCTGCTTTAAAATGTCTCTATTCGGTAGTTTTAGGAGTATACTTTATTTTATTTAACAACTTTTTTATCTGTCAAAATAATATTTTTATTTGTAAATATCTTCAGTTAACCTCTTTTAATATTTTAAAAATCAACATTATTTATTTAAAAATATTTAAGTCATAATTATCTGTGTATATTTAACAACCCTGTATTTCACAGTGACGCACATAAGAATCAGTTACAGTTCATTTTATAATACAAAAGTCATCTTATAATACATCACTTTATCTTATAATACAAAAAATATTGCATTTTTTCACATTAGCTTGTATATCAATGAGTACTCTGATACACATTTCATTCTAACTTTTTTTCCTAAATGGAAGTAACTGAATTATATATCTTCAAAAAATGTTTTATATGGTTGTTGCACGTGATCACCATTTTGATATTATTTTTGCATTATACATTCTACTGGTATTTTTATTGGAGGAAGAATTGTAACGGTTGAAGGCTAGAATAATTATATAAATATAAACAAGATGATGCTTTGAGGTGGATTTTTCAATAAAACAATTAATATATTAGAATACTTTATAATACAATGCCGTTCGTATAATAGAGAGTCATTATAACAATTGCTGTAATTGTTAAAAAATGTGATAAAGTCATGCTCCAGCAATTATAAGATACTGTTAATGTTTCGTTTTTGAACAATTAAAGATATATTAGGTTTAAAACAGCTTAGTATACTCAGCTATCTGAATTTCTAGAGAAAGTGAAGAACAATTTTTGGGTCTGATCTATCTTCTCGCTGGCAAGATGGTATTCGACCTAGAATCGAGTATTGCCAAATAGCAAAATTAGGCTGGATCGCTGACTTTATTCCCATACAAAGTGACGGACAAATATCTGGGTCTAGACCTCTTCTCACTGAACGGCATTGGGGTAGAATAGAACATTGTCGAATAGCAGTGTGGACTGGATAGCTCACTGTATTTCCATAGAAATTGAAGGACAAATATCTCGGTCTTCTCAATGGGAGGATGGCATTTGGGTATAGAATCGAGCACTAACGAATGCCAGCCTGGACTGGATAGCTCATTTGTATTTCCATAGAAAGTGAAGGAGAAATATCAGGTTTACATCTCTTCAATGGATGGCATTGGGATAGAATGGAGCATTGCTGAATCCCATTCTAACTGAAGAGCTCACTGTATTCCCATAGAAAGTGAATAACAAATATCTGGGTCTGGATCTTCTTATCACTGGGATAACGGCATTGGTAGAATAGAGCATTACGAATGCAGCCTGGACTGGATAGCTAAGTGTATTTCAGAAAAGTGAAGATAAATACCTGAGTGATCTCTTCTAGAGGGAGGATGATTTGGGTTAATCGTGCAATAATGCCAGTAGACTACATAGCTCACTATATTCCAGAGAAAGTGAAGGACAAATATCTGGGTCTGGATCTATTCTCACTGGAATGTTGGCTTTCGGAATCTAGGTATTCATTTAGGAGCAAAATTACCCCACCTGAGGATGACCAGAATTGAGGAGATTCTTCAGCATGAACCTCTTTCATCAGTCAGTGTACTCAGCTTATGAGAAATACCATGTATCAGCAAAATAAATATCGAATACAGCTGTAGTGTTGTTTAATTAATAATTTCATTGCATTACTGAATTAGGGAAATTTGGGTTTAATTTCTTTATGTGGTTTTCTAGCATCAAGCTACAATATGTTTATTTCGCAAGATTTTTGAATTGAAGCTGCCGATGGAATAGAGTACAAAAGATGCAACTGTGTTTAGAAACTCACGTTTTCTGATAGGTGGTTAAAAACGATTTATGTGATCAATTCTTATAAACACAGTTTGTTAGTATTTTAGAGTTGTTTTTATCAGAGCCACAGCACAGTTTTTTAAGTTTGTGTTGAAAAGGGTTTGTAGTTTAAGAAATGAATAAAAAATACAACATAAAAAATAATAGTATCTAGTGGCAATTTAAAGTATTTTCTTTTTTAGGTATTTTAAATTTGTATACATATTTATAATCTTCTTCGTACGAATTTTAATACCACTAATTTTCATCTTTGAAATATAAATCCACCAAAGAAAATTATGTACATCATTATATTGTACCCAGTTGATTTTAATAACAAGCATTAAAATACGTTTTATAATTACTTTTAAATTTACTGTAACGATTGTTTCCTTTAAATAAAAAAATCATGATGTAATCAATATTTTCAGTTGTAGTTTATGTAATATCAGATATTAATTACTCTCTGTGATTCAGTTCTTCTACAACACAAAGCAAAACTTATTCTTCCCCCTAGAAATGCTTAATGAAGGCAAAGAAAGAAAGACAACAAAATAATTATTTTGTTTTTTTAAAAGAACCACAGATTTTCCTTTTAAAACAGAAAAAATGGCCAGCGGGCTTCTAGGTTTTCTTTCTTTACATGTTTTGTTTGTAAAAATTCTTCGTCACATATCTATAAATGAGATAAAAAACAAATTAACAGTAAACATAGCACTGGAAATAAGCCGTCAGCAAAGTGCTAATCACCATCTCATTAAGAGAACTTGCACTTTTTGAGGTAAACATTGTTCATTATCGCATATTTTTCAGGATTCAGTTAGGATAAATCAATAATTTGGTTAAAAGAAAATCTCCATAATGTCTACAATAAAGTTTTAACTTAAAATGAGTAATAATCTATAACAAGATTAGTAGGTATTTAAAGAGTAATCAATAAACGAATGCAATAGAAAATATTTCGTTTTTTTTTACAGTTTTATTTTATTAAAATGAAAGTGAAAAGCTATAAAACAAAATACCCTGTAACGCCAAAATAAGGGTAAATACTTTTCCTTTTTTTAACAAAGTATGTTCTTTCCTTTTACCACTTCACTCTAAAGTATATCGAAATTGATGACCATTTTTAGCACAGTTGTTCTGTATAATTTTGGTAATTCCACAAATGATGGAGCTTTGTCTCTATTTTTTTACCTTATATCTTCCTTACGTCCAAAACATTAAATTGTTGGTTCAATGTCCCCCCCAGTATGGTACCTCGTAATTGGTAGCTAACTTAGCACAGATGCTCGGTACAATTTTAGCATCCCCAGCGCATTAAGCTTTGTCTACCAATTCTTCAAGTTCTCTCCCAATTTCGGTCCAAGCAAAAAATTGTTGGTACACGGGTAAGAACAGCAGGTAAAGTATCAAGTACATACTAGTTATAATTCATCTTCTTTCTTCAGTGCCATGATAGTAGCATCGGCCCTGAGTCTTAATAGCTTTTTTCAAGACATCTTCTGGAGGCAAATTTTTCCAGTTTCCATTCTTCTACTTTAAGTACCTGAAGGTCTTTTTCCAGTCAGTCTGTCCGTCAGGTTGGGTGTTCCTCGTCTTTTGCGTGTTTGTAAGTTTTGCATCGAAGACCCTTTTTGTTGTTCGGTCATTGTCCATTCTGATTAGATGGGCTGCCCACTGTTTTCTTTGCAATCTGATGACATTTATTACGCCAGGTTCATTATATAAATTATTAATTCTAAACTTAATCTCTTGAGCCATATATTATTATTTGTATCTCTAATATACTTCTAAGAATTTTTTTGAAAGGTCGCCAGTACTAGTTATACTACAGGAGCCAAAACTATGTAGTATTTGAAGAAAAAATCGGGATTGTAATACCTTGATGTAATATCTTTTGCTTGTATTTTGGTCTGTAAATGTTTTGGTTTTGGTTCGGTTTGGAGTGCTACGGTCTACTTTTTGCAACACGAGGGCTAATGTGACCGGGACCTACAGCTTAAAGCCGATTCCGAACGGCTACGAACATCCATGCCACAGTGGGATTCGAACCCACGAACTCCGGTTCCGAAGGTCAGCACTAACCAATCGGCCATCGTTCGGCCTGTAATGTTTGAATTAAGTCTATGTATCATATGTGTCAACCTTTGAAGTATTTTTAGTACATAAAATTTTAAAGAAATATAAAATAATTAAAAATAGGTATTAAATGATTAATATCAAAACAAGTTTAATGATAATTTCTCTAACTTTCAAAATGTAATAAATTTTCGGAAAAATTTGATTTTACACTAGATTTTCTGTAACAACATTTCAAAAAAAGTTTACTGAGTATATAGTTGCATATTCTCATGTTATAACTAAGATAATTTCAAAATACTTCAAAAGTTAGCAACTATTTCAAAATCATAACATTTTTTAGTAAATTTCACTTTTTCAAAGAATATTTCATTGGTGTAAAAGTGTTTTTATTTGGATCGATCATATTTCTTAAAATACTGAAAAAATTAAACAAATATTTGTTTGATATTTAAGATATGTTTTCAGATCTTTTAAAATTATAAAATTGTAACTATTAAATCATTTACAAAATTATATAAAGTAATTAATGTAGATAATAAAAGTGTAAGATATATTTATATATTATATCATGAACCGAAAATTAAAAAGTTGTGCTCAATATACAAGCCTATTTTTGTCTCTACGATATATTTGTTAATATTATATATAAAATTAAACAATATTATACAGATGTAAAATTTTAAGATATTTTTAATGAATTCTTATTAATAATTTTATTCTATTTTCATTTTCTATTAAAATCAATGTCAGTTTTTGAACTCTATTAATTTTATAATTTAATAATGTTTTAAGAATAGAATCAGGTATTGAATGTCTAAGATGTTTTTCTATAACATAATTGTGTAAGATTTATTAATAAGATATAAAACACTTTAAAATGAATAAATAAATACAAGAGATGTTTAAAAACTTTGGTTAACATATCTGTAACATAGCTGTAATCGTTTTTAAATAAATTTTGTAAAAATCATTAATTGTTTCAAAGTTTCATTTGTATCATAAACAAATTTAAAAATGCACTTTCACAAAAAACAACGAAAAATTACTAAATCTAACGACTTTTAATCGTTAATATAGTTTATTTGAACATAAGATTTCTCTCTTTTCCCAAGAATCGATACGTTGATATTTTATTCAAGGAGAAACTCATATAACAACATAAAATTAAGGATTAAAAGGCTTTGAAACTTTGAAGAATATGTACAGAAATGGATAACATGGGAATGAATTATTATTACAGTCAAAGATTAAATATTTTTTAATAAATATACTTATAATTTATAAACTGCATAATTTTTTTGGAATATTTGAAATAACATCATTCTGGAATTGCATAGCTTCAGAGATATCTATGTTATCATAATCAAAAGAAAATTATTCTATAAGAAATCTGGTTTGGAATAAATATAAGAGATTTTGAAATAATTTTTGTACATGACGTAGTTTTTAATCTATAAATCTTTTTTACGATCAAGGATTATTCAAAGAAAACAACAAAACTCAATAAAATTAAGGATTTTTTCAAATTTATTTGAAACTTTGCAAGAATATGTACAGAACTGAATAATATGGGAACAACATATAATATCACAGTTAAAGGATTAATTATTTTTTTAAGATAATATACTTATAGTTTATAACTGCATAATTTTTTTAGGATAATTTAAATAACATCATTCTGGATTGCATAGTTTCACAGATACTATTTTTTTTGATCATAATCAAAAGAGTTTGTTTTATCCGAAACTACGTTTGGAATAAATAGAAGTCGATGTTGAAAAATTTGGTTCATTACGTAGGTTATAATCGTATAAAATCTTTTGGGTGATTCAAGGATAATTCAAGGTAAAATACAAAACTTCATTAAAATTAAGGATAAAATGCTTTGAAATCTTGAAGAATATGTCATATGAAATGAATAATATGGGAACAAACTATTATCACAGTTAAAGATTAAATATTTTTTTTAATCAATAGACTTACAGTTTTTAAACTGCATAATTTTTAAGAATAATTGAAATAACATCATTCTGGAATTGCATAGCTTCACAGATAGATATCTATGTTATCATAATCAAAAAAGTTTATTCTATCAGAAATACGTTTGGAATAAAAACAAGAAATGTTGAGAAAAATTGATTAACATAGCTGTAACATAGCTGTAATTGTATAAAATCATTTTTCAAAGTTTCATTTGAATATCATAAAAACATTTTGAGAAATGGCATATAACACAGATAAAAACAAAGAAAAAATACTAAATCTGACGCTTATATAGTTAATATACCTTATCCTGAACATAAAATTTCTCTCTTGTTCTAAGAATCGATATCTTGATAGATTTTATTCAAGGAAAACAACACTACTCTATAAAATTAAGGATCAAATGCTTTGAAACTTTGAAGAATATGTACAGAAATGAATAGTATGGGAATGAACTATTATCACAGTTAAAGGTTAATTATTTTTGTATAGCTTCACAGATAACTATGTTATCATAATCAAAAGAGTTTGTTCTATCAGAAATACGTTTGGAATAAATAGAAGAGATGTTGAAAAATTTTGGTACATGACGTAATTATAATCGTATAAAATCTTTTTTACGAATCAAGGATAATTCAAGGAAAACAACAAAACTCCATAAAATTAAGGATCAAATGCTTTGAAACTTTGAAGAGTATGTACAGAAATGAATAATATGGGAACAATCTATTATCACAGTTAAAGATTAAATATTTTATTAATTAACAGACGTAGAATTTATAAACTGCATACTTTTTAAGAAAAATTTAAATAACATCATTCTGGAATTGCATAGCTTCACAGATACCTATGTTTTTATAATCAAAAGAGTTTGTTTATCAAAAATACGTTTGGAATAAATACAAGAGATGTTGAAAAAGTTTGTTTAACATAGGTGTAACATAGCTGTAATCGTATAAAATCTTTTTTCAAGGTTTCATTTGGATATCATAAAAACATTTTGAAAAATGGGATATAACACAGATAAAAACAATGAAAACTACGAAATCTGACTCTATTTTGTTCAAGGAAAACAACACAACTCTACAAAATTAAGAAGGAAATGCTGTGAAACTTTAAACAATATGTAGAGAAATGAATAATATGGGAATGAACTGTTATCACAGTTAAAGGTTAATTATTTTTTAATCAACAGAGCAATTTCATTCAACGTTATGAATGGCCATTCATTTTCATGTTTATGATAGTCAACAGGCAATCTTTAAAGCTTCCCTTCCATTTGAAATTAAATCCAAAATAGTCATAAGTTGAGATGTGTACTGGTGCGTGAAATCGCCTTATAGACTTATACTTTATAAATTGTATACTTTTCAGGAAAAATTTAAACAACATCATTCTGGAATTGCTTAGCTTCACAGATATGTATGTTATTATAATCAAAAGAGTTTATTTTATCGTTAATACGTTTGGAATAAATACAAGAGATTTTGAAAAATTTTAGTTCATGACGTAGTTATAATTGTACAAAATCTTTTTTTCAGAGTTTAACCTGAATGCCATAAAAACACAATTTCTTTATAAATCTACTTTATAAAACAATGATATATTCATATTTTTTAATTACAGTGTTTCATTACTGTCTTTATACATTTTACCATATCATTATTCTACATAAAAAATTACCAGTCACATATAACGTATGTAAAGTTCCGCTATTTTAATGGTATGTTTAATTTACAAAAGCTATAATAGATGTAAAAGATTAAGTACTTTTTTAAAATCACCTTTAAATGCAAATGAATACCCTATAATTACACTAACTTATTTTAATGGGAAAATAATTCAGCTAAAAACATTTAGCTACTTTTGTTATTAAGATACTATTAATAAAGTTGTGGTTGATTATGTTTTTCCTTTTTAAATTTGTCCAAAACATTTTCTATATAATAGAATGAGAGATGTTATATATAACAAAGAAACAAAACCTGTACTAACACATAATTACCGGGAAATATGATTTATTCAAAGTTAGAAAAGGCAATTTACTAGAATTTTTTCAACACTTAATATTATGCGGCTTTCAGTTTTATTTCCTTATTGCTATTATGCTTGCATATATCACATACCTCGTGATATTCATAAATAAAACGGAATTGGTGCATAAAATAGAAATAAATCTTTTATACTGTTTTACTTTAAGACAACAGCCTTTTAAAGTTTCGGTTGAATTGTCTAACGTAAATCAGATTACAAAAGGTTATGGGTTATTTTAACTGAAGATTTATATAAAGATCAAAAGAACCATTTGAAAAAGTACCCAGAGAGACGGAACCCCTTGAGAAAGAAAATTAAAACTTTCTGAATAAAATTCAAGTGAAGTATTACCCGATATTTTGGGTCTTGAAAATCCAGCATTGCTGTTGTTTCTGTTTGCATATTTCCTCGAAATTTTAGCTCTGGTTCTGGTGGTTTTAGAAGATTGGTTTTCCATCCATCAGGAGGAATTAAAAAGTCTGATTTATGTGTTGTTTCTCCCCTCCATAAATCCTGTAGTGGCACAAAAGCGGTGGAGGAAGGTTTTCTGTAAAAAGAAGGGAAATTGTTGCAAGCAATTAAGAGAAAAACACATTTCTGTAATAAATTTCTCCTTTTAGGTGTATATAACAGTAATTTACAAGGACTGTTCTATAAATGAAAACTAAATTCTGAAAGAGTATCGAAATTATATTGCCGCATAAACAAACTTTGCCAACGAGCTCGGTAACCGAATCTTCAAAACACGAGATCCAGACCCGAAGTTTGTGGGTTTAATGCTCGCTGTGGAGGTTGATCCAAAGTATGGATTTTTAATATAAAAATGTTATTTATTGTTGCTCTATGTTCTCGAACATTCTAGATCTTTCTTTATTATGTAAATTAGTTATTTCTCGAATATTCTGATCGGATATAAAAACTGATACTTACTAGTTGTAGGTAACTTCTCGATCTTGTAAAGTTGCGAGTTGCTACTTTGTTTTGTGGCGTATCGAAGAAGCTCCCGTCAAATGCAAATTGACATGGATGCAAATTTCCCTGGATGCTGCGCACGCGAGCATGTTGCAGTATATAAGGTGAGCGGCACACTTCAGTCGAGAGGGGAAATCACTCTCGGCTTTGGAATCATCGGGCTTGAGTAAAACAACTTTTCGCCTGTTAGTCACTTGTAAGCCGCAAGTGTTATCAATGCACTGATGTCTTACACTTTGCCTTTTTCACTCTTGCCGAAAGATGGCCGATTGGTTAGGGTGCTGGCCTTCGGAACCAGAGTTCGTAGGTTTGAATTCCACTATGGCGTGGATGTTCGTAGCCTTCCGGAATCTGCTTTAAACAGTAGGTCCCGTTCTCATTATCCTTCGTGTTGCAAAAAGTAGACCGTAGCGCTCGAAACCAAACCAAACCTTTTTATTCTTTATTTACTTATTAGTATTTTAATAAAATCGTTTTGATCAAAGGCTCATGTTGACGATTAGTTTGTTCCTCTTCAATATGCCTCTACAGCTTCAATAAATTCGTCTGTTAGGCTAAACGGTGTGTCCATTCAAATCTTCGTGATAATATTGCATTTGGTGACCACTCAGATATTAACAAGACATTTAAGAATGGACAAAAATGTAGTTAAATGTTCCATATATATATATATATATAAATATATATTATATATATATATATATATATATACATATATATATATATATATATATATATATATATATATATATATATATATATATATATATATATATATATATATATATATATATATATTATATATATATATATATATATATATATATATATATATATATATATATATATATATATATATATATGTATGTATATATATGTATATATATGTATATATATATGTATATATATATCTATATATATATGTATATATGTGTATATATATATATATATATATATACATACATATATATCGTCTTAAAAATTGGCAAAAATAGAGTAAAAAACAAGCATTTTTTGACTTTACGAAAACACTCCTAACTAAAAAAATATGCTAAACATATCACTTATACTTGGATAAATGTAGACATATCTATTATGTATGTATTGAACCTCCAGAATGAAAAATATTCTAAAATATAAATTAATTATAGCCAATCAAGTAATTTAGAGCAAATATTAAGAAAAAAAATAATGAAATTTCTAACATAAATGCCCATAACTCATCTCAAAATTAATATATTTCTAATCCTGAGGTTCAATGCATACATAAAATCATAAAAAACATACAGTTATATTGTAATTAAATTTTAAAAATTATTTTAGCAATTATAATTGTTAGGGTGTGGTGGTGTAGCAAAAATCACAGTTTTTCAGAAATTCAATTTAAAGATTATATTGGATACATTCATTAATCGTTTTATGATTTGATAAACATTCAGAAATATGCTGGAGCAATTTATTTATTTATTTAGAAACTGTAATACGCTATTTATGACTTTTTCCATGCTAATACTGAAAATCAAGCCCTTTAACTGCTAATTTCCGGTACCTTTTCGACACTTCAGGTGAGGATTAAACAACTGTATCGTGACTTCTAATGACTCTAGAAACAAGCTGAAAACTGTTTTCGAAATCTAAAAGACTAATCTTTAAAATAAATGAATAGTTTTTTCGATATTTTTGACAAAAATCGGCATTGGAACGTAGTCGTTAACCTTAACCTCCAACTATAGATTTTAGCATTGTTTTTGAGTTCTTCTACTAGTGATGTAGTTGAAATCGGGTCGCTTTAATAGACTACTTTTATAGGTATTGTTACCAATTTATGAAGCGTAGCGTTCGTGGATTGAGTAGACTTTGAATTAAGACAGCAAAAATAACAGCACTTTATTCGTAATGCAGGGAAAACACGAATACAGCAGCCAACACCGCGAGAACTGGCTAGCACAGGCGATAGTTCACTAAAACTCTTAGCGCCAAACAACGTAAGTCTTTACCTCTACAAATTTCTCAGCTAACTGAACCTCGATCAGGATCGGCCCCCTGGTATTTATATCTCGGGAGAAACTGGAATATTCTAGAAAGTACTAGGTACAAAAACGGTCACCAAGAAAGTCACCAAGTCGCTAAATTTGGCGATTAAATCGCCAAACGGCGCCAAAAATTAGTCGCCAAAAACATCGCCTACGAGCCAATATCTCGCCAAATACATGATTTACCATTATAATACATTGTATAGGCAAAAGTACAGGCCAACTTGCGAAATTCGTAACATTATTTATAATTAAATATTTAATTTTAACTGCGTATTTGTTTAGTCACTCTCCTTCCTGTCCTTTCTGGTCCTTTTGTTATAGTAAGATTTAGAGCTGTGGTTTTTTCTTCAAGTTT
The DNA here is from genome assembly GCA_032207245.1 of Pardosa pseudoannulata. NCBI lineage: Eukaryota > Metazoa > Arthropoda > Arachnida > Araneae > Lycosidae > Pardosa > Pardosa pseudoannulata. The sequence continues at coordinate 34,973,651 of CM063500.1, forward strand.
ACAAATCTGGATTCCATCATATTTCAGAAACATATCTAATTTAATCACTTCACAAAATCAGTACAGAATAAGGGGGTACTTTCTTTTTTAGAATCTTTCACAGCCAATAATTACCAGACATCAAAAATATTATTAGGTTATTTTTATAGGTAATGGCTATCATTTGATTTGCATTACGCCTGTTTTGCAGCAATTAATTTAAAGAACGTGCTACGCAGGGTTTTTTTTTGTTCTGAAAAGTCACACAATGAGCTGCTTTCACCTAAGGCTACTGTGGGTGATTTAATTTCAAAATATGATTTATCATCGTGGACGTGTAATTGAATTGATATGGATTTAATAGAAGTAACACAAAGTAACGATGCGAAATGAAGAACCAAATCACACTACATTTCAAGTTTGTAACGTGGTAACCCCATGAAGGTTTGAGAATTGCTGTAGGTACAGCATGATGGGTAATAAGGCAATTTGTCGCTACGTCACGAGCTACTATAATGCCCTTCCCATTCATTTCCATATTTACAACAGCCAATAGACAAACAATAAACTGCCCTTCCGTTTGAAATTAAAGCCAGAATTGTCATAATTTGAGAATTTGCCCTACTATGTGAAATCTCCTTATTAATGATTCGTTTAGACAGAGGTAGAAGCCTGTTTTGTAGCAATTAATTTAAAGAACGAAAAGAAGAACCATATCACACTACATTTTATTTTAAGTGTGTAAAGTGGTACCTCCATACAGGATTGAGAACTGCTGTACAGGTGCAGCAATAATGGGTAATTTATGATTCGTTTAGATAGAGGTGGACGCCTGTTTTGTAGCAATTAATTTGTAGAAAGTGCTACGTACGGTGTTGTTTTTTGTTGGGAAAAGTCACACAATGCACAGCTTTCACTTAATACTACTATGGGTGATTTAATTTCCCAATATACTTTCTCATGATGGACGTGTCATTGATTTGGATTTAATAGAAGCAGCACAAAGTAAAATAAACGATGGGAAAAGAATAACCAAATCACACCACATTTCATTTTAAGTTTGTAAAGTGGTACCTTCATAAAGTATTGAGAATTGCTTTAAAGGTACAACAGTGACTGGTAATTACTGATTCGTTTAGGTAGAGGTGGATATGGAGTTACAATCACCCGCTTCATAGAAAGTGAAAATCCATTAAGAGAAAAATCAAAGCTGTTAACGTCTAATTTTGTACAAAAATGTTAGATAACCGTTCTTGACACAGTTTCAATGTATGGGTATGTTATTTATATAGTTTAATTTATAATGTATTGGAAATTTGGTAATAAAAGGATCTCAGTGTGTATACAAAGCTGCAATTCCTTTATATGCCCGATGTTTTTGAAAAATCATCTTTGATGCTGAAGCACTTGATAGACTGTTGATAAGAATGATTTTATTCTTTCTAAATTGGTTCAAAAAAGTGCTTTTTGTTAATAGCTCTCAAAGAGTCATGACATGCATCTTAATACTTTAAAAACTTCCTACGAACCAATCAAAATATATGCTCAGATTTTTTCCTTTTAAATACAAATCTCGATTTCTACAGGTAATCAAGGATGACAGTAACTATCAATAAGGAATAGAATTATCATTTCCTTGGTAAAAAGAAAAAATTGATAAAATTTAAGTTATCTCGATCAGTTTTAGTATGATAAGATACCAGAAAAATATATTGTTCTTACTGTCGTAAATGTTGGACTTTTTGCTTTTTTAATTTACTTTGTGGCATTTTTTCAGTAGCTTTGCTTTTTTCTTTCTTCAATGGTTCATTTATGGAATCTTCTTCCGCTCCTAGCAATGGTAGAATTCCCATCCCGATCGTTGAGATCAGAGGAAGCCTGTCAACACTAGAAGACACGTCTGGCCATTTGAATTCCTTTTCGTACGTCGAGACTCCATAAAAACTACCACGCTTTCCAATAGGGTCTAACCAGCTTGATTCCATTAAACGTGTCCGAGCAGCAAATACCTTTTGTTTGGCGAAAGCATCACTGTAGGTTGATTGGCGATGATAACTAAGTCTTGGCTTCGGCAAAGAGTCAACTACAGATGTTTTCGCTCTCTCAGGTACGTATTTTTGACTGGTTTGAATCACTGGCCATCGATATCGGTCTGTAGTCTCGCTTGCAACTGGGAAAATATATTTAGAATACTTCAAATAGATAAAAAATAAAACCATAGAATGAAAAAACCTATTTTATTCTATTTCATAGTTTCAGTACACATACTTAAGATTAGTTTCTAAATAAATGAAATAAAGTTTAAACTTAATCCAATCACTTACTGAAAATAAATGTGTTTTATTATATCTATTTATTTGTCTTTAAGTGTAAAACCCTTGAACACTTAACCATTAGTAATCTACAATTGGTGTATATTAATTGTTTAACAGTTATCAAATGCAATGATTTTGTAGAGGTCCTTGCCAAATATTGGATATGTATAATTCACGGAAATGACCTAATGCAGCGTAAGACAAAAAATGTATAATATTTTTCAGTATGTCACGAAAGTACACGAAAAAGCAAGTAAAATCCTTCGCTTACAGAGAAGATATTTTATATACTAGCATATAGCCCGACATATGACGGGATCATTAAAAGTTTTAATTTTCGACAATTGTGCAGTGCTCTATGAGGAAGGTAAAAAAATGTATTGTTTTTTGGTTGAGAATCGTCTGTACCAATACAGTTGTGGATTAAAAATAATTTTCTCATTGCAGCAGGCACAATAGAAAATTATCATAACATCATATACATATAAAGCGATCTCATCTACGAAACCGTTTCTCATTTGGTAACACCATAGTACTTCTAACTTAAGGAATGATATCTACAATAGTAACATTTCTCCCCGCCTGGTCTTACAATTTAGAATCAAGGATCAAGCAGGAGATTTCCAGTCTGTCATTTTAAGTGATTTATACCAAAAATAAAATAAAGTGTAGGAAATCAATGAATTTGTGCAGTTAAAATAGCTGCCCTAGAGGGGTACGGCAAAGGAGGATGTCCCCAAATCCCGTACGGCGTACAAGCAGAACTCTGAATTTGTAGAATATTAAATGAAAGTGTGTATATAATTTTACAAGAGAGAACAAAGATATGTTTTTAACCATGTGACACATAGTGGTTGTGCTTTGATAGAAATTGTTAAGTCGATTTTTTTCTCTACTTTTTAAATTATATAAATACATTTTGGTTTTTCTATAAAATTTTTTTCACCTTTGAAGTAACAGCATACGGCATCCTAAGCTTAATTATTATTATTGTTATTATTTTTAATGTGTATATTTAAATTTGTCTTGAAATTAAATTGATTTTTCAAGCTTATGACCCCAAATAAAATTAACCCCTTGACATACAATGGTCTGGGAGACGTCAGTCATCTCATATTCCAAACTAACTTGACGTCACCGAGGACGTCAATAGCTGTCTCCGATAAACTTTATGCAGCATTATGGCAGCTACCATATTACGGTCGACATATGTCACTAGTGATTCTCTTCATAATGATGTCAGAGGGAAATTTTTGGTACCAAATTCACATCTCTGGCAATTTTTTGATATCTTATGACGCGAAGTCACCAGTGACATAAGTCGACATAATATGTAGTAGCCTATGTTAAATCACAATTTTATACTGTTACTTAATTATTGTACATTAGCATCATATATTCCTTAAATGTTTACATAGCAACGCAAATTTCAAATAAACAGTTTCTTTTTCAACTTGAAACAAATTCTTCAAATGAGCCAGAAAATAAGTGGTATTTTTCAGACCCATCAATTCCATTTTACTTTGTATGTCAAGTTAATTATTAAAACAACACATATAATTGTATAAAGTACAGTTTACGTGTATATTATTACACTATTTTAATGATAATTATGTATTAATCTTGCAAAATAATTAACATTTTAAGTTTTTCTCATTACAAATGTTGCTTTAGGAATAAACCACCTAACTCACTAACCAGAAAATATAAAAGTTTTCTGTATATTTCATATTTATAAATTTGACAGATAGCATTATAATAATTTCATTAATACAAAGAAATATAATAGAGACAAAGCGTTAAGAGAGTGATTTTAGTTGAATGTTCAAACATGAAAGATAATTTAGAAATCATGGTTACATTGTTTCCAAGAATGAAAAAATTTAAATCTGTTACAAAGAGGTAAGAAAATTCACTTACACATTTACACTATGTACTTAATATATACTAATACTTTACGTCACAATATGTTTTTCACAATCCTTTCACAAACGAAAATAATAATATCAGGAATTGATTTAACTAAACGATTACAAATAGCCAAGTTTTTGAGTATCAATATATCATAAACTGAATTTACTTTTGATATGGGAGAAAAGTTAATAAAGTAATTTCACTTCTGTGCATTACATTTCAATTTATTAAGTCCATTAAATCCTCAGCTCTAAAACAAGTGAAACCCACATTTCGAAATTGAGTCTCCAAATTGAATAATTGTATTTTCTAAACGGAGATGAAGCAATATTTATTAACTCTGAAATACAGTAAATTATTTTACTATGGGTATCGGATATCCCACGAGGACTTAAATTCTGTTACACTTTGAAATAGTTTCAGAGCTTTCAAAATTGTATGGTTTCAATGGAATGGTAAATATCATAAGATATGTAAGTTTATAGGTTAGAGATTATATTTATCAAATTTCAACATAACATTGGATTTGGTTTAAGAGATAATACGACTACTAAAAGTCGAAAAAATGTAAAATAATTATCATTTTCGACTTCTCATACCTTATAAACTACCAGTTTTATACAAAACATAATTCTTTTAACATAATTAAAACAAATATTATCCGAACACACAGCTAATTCATTTACAAACAAAAAGTATTTTTGTAAAAAATTTAAATAATAGGCACTTTGTTCTGTTATAAAATAATTTCAAGGCTAACGTCATGATAAAAATATATTATTTAAGACAAACTTATTTTTTTAAAGAATACTGCAATATCTCACAAAACTTTGAACCTAATTTGTATACATTTAAGAACACATACCACACTTCAAAAGTTAACACAAGATGAAAATTTTAATTTAAGCCAATCAGAATTAAAGAGGACGCAATTCGCTGCAAAGTAGATGGAAGTATGCAAATATTTAGTTAACAGCCAATCGCGCTTTCATGTCAAGAAAATAAAAAGTCATCTTATAGATGCCAACTTTGTGAATTACACAGATTGATTTTAAGTACTGATATGTTTAAAACTTTGGTTCAATTTAGTTTTCAAAACATACGTGTTTATATCTTCCAGAAGACGAAGTAAAGATTCTGAGCGCTGGCGTAGTGTGTTGCTTTTTTTTCTTCGGCTTTAATCATTCTGTAATTCACGTTTATGGAAACAATTACAACCACACAGATAGTTGTCCGAATGCCCTAGTGGTAGCCCGAGGATTACAACCTCCGCGGAAAATCGATATATTATTATTTGAGCCAAGTGGAATCAGAGCGGTCCACACTTGTGACATCTATGGTTACAGCGTCCATTGGTAAGGCGATATCTGCAGCTACTGTATACCGAAATTACATATGAGTGGACTGTAAGCCCGGGTACTTCGAGTTTATGTTTTTCTATCCGTCCAAATCAAGAGGGGCAAGATTAAAGTGGTGCCGGACATGTCCACTGGACTGTGTGAGTGGGCAATGTCATGATTACTGAAGTCAAGATTTACTCTGGAGCCAGATACAAGCGTATAAATATGGAGTGAACAAGAAAACAAGCAATCAGCCCCAAAACATCACCGAACATCACGCATTTCGAGGCAGAAGCATTATGATGTGGCCAGGGATTTCATTAGGATACCACAACGACCTGCACAACTTTAAACCAGATTCTGTGATGGCTGCCTGGTATCGAGATGAAGTCCTGGTATCGAGATGAAGAACTCATTGTAAGATTTTACGCTGCAGCAGTTGGCCCTAAGTTTGTTTTAATGGACGATAATGCACGTCCCCATAGAGCTGACATCGTCGATGACTACCTGAAGAGTGAAGGGATTGAACGTATGGCGTGCCCAGCATATTCGCCTAACCTTAATTATTGAGCTGGAAACTGCTCTACAAGAAGAATGGCGATTGCTTAATTCTGCGGTGGTTGACCACTTAATTGAATTCATTGCCACAAGGTGTAAATTTTGTATACAGATGAGGGGGGATCACATATCCTATTAATGTCCTTTTTTTGTATTTTATGCTATTTATTTTCACTTTATATATAATTCTGTTTAAGTCTCCAGTATGTCATTATCTGATAACTTACAAAATGTATTTAATATTTTTATCATTTCTGTATATAATTATTGATTTTGTTTTATGCATAAATTATATATGCTACTTTCCTCCGAATTTTGTGTCAATCACAGCAGTATTTGTTGATATTTTTATTTTTGCATTTTACATCTTCGTGGCTTAACTTTTGGAAGTGAGTGAATATATATTTTTTGAAAAATATTTGAAAAAGAGAATTTTTTCCTTAAAATTTAAAAATTTATCATTGCAAAAAAAATATTTTGGAAAATGTACAAGAAAATTTAGATTCAACAGGATGAAAATTATATTGTATACAACCTGTAGAAATTTCATGAAAAAATATTAAATTCTGCTTGAGATAAACATACGTGTTAGATAAAAAAATACATTTTTGGGAAAAATCAAGTTATATAAGTTTTATAAGCTTAAATTTGTTTACAGTATATAGATGTACTTTTTATTCATAACTTTTGCGTGGATTATTTTTAAAAATGTTCAGAAATTGAATTCCTTTTCACTTATATATATTTGTGGGAAAAATCGAAATTATTGTCGATTTAAGTATATATATGTATCTAACTCTCTCTAACAAACTTCATATATATATATATATATATATATATATATATATATATATATATAATCCAATTATTGCAAACTGCTGGACAAGGAGAAGGCTAAACAGCTAGCAATAATATTGATCGATGCAGTCTGGCCACATTGAAGAGAATGACACAAGTTTAATTAACTTTATTTTAGAGATGCTAAAACGGATATCTTTACGAGTCAACAACAGACAAAGGAAAGACACAAAAATCATTCTGCCCGAACAGAGGTGCACCCAAGTGCGAAAGGCAGGAAGAATTTTCCAACTTACTCGTCGAATTCAAGTGTAAAATCAGGAAAAACGCGAGCCATTTGCCGGCGTTAGCTGGGAAACGTATTGAATAGACAGACAATTTGCATTGATAGGACAGAAAATTTGGGAAATGTATCGAAAGAATTTTAAGTCGAGAACACTCCTTTCAAGACATTTAGAGGCTG
>CM063500.1:34981117-35018617 GCA_032207245.1 Pardosa pseudoannulata
TAGTACTTACTGTCGTAAATGTTGGACTTTTTGCTTTTTTAATTTACTTTGCGGCATTTTTTCAGTAGCTTTGCTCTTTTCTTTCGTCAGTGTTGAATTTATTGAATCTTCTTCCGTTCCTAGCAATGGTAGAATTCCCATCCCGATCGTTGAGATCAGAGGAAGCCTGTCAACACTAGAAGACACGTCTGGCCATTTGAATTCCTTTTCGTACGTCGAGACTCCATAAAAACTACCACGCTTTCCAATAGGGTCTAACCAGCTTGATTCCATTAAACGTGTCCGAGCAGCAAATACCTTTTGTTTGGCGAAAGCATCACTGTAGGTTGATTGGCGATGATAACTAAGTCTTGGCTTCGGCAAAGAGTCAACTACAGATGTTTTCGCTCTCTCAGGTACGTATTTTTGACTGGTTTGAATCACTGGCCATCGATATCGGTCTGTAGTCTCGCTTGCAACTGGGAAAATATATTTAGAATACTTCAAATAGAAAAAATAAAACCATAGAATAAAAAACCTATTTTATTCTATTTCATAGTTTCAGTACACATACTTAAGATTAGTTCTAAATAAATGAAATAAAGTTTAACTTAATCCAATCACTTACTGAAAATAAATGTGTTTTATTCTATCTATTTATTTGTCTTTAAGTGTAAAACCCTTGAACACTTAACCATTAGTAATCTACAATTAGGTGTACATTAACAACAGTTATCAAATGCAATGATTTTGTAGAGGTCCTTGCCAAATATTGGATATGTATAATTCACGGGAATGACCTAATACAGCCTAAGACAAAAAATTTATAATATTTTTTCAGTATGTCACGAAAGTACAAGAAAAGCAAGTAAAATCCTTCGCTTACAGAGAAGGTTTTTTATATACTAGCATATATCCCGTAATATGACGGGATCATTAAAATTTTTAATTTTCGAGAATTGTGCAGTGCTCTATGAGGAAGGTAAAAAAATGTTTTGTTTTTTGGCTGAGAATTATCTGTACCAGTACAGTTGTGGATTAAAAATAATTTTCTCATTGCAGCAGACACAATAGAAAATTATCATAACATCATATACATATAAAGCGATCTCATCTACGAAACCGTTTCTCATTTAGTAACACCATAGTACTTGTAACTTAAGGAATGATATATACAATAGTAACATTCTCCTCGACTAGTCTTACAATTTAGAATCAAAGATCAAGCAGGAGATTTCCAGGCTGTCATTTTAAGTGATTTATACCAAAAATAAAATAAAGTGTAGGAAATCAATGCATTTGTGCAGTTAAAATAGCTGCCCTATAGGGGTATGGGAAAGGAGGATTCCCCAAATCCCGTACGGAGTACAGGCAGAACTCTGGTTTGTAGAATATTAAATGAAAGTTTGTATATAATTTTACAAGAGAGAGCAGCAGATATGTTTTTAACCATGTGACACATAGTGGTTGTGTTGTGACACCACATGTTAAGTCGATTTTTCTCTACTTTTTAAAATTATATAAATACATTTTGTGATTTTCTATAATTTTTCACCTTTGAAGTAACAGCATACGGCAGTCCTAAGCTTAATTATTGTTATTGTTATTATTTTTTTAGTGTACTTCTTTAAACTTGCTTTAAATTAAATTTGATTTTTCATGCTTATGATCCCAAATAAAATTAACCCCTTGACATACAATGACGTCTGGGAGACGTCAGTCATCTCATATTCAATATAGGCTTGACGTCTCCGAGACGTCAATAGATGTCTCCGATAAACTTTATGCAGCATTATGGCTGCTACCATATTACGGTCGACATATGTCACTCTTGACTTCTGCTTCATAAGGGGAAATTTTTGGTACCAAATCCACATCTCTGGCGATTTTTGACATCCATTATGACGCGGAAGTCACCAGTGACATAAGTCGATTCTAATATGGTAGCAGCCTATGTTAAATCACAATTTTATACGGTTACTTAATTATTGTACATTAGCATCATATATAAACCTCCTTAAATGTTGCATAGCAACGCAAATTTCAAAATAAACAGTTCTCTTTTTCAACTTGAACCAAATTCTTCAAATGAGCCAGAAATAAGTGGTATTTTTCAGACCCATCAGATTCCATTTTCTTGTATGTCAAGGGGTTAATTATTAAAACAACACTTATAATTGTATAATAGTACAGTTTACGTGTATAATTATTACACTGTTTTAATGATAATTATGTATTAATCTTGCAAAATAATTAACATTTAAGTTGTATTTTCTCATTACAAATGGGTTGCTTTAGGAAATAAACCATCCTAACTCACTAACCAGAAGAAGTATAAAAGTTTTCTGTATATTTCATATTTATAAATTTGACAGATAGAATTTATAATGGAATTTCATTAAATACCAAAGAAATTATAATAGAGACAAAGCATTAAGAGGTGATTTTAGTTGAATGTTCAGAAACATGAAAAAATAATTTAGAAATTCATGGTTACATTGTTTCCAAGAATAGAGAAAAAATTTTAAATCTGTTACAAAAGAAGTAAAGAAAAATTCACTTACACATTTACACCTAATGTACTTAATATATACTAATACTTAACATGTCACAATAGTGTTTTCACAATCCTTTCACAAACGTAAAGTAATAAGTATCAGGAATTGATTTAAACTAAACGATTACAAATAAGCCAAGTTTTTGAGTATCAATATATCATAAACTGACCATTTACTTTGATATGGGGAGAAAAGTTAATAACATCGTAATTTCACTTCTGTGTCATTTACATTTCAATTTATTCAAGTCCATTAAATCTCTCAGCTCTAAAACAACAGTGAAACCCACATTTCGAAATTGAGTCTCCAAACTTGAATAATTGTATTTTCTAAACGGAGATGAAGCAATATTTATTAACTCTGAAATACAGTAAATTATTTTACTATGGGTATCGGATATCCCACGAGGACTTAAATTCTGTTTAAAACACTTTGAAATAGTTTCAGAGCTTTCAAAATTGTATGGTTTCAATGGAATGGTAAATATTGTAAGATATGTAAACTCATAGGTCAGAGATTATATTTATCAAATTTCAACATAACATTTGATTTGGTTTAAGAGATAATACGACTATTAAAAGTCGAAAAAATGTAAAATAATTATCATTTTCGACTTCTCATACCTTATAAACTACCAGTTTTACAAACATAATTCTTTTAACATAATTAGAACAAATTATTATCCATACACATATATCTAATTCATTTTTTCACATATTCTAATTCATTTACAAATATAAAAAGTATTTTTGTTAAAAAATTTAAATAAGAGGCACTTTGTTCTTGTTTATAAAAATAATTTCAAGGCTAACGCACATGATAAAAATAATATTAAGTTTAAAACAAACTTATTTTTTAAAGCATACTGCAATATATCACAATAACTTTGAACCTAATTTGTATACATTTAAGATACACATACATGCACTTCCAAAAGTTAAGCACGAAGATGAAAATTCTAATTTCCGGAAGCCAATCAGAATTAAAGAGGACGCAATTCACTGCTGAGGTAGATGGAAGTATGCAAATATATTAGTTAACAGCCAATCGCTCTTTCATGTCAAGAAATATGCAAAAAGGTCAGTCTTATAAGATGCCAACTTTGTGAAAGGTTACACAGATTGATTTTAAGTACTGATAGAAGGTGTTTAAAACTTTGGTTCAATTTGTTTTCAAAACATACGTGTTTATATGGCTTCCAGAAGACGAATGGAAGATTCTAAGCTCTGGCGTAGTGTGGGGCGGATTGAAGCAGGATATTCGATCCCATATGTTGCTTTTTTCTTCGGCGTTAACCATTCTGTAATTTCACGTTTATGGAAACAATTCCTAACCACACAGACAGTTGTCTGAAGTCCCGTAGCCGATCGCCCAAGGATTACAACCCCCGCGGAAAATCGATATATTGCTATTTTAGCCCAGCGGAATCGCAGAGCTACCTCCACACGTGTGACATCTATGGTTACAGCGTCCATTGGTAAGGCGATATCTGCAGCTACTGTATACCGAAGATTACATATGAGTGGACTGTAAGCCCGGGTACTTCGAGTTTATGTTTTTCTATCCGTCAAATCAAGAGGGACAAGATTAAAGTGGTGCCGGGAACATGTCCACTGGACTGTGTCTGAGTGGGGCAATGTCATGATTGCTGACGAGTCAAGATTTACTCTGGAGCCAGATGACAAGCGTAAAAGGATATGGAGTGAACAAGAAACAAGCAATCAGCCCCAAAACATCATCGAACATCACGCATTTCGAGGCGGAAGCATTATGATGTGGCCAGGGATTTCATTAGGATACCACACCGACCTGCACATCTTTAAACCGGATTCTGTGATGGCTGCCTGGTATCGAGATGAAGAACTCATTGTAAGATTTTACGCTGCAGCAGTTGGCCCTAAGTTTGTTTTAATGGACGATAATGCACGTCCCCATAGAGCTGACATCGTCGATGACTACCTGAAGAGTGAAGGGATTGAACGTATGGTGTGCCCATCATATTCGCCTAACCTTAATTCCCCTGAAAAATCTTTGGGATGCTTTCGGCCGTGCTGTATCTTCACGTTTCTAATCTCCAGCCACTCTTATTGAGCTGGAAACTGTTCTACAAGAAGAATGGCTTAATTTTGCGGTGGTTGACCACTTAATTGAATTCATTGTCACAAGGTATAAATTTTGTATACAGATGAGGGGGGATCACATATCCTATTAATGTCCTTTTTTTGTATTTTATGCTATTTATTTTCACTTTATATATAATTCTGTTTAAGTCTCCAGTATGTCATTATCTGATAACTTACAAAAATTTAATATTTTTATCATTTCTGTATATAATTATTGATTTTGTTTTATGCATAAATATATATGCTACTTTCCTCCGAATTTTGTGTCAATCACAGCAAGATTTGTTGATATTTTTGCATTTTACATCTTCGTGCTTAACTTTTGGAAGTAAGTGTATATATATTTTAAAAATATTTGAAAAAGTAACTTTTTCCCTTAAAAATTAAATATTTATCATTGCAAAGAACAAACAAACAAACATAAGGTGGGAAATATACAAGAAAATTTAGATTCAACAGGATGAAAATTATATTCTATACAACCTGTAAAAATTTCAAGAAAAAATATTACATTCTGCTTGAGATAACAGACGTGTTAGATAAAAAAATACATTTTGGGAAAAATCAAGTTATATAAGTTTTATAAGCTTAAATTTGTTTACAGTATATAGATAATACTTTTTATTCATAACTCTTCTCGATAATTGAATTTTTTACGTGGATTATTTTAAAATGTTCAGAATTGAATTCCTTTTCACTTATATATATTTGTGGGAAAAATCGAAATTATTGTCGATTTAAGTATATATATGTGTCTAACTCTCTCTCTAACATCATATATATATATATATATATATATATATATATATATATATATATATATATATATATATATATATATAATCCAATAATTGTAAACTGCTGGACAAGGAGAAGGCTAAAACAGCTAGCAATAATATTGATCGATGCAGTCTGGCCACATTGAAGAGAATGACACAAGTTTAATTAGAACTTTATTTTAGAGATGCTAAAACGGATATCTTTACGAGTCAACGACAGACAAAGGAAAGACGCAAAAATCATTCTGCTCGAACAGAGGTGCACCCAAGTGCGAAAGCAGGAAGAATTTTCCAACTTACTCGTCGAATTCAAGTGTAAAATCAGGAAAAACGCGGAGCCATTTGCCCGCGTTAGCTGGGAAACGTATTGAATAGACAGACAATTTGCATTGATAGGACAGAAAGATTTGGGAAATGTATCGAAAGAATTTTAAGTCGAGAACACTCCTTTGGTTAAGAAAATTAGAGGCTGGGAAAAAGATTTTAATTAATTAGAATGGGAGAAAGGAGGTTTTTAAGGAAATACTAAGTGAAATAATTTTGATATTATATATATATATATATATATATATATATATATATATATATATTATATATATATATATATATATATATATATATATATATATATAATATATATATATATATATATATATTATATATATATATATATATATATATACATATATATATATATATATATATATATAATATATATATATATATATATATATATATATATATATATATATATATATATATATATATATATATATATTATATATATATATATATATATATATATATATATATATATATATATATATTTATATATATATATATATATATATATATATATATATATATATATATATATATATATATATATATATATATATATATATATATATATATATATATATATATATATATATATATATATATATATGTATATGTGTGTGTGTTGTGTGCATGTGTGTGTGCATGTGAGTATTCGTGTATGTGTGTGTACGTGTATATGTGTGCATGTGTGTATATGTGTGTGTGCGCGCAATTTATCAAAATTATTACACCTAAAATATCTATCTAAAATTCTGTTTTTCTCCCTTCTCATATTTCATACCCAATTTACTAAAAGTAAACTGTCAGGTTTAAAGTAGTATTCTCCGACTTAAATTATTTTTACCAGTCTCTCAAAACTAACACTAGTCTAGATTCTAATTTTTTGTCCACTGGCCACATTTTTGTGCTGTCCCAGGAAAATAGTTTTATTTCTCCAAAAACTAAATTGCTGACTGTATGGTTTTTGACCTAACCTAAATGATTAAAGATAACTCTTGACTTCCAAAATATGCTTAATAATCGTAAGTCACTTGGTATCAAAACCTCGTGATCTCTCACCCTGAGGTTCCAAAAATAATTGAGAACTGTACCTTTCGTGGAGCTGTCGATGCAATGCTCTAAGGTAAACACGCATTGTAAAGACGAACACCTGACCCGTACATTTTTATCCTAAAAAATTTAAAGCTCCCCATCCTTGGACTCCTTTTTCTTTAATGACTATTGGATCCCTTACTTGGGTATTCTTATTGCTCAGTAAGCCCAGACAATTTATTAGAAGTTATTAGAAATGAATAATCTAGACATTAGCTAGAGCATATGTAGCAAAGAGCGCCTCTGGCTATTGTTTTGTTGTTAACAACTTGCTTCTGACTGCCGAACTCAGTTCCGGCAAAGCAAATGCACCAATTTTCGAATGCCCGACCAGATTTCGGGCAGGAGAAAAAACGGTATTTTAATTCCATGATGTCCGAAATCGGTTCGTCGAATGCATAACATTTAATTTCCCATTTTTCCAATGTATAAATATACTTTCCAACGAAAATTTCATTAGTTTGGAGGTATTTGTCGTCATTTCTTGGATAATATAATGGATTTGTGAAAGTCAAAGGAATCTGAGAGACATGCAATTCATGACAGATCATACAGATAATAATATTATTGTATTAGTTTATTATATTTACCTAGAAAATTATGTCATTTGATTTATTTTGCTGTAATTTGAGCAAAAATGAATTGTAATTCATTAACTTTTCCCATATATTGTGGAAAATAGTGATAATAGTAGTTATTTCGTTTAAAATTTTGTTTTTTCAAAAATAATAGATTACTAACATTTTGAGGATAGTAACGAACAAAATTAAGGAGAATATTTTTTTTTCCATTTTTGGTTTATTTTACTCAAATATATTGGACATGCAAGGGGTTAAAGACCAAAATTAAGGCTTAAAATATGCATATATATATTATATATATATATATATATATATATATATATATATATATATATATATATATATATATATATATATATATATATATATACAAAAATTACGATAATAGAATAGTATGAATAGAATAATAATGGTTAACCCTAATTTAAGATTTAGAAGCATTTCAACTTAAAAAAACATAAAATGGACTAATATTTTTATAAGGAATCTTACCTGTGAAATAATATCGCCAAAACTAGTAAAATGTTGCTAAAATTCCAAAACGTGCCAATGACGACCTATACTATATCAATAAAAATTAGCTTTATTCACTATGCTTATCGCACATACTTTTAATAAATAATATGGCCCATTTTATAAATGAATACATTTGAATCATTGTTAAAATTTAGTTGTTATCATAAGTATTTGTGAAAATGGTTAAATCAATATAACAGTCCAAACAACCGTTATTTTGAAGGGATATTTTGGCTATCATCATTTTTGCCGGCTTGACTAAAAAGCAGGGTATCCCCACGAAATTGGTGATAACAGTTTAAGTATGGTTGCCTAACATTTCCTCCTGATCTCGCCGAGTTCAAATAATCTGTATCATTATAATAATTTATATGATATTTGCATCCAGCTCTCCTTGTGTAACTCTTTCCTTATATATTAAAAGTGCGCAATGCTTAAAAAATTTAGATATAACAAACTATTAATGGTTCACTATGGCGGATTTTTAATAATTTAGAACTGTTGCCTTTGTAAACTGTTAAGGGATTAATTATCCATAAGTATAAATGTCCGGTTTCCAAGTTGTTTTGTTTAAATAAGTAAGAGTACATAATTTTATTACAATGGTGCACTGTGCATTAATTAAAGTCACCACAAAAAAGCAAGAAATATGATGTTTGGACGGATTATCTTTGTGTTTTAGTAAACATCGCCAATAATTTCGCCAAATTTGCCAAGGGGAACTCTATTCTTAAGTAATGCCCTTTTCTCTTAAATAAAATACTAATTAATCCGATCTAAATTTTCACTATTTAAAGTTACAAAAACAATCACAACAATTTGGTTTAGATATCTACGGTTTACTGTTTCGCACACGAGGCTAAGGAGACTGAGACCTATTGATTAAAGACGATTCCGAACAGCTACGGACATCCATGCCACAGAGGAATTCAAACCCGATTCCGGAGAGCAGTACTCTACCATTCGTCCGACCAAACCTAACAATATTCTTATAAGATTCTAACAATTCTTATAAGAAATATAAGAACTAAATATAATTTAAAATTTTGGCCGTATCCCAGTTCTAGGGGCCCGCCGAAACAAGTTGAGTGGGCACGCCAAGTGTGGGCAATGTTGCCGAATTCTAGAATACAGTTTTCTGGCAAACCTTGCTCTATTTTTTATTTTCTATTTTTTTTTAATTTCTACAAATCTTAACTAAATTCCAAACCTTTTTTGTTCAAAACATATTTTGAAATTGGATATAAACTTAATACAAAATTAAGCACATATTGTAAACATTAATTGGCGACAATTTGGCGATCACTTGTACAAAAATAGAGCCCAAAACATTGCGGCTGGCCCACGGAACAAGGAATCTACTAAAATTTACAAGTTTGTATATCTTAGAGAAACATAAAATTTGAAAATTATTTTTATAATGATTATTATCTGTGCAATAATCTTGCCAAAATAGTGAAAAGGTGCCAAAATTTCAATAGTGCTATTTCAAAACGCGCAACTACATCTATAAAAATGGTACTAACGTATTAACGCAACCAGGCCAAAATTCGCATAAATCGCCAAATTTGGCGACCCTACTTACGGGAACCCTACATGTTATACGTGGTTTTTCGTAAAGAAATTATTTTGCTTACTGGTTAGATTGAATGCCGTGAAATACTTTAACTATGGGTATTTGGTATCTGCCTGCGAGTGAAAAAGATGCTGTTAAATTGTTACAGGGATATGGAATTATACCGAACGAACGTACTTGTAAAATGAAATTCTCATAAAATGAAACTGTATTTTGGAAAGCAAATCTTCTGGAAATATAACGTCGAAGAGTGCAATCAACACTTGAGTGCGAGAACCGGAAATTGATTTGAAGGTAGCCGAATTTCATTTTCGACAGAGGTGTGCTTCATTTATTGTTGGTATAAAGAGTTAACCTCAATTACATTTTGTGCAGAAGAGATGGGAATTGCTGACAAAACTTTTATAGATTGGAACAATTATATGCGGGAGATATGTGCCCTTGAAATGGATGAAAAAGAAAGAAAGCAAATAGGCGGCGAAGGACTTATTGTGGAAATAGACGAGAGTTTATTTGTAAAAAGAAAAAATAACACTGGGCTTGTACTACCACAGCAATGGGTTTTCGGCTGAATTTGCCAAAAACAAAAGAGACTTTTTTGGTTACTGTACCTACCAGAAGAGCCATTACCCTCATGGAAAAAATTTGCGAAAATATCAAGGAAGGAAGCATTATTTATTCGGATTGCTGGAAAGGATACATGACAAGTGAGTTGGAAAATGCTGGATTTCTGCATGGAACTGTTTGTCACAAATATAACTTTGTGGATCTAGACACGGGCGTTCACACACAACATGTAGAGCGCATGTGGAGCTCAGTCAAATGGCGCAACAAAAACAGAAAGGAACAACCTGTCATCATCTTGACTCATACCTTATAGAATTTATATGGCGCCAAGCTCAAGCTGTTAATGGCGAAGACGGTTTTCAATCAGTGCTAAAAGCAATAGCCAAAAGATTTCCGCCAAAAAAAAAAATTCTGCAACTTATTCAAATTCGAAACCGGAAGGGTTTAATTGCTATTTTATATTTTAAAACAAAATAATATAAAAAACTGTATTAAAAATTATCTGTAATTAATAAATGTACATTTTCTTTCTATTCATACTTTCTTACTCAAACTTACAAATCGCGCCAACATGGTTGCGATAATACGTAAGTACCATAAAAATTGACGTTATTAAAAATAATTCTTCCACATTCCTGTACACAAAGTCCATTTTATTTAATGAATATCTTATAAACATTATAAAGACTTAGTTGTTATAAGTATTTGTGAAACATATTAAGAGAAAATAATGATAGTCAAAATATCCATTGTTAGGTACATATTGTCCATAACACTTTTTCAGATTACACAGTTTATAAGCTAAAAAACACGATAATTTTAAATTAACTTTTACATAATGTGCTACATGGTAAGTAGTAAATTTCAGAGGGATTTGGACTGAATGCTAACGTAAAGATACTAAATCTTTACGTTAAATCTTTGGCAACAGTCGCCAAATTCAAGCAGTTATATTTCGGAGATATTCTGCAATTTTGCTATCTAAGATCTTTTGATTTTTTAGATATAAAGATAAATGTTTGTTTTTAAAATATTTTATCCTATTATTTTTTATTTTTTGAGATTATATATGGGATAAATGTGATCACTTAAACTTTACCAAATTAATCTATTTCTATTATAAATTTTGGCTTTTTTTTGGGGTTACAGATTAACATATTTGTTTACTGATTTTAGATTCCCTACAAGTTATTTCATAATACATTTTGGCGCTGTTTCTAAAAACTGAACGTATCATAACTTGATGCCATTTTATCAATTATTTTTAAATGCCGCGAGCAAGGAATCAACTGGTCCCTGAATTTAGAATATCGGAATATGCTATTTAGAAATGGGGTTGATATAAAAACAATGTACGCGAGCCAACATAAAGCTCTACAGATGGTAGCCTAACATTGTCTCCTAATCTCGCCCTGTCTAGACAATCTATCTCTATTTTTATTCATAATTTATTGGTATACAACTATCCTTGAACAACCCTTTTCATATATATTAAACTCACGTAAACACATGAATTCACATTAAAAAATTAGATATAGTGAATCATTAAAAACTTGATTATTTCAACAAATGTTTTAGTAGACATCGCCAACAATTTCACCACATGTACCATGGGGTACTTTATTCTTAAGTATTAACTAGAAATGATATTACTATTTATAATTGTAATTTATGTTAAGGCAACGGCTTGACTAAAAAACTGGGTTCCCCCACTAACTTGGCGATAATGTTTTAAGTATGGTCGCCTAACATTTTCTCCTGATCTCACCGTGTCCAAACAATCTGTATCTATAGTATAATTTCTGTGATATTTGCTTCCAACTCTCCTTATGTAACTCTAATTTTATATTTTAAAAGAGCGCAATGCTTAAAAATTAGATATAACAAACCATTAATAGTTCACTATGGCAGGTTTTTAACAATTTAGAGCTGTTGCGTTTGTAAACTGTTAAGGGATTAATTGCCCTTAAATATAAATGTCCGGTTTTCAAATCGTTTTCTTTAGTTACGTAAGGATATATAATTCTATTACGGTGGCGCACTGTTCATTAATTAAATTCGCCAGAAAATGCAAGAAATACAATGTTTGGATGGATTAACTTTTTGTTTTAGTAAATATCACCAATATTTTCGCCAAATTTGCCAAGGGGGAAACCAATTCTTAAGTAGTTCTTAAGGTAAAAACTTTAATGAATGTAGGAGGATGAAAAATAAATAAACTTTATGAAAAGCAAAATCTTTCAGGCAGATTCATAATTGAAAGAAAGAAATATCAAATTTCTAACCAAATTACACCCATGCAACAGTTTATTCTTTCCTTAAGTGCTTTATAATATGCTATACAAAAATGATTACGATAAAAATGGTTAGAACATCACATGCTTTCTACTTATTTGTTAACTATGAATAACGATGAAAAATATTGTCTACTTACTGGGAGGTACGTATTTATATGACTTTGGGGGTGTATCAAGTATATTCATTTTCGTTATTTCAATATTTTTATTATGTTATTTGGCGTGTCTAGACGGACAGTAAAATTGAAAATGCTTTCAGGCCATTAGATGATATAAAATTCTGCTGATTTTCACGTGAAAGAAATGTGATATATATTTAAGAAATCTATTCAAGGAGAAAAGCTTTAATTTTAACAGAAGTATTTTTATAAACAATGTGTATATATGTATCATCAAAGTCAATGCTATCTGCTACATTATCATCTGGTTAATCATGCTAATTTGAATGCTTAATTTGGCTAGTTAATTTTTGTCTGAAAAAATGGTTAGTTTTGCAAAAATGTAATTTCATTATAGCGTCTCTCCAGAAGCAATTACAATTATATAGGTTTTATGATCTGCAGTAGCTCAGTCGGCAAAGGTAGCAATCTCGTAACTGAAGTTTGCGGGTTCGGGGATTAGGCAGCCCAAAGATCCACTGTGTTCATTAAGGGTGAATGGGGCACGTAAAATATATTCGTAGTTACAATGTCCTCCAAGATCTTGAACAATGGTCAAATCTCAGAGTGCTGCTCTTCGGAACCGGAATTCGCGGGTCCGAATCCCTCTACGGGAATGTATGATTCGGAATCGACTTTATTCAGTAGGACCCGTTCTCATCAGCCATTGTGTGCAAAACAGTAGGCTGTAGCACTCCAAACCAAACCAAACCACAGGGGCTAACAGGTCAAGCCTGGAGATCGTCCCTGCTTCTAGATTTCGATGACCCTCTTTGGGCAAAGACGTTCATTTACTCTCGCGCAATATTATATATTAATAGCGTCCTTATAAAGCGAAAAGCACACCACTTGCTTTCATTTCAATAGTCTATGACTCACTTTACTATCTTGTCCAAGGGGCATAAGTAATAATAATAGGTTTTAATGCATTGGGTTTCCCCCCTAGGGTCGAATTCTACCATCTGCAGAAATTCTTATTTATCGGGATCGGTGGCACTGTCCTATAACCCAAATTCCTGGGAGCCTTGAACTGCGGACTTTAAGGTATTGTATTCTATACCAAACCAATCGGACTTTGAACCATAAACATGTTGATGTCGATCTGATATTAGCTATATCACAGTGAGGAAAACAAAATTAAGGCTGCTACCATATTACAGTCGACTTATGTCCCTGGTGACTTTCGCGTCATAATGACGTCAAAAATCCCTACATATGGGAATTTGGTACCATGAATTTCCCTCTCTGACACCAATATGACGCAGAAGTCACTAGTGACATATGTCGACCGTAATATGGTAGCACCCTTAGGCTAAAAGCCGGTCCCAACACAATCGTTTAACGGCCAACCGCAATTAACCATTTAGCTAACCAATGGTGGAACTCAATTCTCCGTTTAAACAGAGATTAATCGCGGTTAGCCGTTAAACGAATTTGGTGAGACTGGTCCTCAGCAGCTTACTCCGGACTTTGCGAGTTGGTTCCCACGTTCATTATGCCTTCCTTTGATGTCAATTTGATCGTTTTCTAGTACAACTTCCGCTAGCTAACGTCAAAGTGACGTAGCAACGTCCAGAGTAGGCCCCTTAGTGTAACAACTTACTGTCATTTTTATACAAGGAAAATAATCACATTCTAAGAAATCCTCACAATTTCCAAGTGAACATTTTGAATTATTTAAATTTCAACATAAATCCTGTTACAAAATGTATAACTGTGTAATAACTAGGTATTAATTATAAAAATATTTTATGCCATTATTTTCTTAAAATAAAATAAATTGTGTATGATTCAATAGTCGTAAAGAAAGCTAAGATTCAACGTTAATTTTGTTTTTTCAGTGCATTATCACATTCTAAGAAATCCTCAAAATTTTCAGGTGAACATTTTGATATATTTGAATTTCAACATCGCTCCTGTTACAAAATGTATAATTGTAAAATAACTATATATTAATTATAAAAATCCTTTATGCCAACATTTCTTTAAAATAAAATAAATTGTGTATAATTCAATAGTCGTAAAAAGAAGTTACGATTCAACGTCATTTTTTCTTTTTCAGTGCATTATCACATCCTAAGAAGTCCTCATAATTTTCAGATGAACATTTTGAATTATTTTAATTTCAATATAGCTCATGTTACAAAATATATAAATGTATAATAACTATATATTAATTATAAAATTCCTTTATGCCACCATTTCCTTAAAACAAAATAAATTGTATATAATTCAATAGTCGTAAAAAAAAGTTACGAGTAAACCTTAATTTTGTTTTTTCAATGCATGATACCATGCTAAGAAATTCCTAAAATTTTCAGAAGAACATTTTGAATCATTTGAATTTCAACATCGTTCCTATTACAAAATGTATAAATGTATAATAACTATGTCTTAATTACAAAAATCCTTTATGCCACCATTTCCTTAAAATAAAATAAATTGTGTATAATTCAATAGTCGTAAAAAGAAGTTACGAGTCATCACATTCTAAGAAATCTTTATAATTTTCAGGTGAAAATTTTGAATTATTTGAATTTCAACATCGATCCTGTTACAAAATGTATAAATGTATAATAACTATATATTAATTATGTAAATCTTTTATGGCATCATTTCCTTAAAATAATGCCTTATTTAGACAATTTCTCGCAACGTTACGAACTACTATAATGCCCTTCATTTTCATGTTTACAACAGCCAATAGACAAACAATAAACTACCCTTCCGTTTGAAACTAAAGCCATAATTGTCCTAATTTAAGAATTTGCCCTACTGCGTGAAATCGCCTTATAAATGGTGTATAATTCAATAATCGCAAAATGAAGTTACGAACTAACGTCAATTTTGTTTTTTCAGTGCATTATCCAGTGCTAAGTATTATTGTTAGTAATTTGTTTATTCAGTGCTAAGAAGTCCCTAGTATTTTCAGATGAATATTTTGAATTATTTGAATTTCAACATCGCTCCTGTTACAGAATATATAATAACTATACATTAATTATAAAAAATTCTTTACGCCCCCATTTCCTTAAAAAAAAATAAATTGTGCATAATTCAATAGTCGTAAAAATAAGTTACGACTCAACGTCAGTTTTGTTTTTTCTGTGCATTCTCACATTCTAAGAAATCCTCACAATTTCCAAGTGAACATTTTGAATTATTTAAATTTAAAGATCGCTCTTGTTACAAAATGCATAAATGAAGTTTATAGAAGAATAATGCTTTAGAAATCACATAAAAATAAAATATCAACTTTAGAATAATAAAAGGTTTATTTTTTCCATGTAGCTAAGCAACAGCAGAATTTGAGATCCAAAATTCAATAAATGCTTACTTCCTGTTTAAAAAATACATCCTTTTATCTTTAATTAAATTATGTTACATTTAAAAACCTTTCAAGATAATTTGAGTTTGTTATGTTTAATAACTGTCAAAACGCAAAATAAAGATACAACTCAGGAATAAATTTTAATATTCAATGATTAAAGCTGAAGAATGGAAATTAATTTATAGTCTTGCTTTCAGACGACGTGAATGCATATTTATAATGAAGCTTTTAGAAATATGTTCTTTAAAATATTCACTTATTTTTTATGTTTGTGATAACCGTCGTTTGTTATTCTGTGTAAATGCATTGCTACGTAAAGACTATATATCCCCAGAGGCTATATTAATTAATATTTGTGTACGTTAATTAATATATTGACGTATTTCAACGAAAACATTTTGAATCTTAAATATGTTTCATTGTATTTCATTTTTATAGGTATTAAGTGAAACGGAGGCTTTCAACCGTCAACACAAAGATTAGTTTAAGAAATTTGCAATAGGAATTATTTTTTAAAAAGTATTATTTTCTAAATTAAAAAAAATTCATTCTGTAACACAGATCGACGATAAAATTGCACTTGTATTTTTACACTTGTATCCAAATATGAAATTAAGAAAGTAATATGTCTCACCTATTTCACATATTTAACACATTGTGTGCGGGTACATTTCGCAGAGGAATAGTACCGGAAGCGGGTGTTTTAAGCATAAATTTTGATATTCAGTTAAATCTCAATAGATCGAAAATTATTTAATTTTACTTTAGTCGCATCGGCTGATGTAAAAACTTGTTTTTGTATAAATGTTTCCAGAATCTATGTAGTACACAAGAACACTCGGCTTCCTTTATATGCCTTTATTTTTGTACCCACAAACAAACCATGTTGTTACACTAACCGGTACCAGTACGTGACTCGTGCTCAATATCAATTGTCAGAAAACGTACTAGTATGCGTCCCGCGCTCCTGTATCAATCCTCAGAAAACATACTAGTATTTGTCCCGCATACAATGTGTTAAGCAATTAATATATAAAAAAAATTAATTATTAGGGAATTTGTGGCCATAAAAAGAAATGCAGTTTAAATAGATTATTTCGCCAATGACACATTATTTATCACATGCTAAGACATTCCTAAAATTTTCAGGTAAATATTTTGAATTATTTGAATTTCAACATCACTCTTCTTACAAAATGTATAAATGAAGTTTATAAAAGAATAAAGCTTTAGGAATCAGATATAAAATAAAATATCAACTTTAGAATAATAAAAGGTTTATTTTTTTCATGTCGCTAAGTAACAGCAGAATTCAAGATCCAAAATTCAATAAATGCCTACTTCCTTTAGAAAAAAATACATCCTTTTATCTTTAATTAAATTATGTTACATTTAAAAACCTTTCAAGATAATTTGAGTTTGTTATGTTTAATAACTGTCAAAACGCAAAATAAATATACAACTCAGGAATAAATTTTAATATTCAATGATTAAAGCTGAAGAATAGAAATTAATTTATACTCCTGGTTTCAGAAGACGTGAATGCATATTTTTAATGAAGCTTTTAGAAATGTGTTCTACAAAATATTCACTTATTTTTTTTATGTTTGTGATAACCGGCGTTTGTTATTCTGTGTAAATGCACTACTACGTAAAGACTAAATATCCCTAGAGGCTATATTAATTAATATTTGTGTACGTTAATTAATACTTTGACGTATTTCAACGAAAACATTTTGAATGTTAAATATGTTTAATTGTATTTAATTTTTTATAGGTATTAAGTGAATCGTAGGAATTCAACCGTCAACATCAAGATTAGTTTAAGAAATTTGCAATAGGAATTATTTTTAAAAAAAGTATTATTTTCTAAATTTAATAAAATTCATAATGTAAAACAGATCGACAATGAAATTTTTACACTTGTACCAAATATGAAATTAAGAAATTAATATGTCTCACTTATTTTAAATATTTAACACATTGTGTGCGGGTAGATTTCGCAGCGGAATTGTACCGGGAGCGGTCGTTTTAAGCGTAAATTTAGTTATTCTTAATAGATCGAAAATTATTTAATTTTACATCAGTCTCACCGGCTGATGTAAAAATGAGTTTTTGTCTATATTTTTCTAGAATCTATGTAGTAGACATAAACATTCTGCTTCGGCTTTCTTTATATGCCTTTATTTTTGTACCCACAAGCAAACCATGTTGTTACACTACCCGTACCAGTATGTGAAACGTGCTCAATATCAATTGTCAAAAAACGTACTAGTAAGTGTCCCGCGTACATGTATAAATCCTCAGAAAACATACTAGTACTTGTCCTGCATACAATGTGTTAAGCATTTAATATATAAAAAATTAATTATTACGGAATTTGTGGCCATAAAAAGAAATGCAGTTGAAGTAGATTACTTCGCCAATGATATATTAAATATCACATGCTAAGAAATCCCTAAAACTTTCAGATAAATATTTTGAATTATTTGAATTTCAACATTACTTTTGTTACAAAATGTATAAATGAAGTTTATAAAAGAATAAAGCTTTAGGAATCAGATATAAAACAAAATATCAAATTCAGAATAATAAAAGGTTTATTTCTTTGCATATAGCTAAGCAACAGCAGGATTCAAGCTCCAAAATTCAATAATGCCTATTTCCTTAAGAAAAAATACATCCTTTTATCTTTAATTAAATTATGTTACATTTAAAAACCTTTCAAGATAATTTGAGTTTGTTATGTTTAATAACTTTTAAAACGCAAAATAAATATACAACTCAGGAATAAATTTTAATATTCAATGATTAAAGCTGAAGAATAGAAATTAATTTATACTCCTGCTTTCAGACGACGTGAATACATATTTTTAATGAAGGTTTTAGAATCATGTTCTATAAAATATTCACTTATTTCTTTATGTTTATGATAACCGGCGTTTGTTATTCTGTGTAAATGCATTACTACGTAAAGACTAAATATCCCCAGAGGCTATATTAATTAGTATTTGTGTACGTTAATTAATATTTTGGCGTATTTCAAAGAAAACATTTTGAATGTTAAATATGTTTCATTGTATTTCATTTTTTTATAGGTATTAAGTGAAACGGAGGCATTCAGCCGTCAACACAAAGATTAGTTTAGAAAATTTGCAACAGGAACTATTTTTAAAAAATTATTATTTTCCAAGTTAAAAAAAATTCATTCTGTAACACAGATCGACGATAAAATTGCACTTGTATTTTTACACTTGTATTCAATTATGAAATTAAGAAAGTAATATACCTCACCTATTTCACATATTTAACACATTGTGTGCTGGTACATTTCGCAGAGGAATTGTACCGGAAACGAACATTTTAAGCGTAAATTTAGATATTCAGTTAAATCTCAATAGATCGAAAATTATTTAATTTTACTTTAGTCGCATCGGCTGATGTAAAAACTTGTTTTTGTCTAAATTTTTTCCAGAATCTATGTAATAAACAAGAACATTCGGCTTCGGCTTCCTTCATATGCCATTATTTTTGTACCCACAAACAAACCATGTTGTTACACTACCCCGTACCAGTACGTAACTCGTGCTCAATATCAATTGTCACAAAACATATTAGTACGTGTCCCACGCTCATATATCAATCCTCAGAAAACATACTAATATTTGTCCCGCATACAATGTGTTAAGCAATTAATGTATAAAAAAATTAATTATTACGTAATTTGTGGCCATAAAAAGAAATGCAGTTTAAGTAGATTATTTCGCCAAGGACATATTAATTATCACATGCTAAGAAATCCCTAAATTTTTCAGGTAAATAATTTGAATTATTTGAATTTCTACATCGCTTTTGTTGAAAAATGTATAAATGAAAGTTTATAAAAAAATAAAGCTTTAGAAATCAGATATAAAATAAAATATCAACTTTAGAATAATAAAAGGTTTATGTTTTTGCATGTCGCTAAGCAACAGCAGAATTCAAGATCCAAAATTCAATAAATGCCTACTTCCTTTAGAAAAAAATCATCCTTTTACCTTTAATTAAATTATGTTACATTTAAAAACCTTTCAAGATAATTTGAGTTTGTTATGTTTAATAACTGTCAAAACGCAAAATAAAGATGCAACTCAGGAATAAATATTAATATTCAATGATTAAATGTTAAGAATGAAAATTAATTTATACTTCTGCTTTCAGACGACGTGAATGCATATTTATAATGAAGCTTTTAGAAATATGTTCTATAAAATATTCACTTATTTTTTTATGTTTATGATAACCGGCGTTTGTTATTCTGTGTAAATGCATTACTACGTAAAGACTAAATATCCCCAGAGGCTATATTAATTAATATTTGTGTATGTTAATTAATATTTTGACGTATTTCAATAAAAATATTTTGAATGTTAAATATGTTTCATTGTATTTCATTTTTATAGGTATTAAGTGAAACGGCGGGATTCAACCGTCAGCACAAAGATTAGTTTTGGAAATTTGCAATAGGATTTATTTTTACAAAAGTATTATTTTCCAAGTTAAAAAAATCATACAGTGTCACAGATCGACGATGAAATTTTAACACTTGTATCCAAATATGTAATTAAGAAATTAATATGTGCCACCTATTTTACATATTTAAGCAATTAATATATAAAGAAATAAATTATTATTAAATTAGTGGCCATAAAAATAAATGCAGTTTAAGTAGATTATTTCACCAAGGACATACTAATTATGAAATGTGAGTTTTTTTGCATGTGAGATATTCATCAGAGAGACAACAAAAATATTTAAAAATATTTAAAAAGTATACTTCTTGTACTTTTGTAATCAACGCATTGATGAGAAATATTCTTGGGCTGCACAATATAAGCAATGTATCACAGTTTAATATATGCTAAAAATTTTAGAAAAGAGTGAAAAAAACGGAAACAAGATTTTTTTTCCTTTTTATTTGGATTGGTTAATCGAATGATTTGGAATATACCTGTAAGCCATAGAAGTGACTATATATGTAGTGTTGATTTGAGGTTTTGGTTTGACTATATGAAAATATGGTCACTTTAGCTTTAGAAGATATAACTTATTGGTGACACCAACAAATATTTATGTGTATAGAAGTATATGCGAGAAAAGGTACAGCAAAAATATACTTCTTGTACATTGGAAATCAATGTATTGATGAGAAATATTCTTGGGCACCACAGTATAAGCAATATGTCACAGTTTAATATAAGGTGAAAGTTTCAGAAAACAGTCAAAAGACATAAGCAAGATTTTTCTCTTTTTATTTGTATTAGCTAATCGAATGAT
This sequence comes from Pardosa pseudoannulata, assembly GCA_032207245.1. Lineage (NCBI taxonomy): Eukaryota > Metazoa > Arthropoda > Arachnida > Araneae > Lycosidae > Pardosa > Pardosa pseudoannulata. The sequence goes on from CM063500.1 coordinate 35,002,333, forward strand.
TTGGAGAATACCAAGAAGACACAGGAATGACTGTAAATGTAGTGTTTTTTTTTAGGTTTTGGCGTAACTATAGAGAAAAATGAACACTTTAGCTTTAGAGGAAAGAACATGTTGGAGACATGAACAAATATTTATGTATATAGTAGAATATGTGGGAAACAGTACCGTAAAAAAGTATTTCTTATAACTTGAAAATCAATGTATTAATGAGAAATATTCTTAGACGTAACAGTATAAGCAACGTATCGCAGTTTAATATATGCTGAAAGTTTTAGAAAACAGTCAAAAGATTTAAACAAGATATTTTTCTATGTTTAGTTGAAATGGCTGATCTAATGATTTGGAAAATACCAAAAAGAAGCAGGGGTTATTGCAAATGTAGCGTTAGTTTGAGGTTTTGTCTAGACTATAGAGAAAGATGAACAAGCTAGCGTTAGAGGAAAGAACATGTTAGTGACACGAACAATTTTTTATGCATATAGGAGAATATGATAGAAACCGTACCGTAAAATTTACTTTTTACACTAGGGAAATCAATGTATTGATGAGAAATATTCTTGGGCAATGTATCACAGTATGCTGATATATGCTGAAAGGTTTAGAAAACAGTCAAAAGACAGAGACAAGATTTGTTTCTTATTTATTTGGATTGGCTGTTCAATTGATTTGGAAGGTATTAATAAGTCATAGGAATGACTATAAATTTAGCGTTGGTTTAAGGTTTTGGTTTAACTATATACTGAAAGATGAACACTTTATCATTAAAGGAAAGAACATGTTGGCGACACGAAAAAATATTTATGTGTAGAGGAAAGTATACGATAAAAAGTAGTTTAAAAATATACTTCTTATACCTACTATGGAAATCAATGTATTGATGAGAAATATTCTTGGACTTCATAGTATAAGGAACGTATCGCAGTTTAAGATATGTTGAAAGTTTTAGAAAAGAGTAAAAAAACAAACAAGATATTCTTCCCTTTTTTTTAGATTGGTTGTTCGAATAATTTGGAAGATACCAATAAGCCACAAGAATGACTATAAATTGAGAGTTAGTTTGAGGTTTTGGTTTAACTATATGGAAAGATGAACACTTTAGCTTTAGAGGACACAATTTGTTGACTGTACGTAGGATTTATGTATATAGGAGAATATACGAGAAACGGTACCGTAAAAATATACTTCTTATACATTGGAAATCAATGTATTGATGAGAAATATTCTTGGACTTCATAGTAAAAGCAATGTATCGCAGTTTAATATATGATGAAAGTTTAAGAAAGCAGTCAAAAGGTAGAAATAAGATATTTCTCTTTTTATTTGGATTAGCTAATTGAATCATTTGAAGAATACCAAGAAGCCACAGGAATGACTGTAAATGTAGCGTTTTTTTAGGTTTTGGCTTAACTGTAAAGAAAAATGAACACTTTAGCATTAGAGGAAAGAACAGTTTGGAGAAACGAACAAATATTTATATATATAGGAGAATATGCGAGAAAAATATACTTATTATTATTTGAAAATCAATGTATTAATGAGAAATATTCTTAGGCTTAACAATATAAGCAACGCATCGCAGTTCCATATATGCTGAAAGTTTTAGAAAACGGTCAAAAGATATAAACAAGATTTTTCTTTTTTTATTTGGATTGGCTGATCGAATGATTTGGAGAATACCAAAAAGCCACAGGAATGATTGCAAATGTAGAGTTGTTTGAGGTTTTTTCTTGAATATTGAGAAAAATGAACACTAACTTTAGAAGAAAGAACATGTTTGTGACACGAGCAAATATTTATATATTTAGGAGAATATACGAGAAACGGTACCGTAAAAATGTACTTCTTACAACATGAAAATCAATGTAGTGATTGTTTTTCCTTTTTATTTTGATTGTCCATTTGAATGATTTGGAAGATATCAATAAGCCACAGAAATGACTCTAAATTTATCGTTGGTTTGAGGTTTGGGTTTAACTATATTGACAGATGAACACTTTAGCTTTAGAGGCCAGAACTCTTATATTTATATATATTAGAGAATATACCACAAACCTTACTGTACAAAAACTCTTAAAAATGTACTTCTATACTTTGGTAATCGATGTATTCATGAGGATTATTCTTGGTCTTCACAGTACAAGAAAATTCAAAATAGTTTGATCTAAGACGAACAGATATTTATGTACATAGGAGAATATACGAGAAATGGTACTGTAAAAATATACTTCTTGTACATTGAAAATCAATGTATTGATGAGAAATATTCTTCAGCTTCACAGTATAAACAATGTATCACAGTTTAATATATGCTGAAAGTTTTCGAAAACATTAAACAGACAGAAAAAAAAAGATTTTTCTCTTTTTATTTGGATTGGCTGATGGAATGATTTGGAGAAAACCAAGAAGCCACAAGAATGACTGTAAAAGTAACGTTTTTTTATATTTTGGTTTAACTATAGAGAAAAAATGAACACTTTAGCTTAAGAGGAAAGAACATGTTAGAGACATGAACAAATATTTTATGTATATAGGAGAATATGTGGGAAACAGTACCGTAAAAATGTACTTCGTATAACTTGAAAATCAATGTATTAATGAGAAATATTCTTAGGCTTAACAGTATAAGCAACGCATCGCAGTTTAATATATGCTGAAAGTTTTAGAAAACAGCCAAAAGATATAAACAAGATTTTTCTGTGTTTAGTGAGACTGGCTGATGTAAGGATTTGGAAAATACCAAAAAGCCGCAGGAATAATTGCAAATGTAGCATTAGTTTGAGATTTTGTCTTCACTATTGAGAAATATGAACACGTTAGCGTTAAGAGGAAAGAACATGTTGGTGACACGAACAAATATTTATATATTAGGAGAATATACGAGAAAGGTACCGAAAATGTACTTCTTACATCTAGGGAAATCAATGTATTGATGATTTTTTCCATAGTATAAGATGTATCCAGTTTATATTCTGAAAGTTTTAGAAAACATCGAAAGACAGAAACATGATTTCTTCTTGTTTATTTGGATTGGTGTTATTTGATTTGGAAGATAGTAATAAGCATAGGAATAACTATAAATTTACAGTTTGGTTTAATTATTTTAACTATATAAAAAGATGAAGACTTTATCAGTACAAGGAAAGAAATGCTTGACACTAAAAATATTATATGTACAGGAAAGCATAAGATAAACTAGCGCAAAAATATACTTCTTGTACATTGGAAATCAATGTATTGATGAGAAATATTCTTGGGCTTCACAGTATAAAAGCAATTTATCAGTTTAATATATGCTGAAAGTTTTCGAAAACATTAAACAGACAGAAAAAAAAAGATTTTTCTCTTTTTATTTGGATTGATGGAATGATTTGGAGAAAACCAAGAAGCCACAAGAATGACTGTAAAATAACGTTTTTTTATATTTTGGTTTAACTATAGAGAAAAATGAACACTTTAGCTTTAGAGGAAATAACATTTTAGAGACGTGAACAAATATTTATGTATATAGAAGAATATGAGAACAGTACCGTAAAAATACTTCTTATAATTTGAAAATCAATGTATTAATGAGAAATATATTCACACATATATATATATATATATATAATATATATATATATTTATAAAAGTATAAAATATAACAAAAATATATATAGATATTTTTATTTTTATATATATATATAATATACAATATATAATATAAGAATATATGTATACAAATTATATATACATATATATATATATATATATATATATATATATATAATATATATATATTTATTACATATATATTTGCACATATATTTATATTTATTTATATTAGTTTTATCAAAAACAGGTTTTCATTGATGTCAAAATGTATTGGTAATGTTTAGTAAAATATTTATTATATATTACAATATACGAGATACAGAACCGTAAAAATACTTCTTATACATTGGAAGTCAATGTATTGATGAGAAATATTATATATATATATATATATATATATATATATAATTATATATGAATTTTATATCTGTAATAATATCAATATCTAAATAAGTCCTATTACAAAATTATCCGTTTTTTCATTATTCTAGATCTTAATTTTTTCTCTTTATATTAACCATATTTCTCAGCCATAATTTAAACGAGGATGTTTTCATTCCTTGCGAACAACGAAATTCTTTCTATGATTAAAAAAGAAAATGATATGCTGGCATTTATAATGAGTACAATAACTCTGAAAATGGGAATAGTATCAGGAAATATCATGGAATAGTCATCAGGAACGCCATTTGCAGATGGCTCTAATCAAAGGTTACTTTCTATAAGCAAATAACACTTTAAGCATTTTTTACGACATTAAAAAACACACTTTTTGGTCGTTCTCTCGCAGAATTTGGCGTGATAAAATTCTGACACCATCCGGTTCAGACTTTTGGATTTTTGTGCAATTTTGATCGGATGAAATAAAGATTACGTTCAGCCGACTATGCGTTCCTTCCAAAAGACGATTAGCGGATTTTGGCAGCAGAGCATACTGAGGAAAGTAAACAATTTTAAAAAGAAGTTTTCATGTGAAGTTCGGGGCTGGTCGGTCCCTGGCTGATTACACACACACATATACACACACAACACACACACACACACACACACATAATATATATATATATATGTATGTATAAAATATATATATATGTAATGTATATATTTATATATATATATATAATATATATAAATATATATATATATATATATAACTATATATATTTTATATCTATACATATACATATGTTTATTACATATATATTTTCACATATATATATTATATTATTATATAATTATTTTAACAAAATCCGGTTTTCATTGATGTTGATTTTTTGGTAATGTTTAGTATATATTACTTTTTTTATTAATTTAAAATATCATTTGTTGCCTTTTACCGATGATAAATATGAAAACTCTGAATTTTCCAATTAAAAGAAAAATCATATTTTGAAGAAATTTATGTACTGGATATCACTATGCACACACTGCAGCTCAATAAACCTGAAGCATAAAATTTATTTCACAAAAAATGGTTTCTTCCACCTATAAATGGAATGAGAAGCACGAGAAAAGCTTCTTACGGTACAAAGGAGTAAAAAAATATATTGGAAAACTTTGTGAACAATAAATCCCAGTTTCGTATTTTCAGAATCTTCAGTTTAATAAGCAACTTTCATTCCTCGTAAAACCGCTTCTCTCACGCCATGCTTTTATATTGCTAAGACAATTTCCTTTTATTTGATGTTATCGAAAAAAGTGATCCAAACAAATCAGATTTTCGAATCGAATTTGTTACCTGAAATTTGAAACATCTTTGATCTTTGTGATAAGTTGTTTTGACTAATGTGCGTTTCATGTTATCTTTTAAAGGAAAATGGGATCTTCAATAGCAAATGTTTTAAGCAGTTATCTTTTAACTGTATTCTAAACACGATCTCAATAGAGTTCGATAAAGTATGTTAGACACTAAAATCTACACGAAAACAATTTTTGAAATGAAAAAATTTTCATTAAAACTCAGTACTGTAATAAGATTTATTAATAATTTTCTTAGAATATTGCATTTTATGTTGTTTTTATTTTTTTGCATGATAATCTATACATATATAATTCTTTGTATGCATCTGTGTATATGGAAGTTCGTCCTGTATTCTCAAATAGCTTTACTGTTCCTGATGATGTTTTGCATTGTGAATTACTGCCCAGGGTTAAACTATGTGTAATTAATGGTGTTTGGAGCCTTGTAATTCTGTATTGCATTTCGCGACCTTATTTTGGTGCTGTTTGATAAATTTTTCTGTCAAATAATTAATATTTTGTTAGTATTACTTAATTACCATCATTCGATACAATAAGTTAGCTAAGGTAATACTTCAGAATAAGCTGCCACTTCGCTAATTTGGCCAAATAATTGACGATGTTTACTAAAACGGAAAGGTATTCTATTCAAACATTGTATTTATTGATTTTTTGGTGACTTTAATTAATGCAGAGTGAGCCAATGTATTGGAATTTTATGTTCTAACTTAATTAACCAAAACCACTTTGAAACTATGCATTTGTGGGCAATTAAAATCTCCACAGTTTAGAAAGATAGAATCTCCAAGGTCTTAAAAATTAGCCATAACTCCTCCGCGCAACAGCCTCTAGGGCGCCAGGAACTACGGTTCCAATCTCCGTTTCAGAGACCAAGGGCCATGGGGTGCGAAGCATATGTTCCATGTAGGTGGTCAACCCCACGTAGAACACCGAGTGTTTACTTCTCAAGCATTCTTGATTCTCAGTTTGTCTACCCAATAAGGAATGAAAGACTGAGTCAACCTTGCCCAGTCCAGGGATTGAACCACCTCGGACCTGTGTCGTGTGAGATCGAAGCGCTGCCCAAACGCCACTGGGTTTCAAAATTAGCCATAGTGAACTATTAATAGTTCACTATATATCTATTTTTTAAATATTACTTGCCTTTGATATATAAGAGTTGCAAAGGGTTGCACAAGGAGAGCTGGATACCAATAGGATATTAATCAAGATACAGATTAGTTTGGACACGATGAGATCAGGAGAAAATGTTAGGCTACCATGCTTAGAACTTTATTCCGAAATTGGCTAGGAATTGGCAAAGCTTTTTCATGTCACACCTTTAGTTATATTCGTAACTTAGTAACCAACAATTTATCTGTAGATATATTTGCTGGTAGATATTTAGGCTGCTGGTTGACTACAGATGACTACAGTGAATGATTACATGAATGCTTTATGTTGTATTTTACCATGTGAGAAAATAGGTTATCTAGCTCGTAACTTATCAGCCATTAATTAATCTGAAGATAAATTTGTTTTGCTTTATTAACTCTGATATTTTTCTGTCGGTTGACTGTAGATAAAGGCAGTAATGAATACTTACCGCTGTTCACTCTTCACGGGATAAAATATTTTCTCTGCACCAGTTATCATTGTGTTTCTAGTGCACGTCCATCCCTTGAGTTTACTACTTTTAGACCTTTTAGTTGAGCATGATTACCTCCAATCATATCCTTATCGTTTTAACATTGTCTCTCTTCACTTGTGTGGTTTTTATCCTAAACAAACTAAAGCTGGACTAACGTAACAGATAGGAAAATTCTTTGCATTAAATTACTATTAGCTTAATTTAAAATAAATACTGAAGAGTACGTATTCTAATGACTCAATAATCATGACACCGGTATTTGATAAATAATAATACCAACCAGATTTACCACACAAACAGAGTGTTTATAAATTTTCCAATCATAACGATACATTCCTCCAAAATCTGAGCTAAAGTAACAAACATAATTCCATTAAACATGTATTCAAATTCTTCATCCATGCCTTGTTATTTTGGTAATACATCGTTAAAACATATATTCCTTACTAACAAAGCAAAATAACATTGTTAGTTAAATATATTTAAAGTATTGTGACATTTGAAAAGTATGAACAATTTCCTTTACTAATACCTAAAAGTATTTGAGCTGCGTAACTTTAACAAAGCAGCTATGAAAATATTTCTTTTATGGAAATACATAATTGGTATATAAAATTGAATAGGCTATATAAAAATTTGTATTTTTTTAAAATATAGTTATATAACACTTCAACAAATAACTTTTGTATATATTGTATGAAATGCCAATTATTTTAAATATATATTTGTAAATTTACTGCATGAAAATAAGCCAGTAAATGTCAGAGATGAAAGAACTCTTTTTATAATAGCATTGCGTCAGAAATATTGAACAGATCTATTATGTTAATATCGTATAAAAATTTTGAAACATGTTTTTTTTATACTTAAATTTTCATGTTTATTGTTTATATGATACATTGTCAAAGACAGGTATTGTATATTTAACTTTTGTTTTTATACAAATTGTAAGTAAAAGAAATCAAATTATGTTCTAAATAAATTAGTATAAATACTTTATATTTTTAAAAAGCATTATTATATCATATATATAAATAAATTATATCGTATAAATATTATATGATTAAAATATTTTTTAAAAAGTAACATTTTTTAAAAGTATATGTAAATATAAAACATAATTATTTAACATTCTAATTAATTTGAGGCATTAGTTATTTTACATAACAAACTGATTATGAGCCAAATTCATGTCAAACGCGTATATCCTGTATTTAACCCTCCTGTGATGTACTGAAAATGTGGTGGACGAAGCTCTCAAGGATTCAGGCATAATTATCTTGAATCCTTACTAATTAATTTATTCAAGTAAATAAAACATATATAAACTATTTACAAAATTAATTAGAAGTAATTAATGAAGAAACCACATGCAGAGATAGAACTTACAGTACTTCTTAAAGTGCCTCTCTTAGATAAAAATACCGTACTTATTGTACCTCTCTTAGATAAGAATACCGTACTTATTGTACTGCTCTCAGATATAAATACTGCTTTAGAATTCAGTTGCTGCATTCAATGTCATGTAATCCGATGCAGATTTATTATACTCCTCAGTTGGCATGCTTTCTGGATTTAACACTCCTTTTGCTGATTTGGCGAGATTCTTGTATGGGAATTTCTGTTTAAAATGCTCATACAGAACTCTTAAATGAAGGTCTAAAATAGATAAAGCTAGCTGACATGACTTTATATAATGGACAACTTGCTCACATAGTTAATAAAAAACTATGGCACATATTCATTTCAAAATTTTACAGTCAATACAATGTAGACCTAAGACGAAATTCTACTTATTTTATTGTTGTATTTCTTTATTACTCTCACGAATCTGATGTTTTAATTTTATTTTAGTTTTTGAAGAATCCATGCCGTTTTGACTACATTTCTGATGCGTTTTAGAAATTTAAATTAGTGGAGGAACATACCTGGTAATTTTGTTTACAAAATAGAAAAAAGCATTAATAAGCTATTAATATCAGCTCTCACTATAAATTCTTATGTTTAGAACAAAGTTTTGAACACTAATTATATAAAAAAATAAATGCTGTAAATTCCATATTTACAATAGTATTAATTAAAGAGATGTAATACTGGTGGTGAAAATAAGTAAAAAATTCTTGGTCAAAGGAAATGCGTCCCTGAATGAGAATACGCAAATATTAATTCTGATGACGCATTATACATCAAATGTAATTAATAGATGCAAATAGTCATGAAACGTCTATATTAGTTTTTAAACTTACGATTGAAATAAGAAAAATTAAGGTTTTATAGATTTGTCGAAAATTGCTGAAATGCTGAGTCCCATACATAATTTACGATAATAATTAAAATAGAATTGAATGAAAATTAGAAAAAATCTTTCCATTGTTGTGCTTACGTGTGCCTGAATGAAAATAGTAAATAAAATTCTGATGACATTATACAATAAAATAAATGAAATTGCATTTGCTAGAAACAAAGCGCCTATTTTTTTAAAACGACAAAGAAAACTAAATATAAAAATGTCTAGGAGTATGTCAAGATTGCTAAAATACTGAAAATCTCATATATAATATTTACGATAATAATTAAAAAAAAATGTAATAAGCGAAAATAAGAAAAAAAATTTTCCATTTAAAGGTGCTTAAAGGCGATGTGCCCCCTGAATGAATGAATATATAATAAATATAAAATTATATATATATATATATAAAATTTGTATGTTTGCATTCTTTATAAGTACATAAGAATATACTTTGCGATAGTGTTTCTTCTAAAACTTTGGCGTTCTAATGTTACACCCCTTCTTACCTTTTGACATAAACATTCCAACCTGACTTCCGTTTCGTGACAGTATATGGAAAATAATATTTTTTAATGAGTAATATAAATTGTACAGAGTAGCAAAAATGGAGTTTAAACATTCTATCATATTTACTATTTCAATAACTATTTAAAATAATAGTGTCATATGAAAGGGAAATGATCGTATGTAGCACAGAGCTCTTAAATGAAGGTCTACAATAGAGGAAGAATTGAGCATGCGTAACAACTATGACTCATCAACATATGTTGTATGCCATGCCAGTAGAGTGTCCAATGGTCCGAAATGGAAGCTCTAATTCCTTTTCGCTGCAAGGGAAGGGCATTCTGATTTGACTTTTCCATGTGGTGAACAGTAAACGCTGAGATTGTGATATCTGTCACACGCTGGTTTCATTCCCATGCGTCAGAGTTCTACGACAGAGGGTTAGAAAAGTTGATCTCACAATACGACAAATGCCTCAGTTCTGGTGTTTAAAAATAGGTGAAACACTGCTGTACTTGTTGCAAATAAATATGTTCCTGAAAGTGGGAGTTCTTTTTTTCTTTTAAATAGGGAAACTTACTTTCTGGATGCGCCTCGTAAAACAAATATAACAGTATAAATGCAAATAGAAATTATGAGGCATCTGTAACAGAGTTACATATCTACAACGCCAGATCGAAACTGACTTAGAGGCGAAAGTGATGTGAGTGACCCTCCTTCTACCCCATTGGTCAAGAGCGGTTTCTAACCACGGAGTAGCATCTTCGCTGTCCAACGTTGTCCAACGAACTTTTTCGAGAGATCTGCTGGCCGCCTCTGAGAGAGAGAGGAAGGAAGGAGTGTGCAGCTGAATCTTCTGCGGCAGTTCTAACACCATTTTTCTTTTTAAGAACAAGACGCCATGTTGGGGAGATCTTTGATCGAGTATGGTTCCTTTGTCATGATGGCCTAATTAGCATTTTTATTTCCTATTTATGTATTCAAAATAAACCAAATTCAGCAGGAGGAATTATTATTTTTTTTCATTTTGCATTTCTCCACTTAAAGCCTAGACGCTGAGTCTGCCTTCACCTTAACAGCGTATACATTTGGTTTTTGAACTAACTACACAATAAGAACTAAAAAAAATCAAAAAGGGTCTAAGGAGTCTTGCTTTGTCACAGACAGCTAAATTCTACATGCTACAAATTATTTTTTTCCTCCTTACGTACACATCAAATTGTATTGAAAAGTTTACCAAGTGCTTGAACTGTTCAAAATATGTGATATTTTTTTCAGATTATGGAAAACAAATTTTAATGTTGAAAATTATTAATAAGTTTGATTCTTGTTTTAAAATAAAAAAAAAAATTTCTTACACTTTCTGTTCTCAGGATTCTAATATTGATATTCGTGGCAGAAAAATAAATTCTACTTGTTATGTAAGAATATGCTGTATCTTGAGCTTATACCTTAAACTACAGCATTTTTACAAGATTAATACTTTTTTTATTAAATGTGATTATGATATTTTAATAAAAGTAATATATTTAACAGTATATGTATAAAATACAATTATTTCACAATCCAATTAATTTGAGGTATTAGTTATTTAACATAACTGATTATTTTCCAGATTCACGTTTATTGCGTATATCCCGTATTTCACCCTCCTGTTGATGTACTGGAGAAGTGGTAGGCTAGGATTTCAAGAGTACATGTTTAATTATTTTGAATCTTGACTAAATAATTTATTCAAGTGAATAAAACATACAGAAACTATTTAGAAAACTAATTAGAAGTAATTAATGAAGAAATCTCGTGCAGAGATAGGTCTTAAAGTAAAAATACGTGGGTACAGTAAAGCTGTGTTACTAAAGAGTCACAGGAAACAGTTCGCAAATTGCTACAGGTACGGGACTCTGCAACTGTGGGTAACCGTTTTAATGATCAGGAACAGTTTCTTCCACACGGAGACTCTAAGGCTAAAATAAAGCTCACAGAAACTCGTAGGCGTGCTCGATAATGCAGTTGTAACTCTAGGGTAATCGACGATCCCAGGTGAGAGTAAGGTCACTCTCAAGGAATGTATTTCGAAACACGCTTAATAGCTGGGATCAGAGATGTTCACGATTCTGGAAAAGGGCAAGCTCCGGTAAGTCGGAGAGCCTGTGAAACTCTTCTCAAATTCACAAAAACCACTCCATCACCTCTCCTCAATTGTCTTATTTAGCGGTCCTATTTTCAACTGACGCCATTGTTACTTGTACCTTCCAGAAAAGGGTGATGCAATTCTGCGGTTAAGTTACGGCATCTAAGTTCAGTTGATGCGTTTCCAGATGTGTCATGAGCTACTTTAAATTTTCCGACCGGTAATCATTCCACACATTAGTGAAACCCTCAGCTTTGTCCATATGGAAACTGGACTCCATCCGTCACTGGGATCTATAGTGTCATCAGGGTCAAACAAAGCGTCAGACAGCTCGGCTTCGGCGTAACTGCCATCTTTAATTAAACTTGGTCGCTACAACTAGCGATTCCGCTTGTAGGACGGAAAACCGGTACACAAAAGAGTCTTGTTCACCCAGTTTATTCGGCGCGCGTTTCTTCCTAAAAGTAACAACAGGTGGAAACTTCTTGGGAGAAATAATGTGGGCTTCTAGAGATTCACTGTTTATGTAATAGAAATGTTGGCACAGATTTTTACGACTTTCAAGTTCGTCAGCTATAAAAAGGAATGTAACCAGTGGGACGCAAGACTGCGGACCTTTGTGCTTCTCCGCTTCTAAGGACCTATGTGCTTCTCCGCTTCTAAGGACCTTTAGACCAACCTAGGGTTTTGGGGCATGTAACTGATACTTACACTCTGACCACAAACTTGCGAACTCTTCACCCACAAAGCTATTGTAAGTTTGAATCCTACTGAGGCATGGACGTTTGTAGGAATTTGGAATTGGCATTAGTAGTAGGTCCCGGTCTCATTATCTCTCGTGTTTCCAAAACTAGACCATAGAGCTCCAAACAAAACCAGAAAACTTGCTTAATTTCCGCAAGTTTTCGGATCGGAGGGTCAGATACACCTGAGATACGCGTTTGACTTGAATCTGTCCCTAAATCTATCAAATCTAATTTATCGAAATATATCAAATAGTTTTTGAAATACAATGCACTCGAGTAAAACTTTAGAACATAAAAAATGTAATTCAAGAGAAAAAGGCTTCTCTTTAACAGTGAAAGAGTAATTACATATTTAATCATTACTTTTCTATTTGGAATTTCGACAAAAAAAATGGTACCAAAATGCACAGAAAAAATTGTAGTTTAATATAAAAAAATTTAAAAATAAAATTTTTTGATGTTTTAAGAGTCTTGTGACTTACCCCTTAAAAGTTTATATATCTTTAATATGATCAATAAGTCCAAATTAAGATTTTACGAGGCATCGTTTCAGCAAACTGGATATATTTTAAGACCCACAGACTAAATGAATGTGTCTATTTGGTTTCATCCCATGGGGAATAATTGGTATTAGAGGTTTGATTTCTTTCAAAAGAATTTATAAATAGCCGTAAAGAAATCAAGAAATAGCCCTGATTTTCAGTCTATAAAACTTTTTACGATTAATTTCTTGTACAAACAGGCTTTAGAATTAAAATCTTGGAAAGCATGTAGTGGTAAGGTTTGGGAATTTATATTCACAGATCATTCTAGCATTATATATATATATATTCCCTTATTAATATTGCATACATTTTGTTATTAAAACATTCAGATAAATTTAAAAATGACTCAACTTCGTAGAATAAAATATTTTGTGTATATATTCTAATTGGATAATTATTACACGAGCTTTAGAGAATATGGTATTTCACAATTTTCCCTGAATGTAATAAAACCCATTAAATTTTTTGTCATTTACGTAGGCTTATAATATATTTAAAATGTAAAGTTATCCAATTATGTGTAACAAGAGTGATACAATGTGAAAATTCTTTTGAAACGTATAATTTTTTCAAAGTAAATTAAATTTATACAAAGTTCTTTATCTTGAATCTTAAATGTGATAAATATGTTTAAAAATTTATAATGTGACTCATCAAATTATATTTTGAGTTTAAAATGAAAAATTATGAAAGAATGTATTCGAAATTTCTTCATCAGTCCTTCGAGAATTATTTTAAATGTTAAACTTATGCATATAAAATAACTACAGTAATTCAATGTATTATATTTCCAACAAATTCACAGCTTATCAAAGAGTTCTTAGCTTATCAAAAGAGTTTCTGCAATATATGAAAGGATTTGTTGTATAATTCAATAGTATAATTTGTTGAATAATTTTAAGAGTAGCATGGAAGTTATTATATCTTGTCATCTATCTTCTTGTCTGGAAACTGAATTATACTTATAAAATTAGAATCACTCTAAAGTTATATCAAAATTTGTTATATAATTTTGATGTATACATAAAGTATAGCATAATGAGATGTTTCACAGGCATTTTCGGATTTAAAATTTTGATTATTGCTTTTTTATTATGTCAAATTTTATACTGTAGTATTATATGCGTGTTAGTTCCAAAGATTTTTTAACAAAATGTTTTAGAGCATCAACTGTTGTGACGGTGAACGGAGTGAATTTTTTATTATATAATTACGCAAATAGGCGTAAGATTCTATTATAAGGAAAGTAAATCTATTTATAACAGAATATTTGATTGACAGAGCAGAGAATTGGATTTTTGTAAACTTGTTAAGTGGCTTGTACTTGACTGCCTATATATCTAGTCCTGATATTCTTAAAATACATAATTTTTATGACTATCACTGGAGAAACAGTGTGAGTTAAAAATTTAAATAAAATAAAATGAATAAATAGATATGAAGGCTTAAGAGTCATGAGTTTAGAGGTGAAAATTATTACACATGCAATATACAAGTCATTAAAATTGTGAGTTCCAAGAAGTAGAGAATTGATTTTATTATTTATTATGTTTTTATTTATTATTATTTTTGGTAGAGAGTGTACTTTCAGCACATTACGCTTTCACAGTTATTTCATTTAAAATTTATATAAAAATTGTAATTAACCCCTTAATGCACAGTTTTTTTAAAAGGCCGGAAAAAAAATCAATTTTTTTAATGTGAAAAACATAATTTAGAACGTTGTCTCAACAAAAAAAATTACAAAAATACAAAAATAATCAAAATTTGAGTATACTGGATATTTATACAATTGGTATGATTTCTAATTATTAGAATATTTTTATTATTGTAGAAAGAGTATTTTCTTCAATTAGTAGGCAGTGAACCAAAAGACATTATGATGTGCCATCCCTTCATGCGTAGGTATCAAATATGAAAACCTTATGTTTCATACCTCAAGAATAATGTATATAATGTGACGCCTCGAGTCAAGGATGTTTTTACAGCGAGAGCATAGTAATAAAAAAGTTAACAATTATATTTTATTTTACATTATATTTTAGTAAAATATATATTGAAAAATGAGCGAATCAGAATCTGAATATGAATACGTTTCGGACAGTGGTTCACAAGGAAGAGATAAGACGAAAAAAATTTATATTTTGTACATGAATAAATAAATGGTATACTTTACGATCCCATAATGATAAATATCAATAAATCGATGCTTTTTTTTCTTTCATATTGTTATTTTCAATTCTCGATTGCATTCGAGTGTGAAAAATTATACCAACATAAAGTGCAACACCGCTCGAATTATCTCGAGTGTGCACAGTTTGGTCAGTGTAGCGCGCTCGAGTTAACTCGAGTGTTCACTTTAAGGGTTAAAAATTAAATTATATATTTTATATATGTATAAAAATTTATATCAAAAAGGATCATATAAAAATCCATCATATCAAATATATTTACCGAAATGCTATTCTATGATCCAAACGATACTTGCATATGTACTACATTTTATCCAATGGAAGTAAACATTTTACTGCTTGGGTATGACTATCATGCTGAGCTCCTTGCTGTTCTATACAGTAGTAGAACGATATATACGTTTGGCATAAAATTCAGGAAAATAATTAATTTTCTTCTGATTAAAGGTATGCATCACAAATATGTCCGCATAGACAAAATGGTGAATCTAATTTTTCTATTTCATTAAAGTAATTCAGGAAGATTCCATGATTTGGGTTAAAATAGATTAGTATAACATTCTCAAACTAAATTTTAAAGCTGACATTATTTATTATTTTACAAGTTTTTCTACCCTTAACATCATGGGCCCAACTCTTTTTCCACGTTTCTTCAGTTATGTTTTTAGATTCATCTTTAAAATACAATATTATTTTTGTAATTTCTTCTGTAATTCCTAAACAACGGAATATTTAGACAACATGTCAGCATACATGTTATTACAGCATGTTCTATATACATCACCTCAAATTTTTTATTTTTCATATTTATTATGTCTTGTATTTTTCTAATTAGTTCTAATATTGCAGATATATTAATAAGATAATAAGACTAATTGACTATCTTTATATTTAA
>CM063500.1:35023617-35061117 GCA_032207245.1 Pardosa pseudoannulata
AATTAGTAGATAGTAATTATTAAACGCTGAAACTAATAAACGTATCCGAATAAAAGCGGAAGGGAAATTTTATAATGCAGTTAACTTCATCTTAGTTTTGTGACAATTATCTTGAAGTGATTAAAGAGCTTCATTAGGAATTGCATTACACACAGCACTGAAAGTCTATCGGCTCATTATAAGAGCTTAAAAGAGTGATGAAAAGGCAGAACTCGAAGAATTTTAGAACTAGTTAGGGTAAGAAAGACTAGTTTAGAATTGTTGAAATTATAGCTCTTGTACCAAGTATTGAATGAACTTGTCAGTCTTATTTATCGATTCCGGAAAACTACTTGTATATTAGTCTGTTATAGCAGATACAAGTTGTATCGCTGTTAGTATCTAGGAAATTAACTATATTTTATCGGAAATGAGTGTGTATCACGACATTAGTTTGTGAATATAAGATCGGTGTGTATAAGTTTAACATATTCATTTTCTCAGTGCTTCGAACTATTTCATATAGTTAATGAAACATCGGAATTATTATAACGTTGCGAAAGAGGTATGTTTAGAGAAATTTGACATTGGAATGTAGATTGTAGATTTAAGGTGTGTTTTTTCTTGCATTATTATTTTCATTTATTATTTCATGTGAGCTAAAATGTTTAAATAATTTTTTATAATTTTAATGACTCAATAACATTATTACTTTTAAATATATAGGAGATTCTATTAAAAAGTGATCAGGAGCTGCTTTTTATTACTTTTCCTGTTAGATTTTTCCTGGTTTTTGTAGATTCTTTGAATCTAATATTTAGAAATCTTAAGAAAAGATTACGTTTTGAGAAATTTGATGTTGGAATGTAGATACTAGATTTAAGATATATTTTTTCTTGCATTGTTACTTTCAGTTATTAATTTATGTGATCCAAAATGTTTAAATAAAATTTAATATTTTTAATGATTCAATAAGATAATTACTTTTAAATATATAGGAGATTCTATTAAAACATATTCAGGAGTTGCTTTTTATTACTTTTCCTAGGAGATTTTTCCTGATTTTTGTAGATTCTTCGAATTTAATAATTAGAAATCTTAAGGGAAGCTTATGTTTTGAGAAATTTGCAGTTGGAATGTAAATTGTAGGTTTAAGGTTTATTTTTTCTTGCATTCTTATTTTCAATTATTACTTTATGTATGCCGAAAAATTTAAATAAATTCCGGTATTTTAACAATTGAATAAGATTATTACTTAAAAGGATATGTGGCAAGTCTATTAAAATATTCATAAGCAGTTTTTTATTACTTTTCCTGGGAGATTTTTCCTGATTTTCGTAGATTTTACAAACCTAATATTTTGAAATCTTAAGAACAGCTTTTTTTATAGCAATATCATAAGACATTTTATTTGTTAACAATATCCCTTTGTAGAGAAATATAAACAAATTTCTGTCATATTATATAAATTTGGAATAGCTTATATTATATAAATGTTTGTGCCTACGTTCCTTTGATCTGTATTGATAAGTGTTTTCAAAACATTCGAATTCGAGAAAATATTTGAAAATATTTCGTCTAGTGCAAAAGCATCTTCGGATTCTTTCTTAAAACTGTTACATTTTATATGATTATGTTTTCCCCTTTAATATAATTAGAAAAAACATATACATTCAATATACTGATGCATTTCGCTTCACTCCATGCTAGATTTCAACAAAATCGTCTAGACTGGGAAGGAAAGACACAAAAATACTTGGGGGATGTGGTATAGGTTTTATTTGAAATAGAAACTGAGCTAGAGTGGTAGAAACAGTGGCAAAATTATATTTAAACCCCTTCCCTGTGAAATATATACCAGAAAACCGTTCCTAATTTTTTTCTATTTAATTTTTTCAGTTATTACCATCAAAATGTTAGAAATAGAGTATAAAACAATAAGAATACAAAGTAGTAAGCTTAATAACTAATATATTTTCACATAATTATTTTATAACATAATATTTCATGTAATAATTTATATTTCATATATTTGTTAATAGATGAGTAATTTTGGCTGAAATGGTAGCAAAAATAATCAAATGAAATAATTTTTAAGATAAATATAACTAATAATTATTAATACAATAATATTATTATGGATATTAATTGTCATGAATTACATGTCCCTTAGATTCAATCCAATTTCACAAATCTTTCACAGTATATTTAAAATGGATTAAGAAAAACTCTAAAATTTGTATGTTGTAAAGTTTTTTAATGGGATTATAAATATCTTATTATTAAAATTATAGAAAAAGATTATAATTCCCATTGAAATGAACAGCTATAAAAAGTAATAACCCACAAAACGGATGATTTTATCTGAATGTTTATCATCATTGCATATTTTATTACTTTTCAGGGCTTGAATTTATTCATACTATTTGGATTATCATTTTGACAAATGAATCTTTGTCTCATAATCGTAAAATATGAAATGTTAGTGAAAATGAAAATACTTTTGTTGATGTAATAGAAGGTTGCAACACAATTCTTGGAACATTTTGAGTGCCTTGCGTATATTAAAGGAACTTCAAGTATTCCAGATCGTTTCATTAATGATGAGCAATCATTTTCAATACCATTAAATCCAGTATAAAAAAGAATCTTTTTGTTCTGAAAGATTTAGAGGGATTGTCTAAATTTGTTATATATGTTATATGTAAAATGGATTAAGAAAAAATATAAAATTTGTATGTTGTAAAGATTTTTAATGGGATTATAAATATCTTATTTTAAGAATGATAAAAAAGGATTTAGTTCCCATTGAAATTGCTAGCTATAAAAAGTAATTACCCAGAAAACACCTGATTTTATCTGCATGCTAAACATCATTGAATTTTTTATTTTTCTTCTGGGCTTGATTTTATACATTTGGATTATCATTTTAACAAATGCCTCTTTGTTTCATAAGTGTTATTGAAAATGAAAATGCTTCTATTGATGTAATAGAAGATTACAACACAATTCTTGGAACTTTTTGTCTGCCTTGCGTACATTTAAGCAACTTTTATTGTTACAGTTCGTTTTCAGTAATGACGAGCAACCATTTTCAATACTATTAATTTCCCGTATAAACAGAGACATTTTTTCCTCAAAGATTTAAAGTAGGTGGCTAAATTTATATTTATATGTTATATGTAAAATGAATTAAGAAAAACTGTAAAATTTTTATGTTGTAAAGTTGTTTAATGGGATTATAAATATCTTATTATTAAAATGATAAAAAAGATTATAATTCCTATTGAAATTGCTAACTATAAAAAGTAATAGTCCACAAAACACCTCATTTTATCTGCATGTTAATCATCATTTCATTTTTTATTATTTTTCTTTGCTTGAATTTATTTACACTGTTGGGATTATCATTTGAAAAAGTGCCACGAATAGTTTACTAACGAAGACTTACCACGAAGATTTATACTATCTCAGAATCTCAATTTTATTGTGTTGAGTGTAAGTTCAACATAAAGAACAACAAGTTCTTATAGATCAAAACTTTCTCCTGAAATGAGCTTCAATGAATCTGAGAATTTCAAACTAGCTTAATTTTTAAATTCTATTTACGTTTAACATGCCAATATGTTCGATTATACTCCAGGTTTGCCTATTTCATTTCTTAAACATCATGTCACTCGCATTTTCTATGCAAAGCAAGCATTTATACATTATTATTTTTAAGCGGGGTTTTCTGAACACCGTTTCTCAAATATAAATTAATAGGCTAAATATATGCTTCGGTACTACTGAAGAATAGGGTGCCCCTTGGCAAATTTGACGAAATTATTGGCTATGTTTACTAAAATACAAACGTATTTCACCGGAACAACATTGTATCCCTTGCTATTTGGGCGACTTTATTTGATGCAAATTGCACCATTGTAATATAATTATATACATTTTCTTAACAAAATTAACAAACTTTATTAACCAAAACCACTGAGAAAGCAGGCATTTACATTTATGAGCAATTAATCCCGTAACAGTTTACAAAGCCAGCAGCTCCAAATTATTAAAAACTAGTCATAGTGAGCCTTTAATGGTTCATTATATTTAATATTTTTAAGCATTAACCCCATTTAATATCTAAGAAATGGATTCCTTAAGGAGAGCTGGATACAAATATAATAAAAATTAAAATATAGATACAGATGTTTGGACACGGCGAGATCAGGAGAAAATTTTACGCTACCATGCTCAGAACTTTATCGCCAAGTTGGCGGGGCCACCCTGTTCTTCACTCAAGCCATGTGCTTCATATGAATTTTTTTAAAGAATACTATAGTATTAAGAAATTCTTTTAGTTAATGTTATT
The DNA here is from genome assembly GCA_032207245.1 of Pardosa pseudoannulata. Classification (NCBI taxonomy): domain Eukaryota; kingdom Metazoa; phylum Arthropoda; class Arachnida; order Araneae; family Lycosidae; genus Pardosa; species Pardosa pseudoannulata. Next base: position 35,027,954 of record CM063500.1, read on the forward strand.
TTTTTGAGTAATTATATTCTTTATATTGCAAAATTTTAACATTTTACTCGTATTTAATACTAGTATTTAATAGTAATTTATAAAACTAGCACTCATGCAAATAATTGTTAAATTAGGAAATTGCTTCACTTCGTTTCATTGGGGTGATACTTTAAAAATGCTACAAAAATATCTGAAATCATTTCATAAAACTGGTACCTTATCTTTAACTGGATTTGACTAATTTGTATACTGAGATAATCGACGATCGATCTATTGGTTTGCAAGTTGTTATCTGCTTTTGCTTATACACTGCTGATAACTATTTTAAATTACTGCAAACCTTTAACAAAATTCTTTTCTAAAGGTCAGTTAGGGGCAAAAATAAGTTTAATCTTATCTTTTGATTTGAATCAGTAATTACCGTAAATTGCAAGACTTATATCAGTCTCTAGTTTCAACTAAGTACTATCTCCTAAATTTTATCAAATCAGTTACAAGAAGAATGAATCCTAGAAACTATAAAGTAAATAATTAAAGTTACATATATGAGTTACATATATCTGCGTCATGCTATTAAGTTTAGTTTAAATAATCTTGCAAAGTATATACAATTTGTTATTCTATAAAAATGGTACTTTAATTTGAATTCTGAAAGAGAAAATGTCCATTAACTGTATTAATATGCAGATATCAAATAACAATAAATGCCAAATATATACATGCTTGTCATTTAATAATTAAGTTAAATCTTTAATCAAGACAGTTAATAAGAATGCATAATACATTAAAACTTATGGTTCGCTATCTTCATCATCACATTCTTAATATAATGGTTTAGATGCAAGTATAAACCAAATATATGTTAAGATATGTAAACTACAGAATGCTTAAGTGGCAATTAAGCAAACTAACCCTATAAAAGTTTGCGAGAAGAATGGCTTTAATGCTCTCGCAGTAACAAATGATATTAAGTCACTTCAAGGCACGGGGCAGGTATTCAATGCATGCCACGATCTAATGATTCTAGTTATTGAGAAGACATTCTTCGGGCATCATTAAGGAATTTTCGTTTTTAAATCTAGACAAGCTGTGAAGAGGATATTTGATGGTTCAGAACTTATTACATATATCGCATTTTGAGAATCTTACACTCAAACTAAAAATATTAGAAGCATTATATTGTCACATAATTATTATAAACAGTATTGACTATTAAATAATAAAGAAGTAATAGTTATGCTTCATTTAGGCATTAATAGTTATTTACAAATATTTAAAATATGTGTTTATAGTTGTTATGATATTTTAACTTTACTCATAAATATGATATATGTTAAAAATGTAACAATGATCATATTTCTGGAGTTTCGTTTGTTATATGATATGTAATAGTTAGGTAATTCTAATTTATGAAGCCCAGTGGCGTTGAGGTAGCGCTTCGAGCTTCCATGATATAGGTCCGAGTTTCAATCCCCGGTCTGGTTAAGGTTGACTCAGCCTTTCATCCCTTCAGTGGGTAGACAAACTGGAGAACTAAGCACTGGGGGTTCCGCGTAAGGCTTACCACCTAACTGGAACATATGCTTTGCACCCCAGGACCCTCGGTCTCGGAAGCGAAGATTCGCACCGTAGGCCCTTTCTCCCTAGAGGGTGTTGAGCCGAGGAGTTTAGGATTTTAGTTTTCTTTTCAATTCTAATTTATTCAGTAAACTACTGTGCAATGTCGTCACCTACAGGGCTAGTTGTATGGATATGTTAGTTAAAAATGGCTAACCATTTAGAATGCTGGTTTTGCAAAGAAATTAGCTCAATTATTCCATTTTTGTGGGTAATACATAGAACTGAGGCTGAAATTCACCGGTATTTGGTAAAGGTTTACAGAGATATTGTAATGTCTTTTCTTAGATTGATATCGAAATATTGTGGTCGGTAGAAAAATGGTGACTGATTATTGCTGGGACATTATCTACCATATCTTACAGCCTGAACCTCGCTCCAAGTGATGTTCATCTCTCTCCTTACTGACCTTATTTATCAAACTGACTGACAATTCGCTTCATAAGAGAAAGTGAAACAGTTCGAAGCAGTTTTAAAACTAAAGGACATGAATGGATTTGAAATTTAAGGTCTCAATTCCTGCTACACGAGGAGTAATGTGATTTGTACCTACTGCCGATTCCGAATACCTACGAATATCCATGCTAATTGTAGGAGTCAAAATCCCGATATCAGGTTCTTGAAGTGTAGTGCCCTATTGATTTGGCCACAGTTCATCACGGACTGGATTTTTACCAGATATATGCTAACTCATTCCACAAAGAGAGAAGTGCCTAAACCTTTATGAAAACTTTGTCAAAAAATAATCTTATGCATTTACTATGACTACGGTCGTATGAAATATAATATGCAATTTTTATTGCAGGATATCTAACCTTATTTATTTATTATTCCTTGTAAATACTGTGCATAAATTTATGTTTACTTCTATTGCAATAGGTGAGGACGCCTTTTAGTTGACTCATTTAGCATTTAAACTCCCCTTTTCACGTAGAATAGACTAAAACATCAATTGGCGCAAATATCTAACAAATAATTTTCTAATTTACTAAACATAAGTGCCCCCAGGGGTACACCTCTGTAGATGTGTATGGGCTTCTTTGTAATTACTTAGATATTGGACAACTTTAAAATCAGACCAAGACTGGCCTCTCGTAGGTAGCCGTTGGTAGCCGTTATGGGTTGCTTTTGAGATGATTGGTCACCAAATGTTGTTGCTGTATGCTTTCGGATGCTTCAACGTAAATCACATTTGCTAATAAGTGCGGTTTGGTGCTATCTAAATTATTACACATAATTTAAAAATCAAAGAAGTTTGGTTTTTAAAATCACATTCTTTATCCAGTAACTACTCGTTTGTCCCTGATTCTTTAAAGAATCAAACTTATCAAATAAAATGTTTAATTTCTTCAAGAATAAATTAGGGTGTTAAATCTATAACGTTAAGTATATTAAACTTTTAATTTTAATACTAATTCTCTTGGTAAGATTTTAGATAAGTTGCATACAAAGTCATGGAAAGTAATACTAAACTGCAAAAATTAAATAAAATGCTAAGATTTAAGATGTTTATGTATGATTTTTAGCAAAATTAGTGCATAGTGCCAAACAGAAAAACTTTATATGTGCCTAAAAATGAACCTTTATTTGTTAAGAAGCGGGGTCAAATTCACGTTACGTTTTCGCCAAACTAAATCAACTTTATTATAAATGGTATGCCTTTGGTACTCTTTTGAAAGCTGCACCTGAGAAACATGAAAGTTCCATTCAGTAAAAGATATTTCACTTGACATTCAGCAAATTCCGTCTCTTTATGAACATTGCTTATTAAATATTGCTTTAAATAAATTAGTTATCTAAGTATATAATAGCTGTTCATTAGTTTTGAATAATATCCTGTTTTTGATGAACGTTATTTTGTCTGCAAGACAACTCCTTAAAAATATTTTATGCAAAGAAAGGCAAGCTATATACAGTGAAACCTCTCTGAACGGCCACCCCTCCGTACCGAGATTATTTGGCCGCTTAGAGGGGTTGGCCTCTCTGAAGGGTTATATTTACTATTATAAGGTAATTACTATAATGCGTAATATAAGCAAGTCTGACATACATTCCTTATGTAAATGAAATTTAAAACTTATCTAAAGAGAAAATAGTACTTTATTTCATGCTTCTTTACATTTTTTAAAAGGCTACAATTTGTTTCTGTTTGTTCTGTAGTCTTCGTACTCCTTCAAAGTCAAATTCTTTTCTTTAATGACTTTGTTGATTTCCGTTCTTAGACAGTTACATAATTCAGCTAACTTTCTTGCCGATTTGCCATTCTCATATTCACTCAGAACTTCAATGCTCAGCTCGAGATTTAGAAAAACGCATTTCGACATCTTTGTAACTCAGATCACTGACAAACTAATGAAATGAAACTGGTGTGAATGACATTTTTGCTGACAGAGGTGCAATTCTTCTTTAACTTTACGGATTGGAATTCCAAATAAAGGCCCTAGAACACCTTCAACTCTTGATTGTCCAGTTCCTCCCTCAGTCTCTAAGGATGGTGCAATAGGGATTCCCTATCTGGAGGGTTTGGAGAGAATACAAAAGAGATAACAGATTTAATTTATCTTAGAAAGAGGGGGGGACGCTGGAATGGATTTCTCAAGTTATTCCTTTGTCTTATAACCAACCATAAACCTGACCTTGAGTTTTTTTGGTCAAAATTAAAGCATGGAGTGAGTAGAATTTCCCGAAAAATGAAAGGGGCAATCCCACTTGGCCGTTTAGAGGGGGTCGGGTGGCCACTCATACAGGTTATTTTACCTTAGGTCTATGAGTCGAAAAATACGTGCCATGAAAAATTGACCATTTAGAAGGAACATTAGGTCTATGAGTCGAAAAATCCGTGCCATGAAAAAATTGGCTATTTAGAAAGGTGGCCGCTCAGAGAAGTTTAACCGTATAAAATTTCATTTTAAAATATAATTTACTGCATATAATTATTTTCAGCCTTTAAGTTGCAGTTTCTATTTTAATTAAAAATGGTTTCGTTATTCAAAAACAGCCTCCTAAATTCATCATTTAGTTTATTTTTGTCTAGACAATAGGTCTTGAAGTTATGCCTGTGGATGTGTATACAATAGAGATAGTATATGATGGTTATAACACTATGGCAACATATCTCTGGGGTAATAAGTGTTTTCGGTTCATTCCTAGGTCTTGAGAACAGAAAGATTAGAAAATAGAATTAGTCGAAGGGAACTTTAATTCTTTGTGATAAACCTTAGAAATAATTGTATGATGTACTTGTACGAATAGCAGACTTGAAAATTAATATTTACTAAAGAGAATTGAAATTACCATGAAGAAATATCAGTCGCTTGTAGTTCAAGTGAAAGAACAACTGCTGCTTCAAAGTAAATATATTTTAAAGTATTATCTAAATAACTACAATTGCATTTTATCATACTTAATATTTCTCTGCAGACATAATGAACTTTGCTTTATTAAATTATCATTTAAATGAAAACTCAGTGTGTTATTTAAATGTAGTAAATTATAATTTCATACATTCAAAGAAAGGTTTTTGTAAATATTGAGATGAAAATTATGCAACTGGTACTCTGGGATTTAATACAACCAGTGAGTTATCATTAAACAATATTGTGTTTGTTTATATACAGTCACATATCAAGAAAATACACCAATTTTATTTCTTCCACTCTGAATCATTTGTTTTGCAAAACTTAAATATTTAAATGCAGTTATGAATTCCAGATACAATATGCCTCTTTGAATTTACGAACAATATTTGGTATGATTAAATAATATAACAACAAAACAGACCATTGCGCACCAGTGCTTGTAACAATTCCCAAACGCACCTGTAAACAGTATATGAAGATAACCCGATTGTATTCATTTTAGTTAACTAAGTAATGTTATTTATTATTTAGTATTATGTTTATTTACTATGATTTGCAAAAGGTGCATTGTGATTTGTTACAGTTAAAGAAACAGTAAGTAAACTATAGGCTGGAATTTGTAAAATGAATTATAATTAAATTCGTGTTTAACATAAAAATAATTTAAATTAATAAAAGTTCACTTTCACTGAACAAAACTAAGTATTCGCCTATTACATACACAAATATACTTACATGCGGTTTTAAAGAGTTCATTTCAAATATGTTTTTTATGAGATCTATATTTAGGTTAATTGCAAAGGCTTGGAGTTCATATAAAATAAAATAATGTGTTTAATAATTATTAAAAATTTTGGTTACTAATTATTAATAATTACTATGATTATGGATATCAGTGTTACGTTTAATAATATGTATTTCTTATAATTAATAAAACACCAATAATTATTAAAGTAATAGAAAAAGTTGATTATAAATAAAAATAATAGTCATTTTTAATTAAGTTCATTTAGATTTGAAGCATAATGAAAAGCCGAAGTTCGCAAAACACCTTTTATGAAAGACACCAAAATAATAATAATAATGATAATAATAAAAGATAAAAATAGGAGGTACATTGGGGTTTTATAGTTTTATAAAGATCCTGGCCCAGCCAATCAAATTACAGGTACAAGACAAAACTAATCAAACACAACCAATGACAAAATAACAAAATAACAAAAGGAACAATTCAAGAAAACCTCGTATGTCCGAGAAAGCTATTACTTAAATAATAATAAGCAACCAAAACACTAAGTCGTCAAGTATGAGTTCGATTACATATTTCAACAAGATTTAACTAGAAAAAGTTTATTAGGGCCTTTTATAGTAACACATGAAAGAATTTGTAAATAAAACTATATTTTTCAACTTATAAAATAAATATGATGTTATAATTAGTCTTCACATGGAAAAATTCAACTAACAAAGCGCTATTTGCACGAAAATGAAACATTCTATGAAATAATTTAAAACGTAATGAAGATATGTATATACCAAGAAAGCAAATTGATCATTGTTTAAATCTACATTAGCCTTAATCATAGTAGTTAGTTCTAGAGCTTTAAAATTAATATAAAATTAAATTTCTTGTGCTAAAAATTTACTTTTAATTTTAAAGAAACTCACCTGTATAAAAATTATAAAACATTACATTTACTTTCATCATTGTAAAAATGTACAAATCCTTTAATTTTTTAATGATATATTTATTATTTTCGTACTATTATTCACGTATCATTGTGATTGATAACAAATATAACATTCTACCATTATTAATTATGTACTTAATTTTATATCTTCATTCTTGGCGATTGAAAATTTATTTTTAAAACGTCATTCAAATTTTGGGTAATAATTATTAATAATTACTATGATTATGTTTATAGATATTACGGTTAATAATATTAATTGCTGATAATTAATAAAACACCAATAATTATTAAAGTAATATTAATAGCTAATTATAAATAAAAATAATAGTCATTATTAATTAATTTCCTTTAGATTAAACTAGAAAATGTTTATTACGGCCTTTTATAATAAAACATGAAAGATATTGTGAACAAAACTATATGCTGCAATTTGTAAAATAAATATATTGTTATACTTATTCTGCACATGGAAAATTTCAACTAACTATGAGCTGTTTGCAATAAAATGAAACATTCTATGAATTAAATTTACAACGTAATGACGATATGTATATACCAAGAAAGCAAATTAATCATTGTTTAAATCTATATTAGCCTTAATCATAGTAGTTAGATCCAGAGTTTAAGGATTTATTATACCTGAGCTTGAAGAGCAGGGCGGCACTAACTATAATTAATTCACGTACTTTTAGGAGGTATTGAATACAAATAACCAGAAAATGAGATGTACGTGCTAAAGTCTATTACACAGTGTTCTGGGAGTGTAGTAATTTTCCAGGGGGATGTAATTAATTATGAAAGCTTTATTTTGGACAATGCCTTAAAGCATGAAATTATAATATCCTATTATGACTGAATTTAATACAAGGAAAAATTTGCTTCTTGAACGAACCCAAATATAGTAAGCAGGCTATGTTTCTAGCTGATACTGAATCATAAATGTAATACTGTAGAAAATCTGGAAAAAATGGCAAAATATAAATGCATGTAAAAAGAAAAAACATAGTGTAACTTACAATATATAATCTTGTTTTATATTGTAAACCTTCTTTACGAATAATTCTTTTCGAATATTGTAAACTTTCTTTCTTTCTCACGGTTGTTTTGCAGTTGGTAACAATAAATCAAAAATTTTAAACTTACTTTGAAGTAACTAATAGCTTCTGGGGAAAAATTATTTAATATGGTGTGATGGAAATTATTTTTTAAATTTTGTAGTACATAATAAAATTCTGAAAATCATAAAATTAAATTTCTTATGGTAAAATTTACTTTTAATTTTAAAGAAACTCACCTGTATAAAAATCATAATTCTACCGTTATTATGTACTTAATTTTATATCTTTACTCTTGGAACTTGAAAATTTATTTTTAAAAATTCATTCAAATTTTGGTTAGTAATTAATAATAATTACTATGATTATGTTTATAGATATTACGGATAATAATATTAATTGCTGATAATTACTAAAACAACAGTAATTAATAAAGCAATAGAAATAGTTAATTATAAATGAAAATAATAGTCATTATTAATTAATTTCATTTAGATTAAACTAGAAAAATTTATTACGGACTTTTATAATCAAACATGAAAGAATTTGTGAACAAAACTATATGTTGGAATTTAAAAATAAACATGCTGTTAAACTTATTCTTCACATGGGAAATTTTTACTAACAAAGCGCTGTTTACACTAAAATGAAACGTTCTCTGAATTAAATTTACAAAGTAATGAAGATATGTATATACCAAGAAAGCAAATTAATCATTGTTTAAATCTATATTAGCCTTAATCATAGTGGTTAGTTCCAGAGCTTTAAGGATTTTTTATACCTGAGCTTGAAGAGTAGGGATGCACTAACTATAATTAATTCACGTACTTTAAGGAGGTATTGAATACAAATAACTAGAAAATGAGATGTACGTGCTCAAGTCTATTACACAGTGTTCTGGGAGTGTAGTAATTTTCCAGGGGGATGTAATTAATTTTGAAAGCTTTATTTTGGACAACAGCTTAAAGCATGAAATTATAATATCCTATTATGACTGAATTTAGTATAAGGAAAACTTTTCTTCTTGAACGAACCCAAATACAGTAAGCAGGCTATGTTCCTGGCTGATACTCAATTATAAATGTAATACGGTAGAAAAACTTTAAAAAATGGTCAAATATAAATGCATTTAAGAAAAAAAAACATAGTGTAACTTACAATATATAATTTTCTTCTATATTGTAAACTTTATTTACGAATAACTCCTTACGAATATTGTAAACTTTCTTTCTTTCTCACGGTTGTTTTGCAGTTGGTAACAATAAATCAAAATTTTTAAACTTACTTTGAGGTAACTAATCGCTTCTACGGTAAAATTATTTAATATGGTTTGATGGAAATTATTTTTTAAATTTTGTAGTACATAATAAAATTCTGAAAATCATAAAATTAAATTTTCTATGCTAAAAATTTACTTTTCATTTTAAAGAAACCCAGCTGTATAAAAATCACAAAACATTACATTTACTTGCATCAATGTAAAATGTATAAATCCTTTAATTTTTTAATGATATAATTATTATTTTCATAGTATTATTCTCGTATCATTGTAATTGATAATAAATATAACATTCTACAGTTATTATTCTGTACTTAATTTTATATCTTATCTCTTGGCTCTTGAGAATTTATTTTTAAAAATTCATTCAAATTTTGGTTAGTAATTTTAACAATTACTATGATTATGGCTATCAATATTACAATAATAAATAAATGTCAGCAATAATAACATTAATTGCTGTCAATTAATAAAACACCATTAATTATTGAAATAGTAGCAATTGTTATTTATAAATAAAAATAATATTCATTTTTAATTAACATCATTTAGCTTGATCTAGAAAAAGTTTATTAAGGCCTTTTATGTTCACACATAAAAGAATTTGTGACCAAAACTATATATTGGAATTTAAAAATAAAAATGATGTTATACTTATTCTTCACATGGAAAATTTCCACTAATTAAGCTCTGTTTGCACTAAAATGAAATATTCTATGAATTAAATTTACAACGTAATGAAGATATGTATATACCAAGAAAGCAAATTAATCACTGTTTAAATCTATATTAGCCTTAATCATAGTGGTTAGTTCCAGAGCTTTATGGATTTATTATTCCTGAACTTGATGAGTAGGGCGGCACTGACTATAATTAATTCACATACTTTTAGGAGGTATTGAATACAAATAACTAGAAAATGAGATGTACGTGCTCAAGTCTATTACACAGTGTTCTGGGAGTGTATTAAGTTTCCAGATGTAATTAATTTTGAAAGCTTTGTTTTGGACAACACCTTAAAGCATGAAATTATAATATCCTATTATGACTGAATTTAATATAAGGAAAAATTTGCTTCTTGAACGAACCCCCAATATAATAAGCAGGTAATGTTGCTGGCTGATTCTCAATCATAAATGTAATACTGTACAAAAACTGGAAATACTGGTCAAGTATAAATGCATGTAAAAAGAAAAAGTGTTATTTACAATATGTAATTTTGTTATATATTGTAACTTACTTTAGGGTTGTCTTGAGGTTGGTTATCATAAATGAAGTTTGCTAAACTTATTTTCAGGTAATTAACCGTTTCTGGAGTGAAAAATGTAGTTTGATGGAATTTTTTTTAAATTTTGCAGTACTTAAAAAAACTCTGGAAATCATAAAATTAAATTTCTTACGCTAAAAAATTTACTTTTAATATGAAAGAAATCCACCTGTATAAAAATCATAAAACATTACAGTTACTTTCTGTCGTGTATCTCTCGTTTATATTTAGGTATTAACCTGTGATCAAATGTATAGTGGTAGTTTATTTCTTTTAGTCCCAAAGATTAAATATTATTTGGTTTGCTTTGTGTATATATTTTAAGTTTAAATCCAACCACAGGCCCTGAGGGACTACAGACATAAAATAAAAATAAACTAATACGCTAAATTAAGAATGACTAAAAACATCTTTAAAGCAAAAACAAGTCAATTTATTACAATTATATATACATACATTATTAATATACAAGATTCAGATTAAGTTTCATACGATTTACTTTTAATATAATCAGAATAGTGATCCATTATTTTCTTTCCCTTCGCAGTTGTTTGAATTTCCGAGACTCCTCCTCTTCAACCTAGGGAAATATGTAATGAACAAAGGAGTAGGGTACTACACTTCCTGGAATTTTACGTACATTTTGCTGGTGGTCAATGGTTGTCAGATAAGCAGAAGGCAACACATTATTATTGGAACTTAAAAGGAGCATATTCAAATTTTATGCCTTGTTCGCTTACATACAGCTTGTCGATATGGAAGCTAGAAAGCGAAATGATTTAACATTAAAACAAAAGATTTTGAAAAAATTTCGCGATTTTGAAAAAATTTGAAGAAATTTTTAATCGTTATGACAGGTTAATTATGATTACGATCAATTTATCAATGAGTTTATTAGAAAAAATTGTAGACAGTCAACAACTGATCAATTTTTTTAATTATATATACAATTCTTATGCTTTAAAGGATAATATAGAGTACATAAATATAAGGTGTGTTATTTTCAGTTACTTTTGAAATTTAGTACGTGTAAATGAAAGGGGGTGGGTTAAATATATCTAATTTTGCATATAGTTTATTGTAATATATCGTTTATTTTAATCAAAATCTTTGTGTCCCAAACTCATCCCATTAAGCAGAGTCCACTGAAGTATCTTGGTAACATTTCAAGATGTTAAAATAGTTTTCAATAAATATGAAGTCTCATCGATTTTTTGCGGGGTATTCCCTGAGTTATGTTATACGAGATAGTGGTAGCGGATTTTCAATACCACCTTTTCAACCATATACCGTAGTGGTATCCTTTAACATAAATCTTTTGAGTTGTGGCAGCTGTATTCTCAGCCTCATAAGACCAGTACAGACAAGCGCCCTGATGTAACCCGATCCGGTAGACGTTCCCGTCCCGTCGTCAGGTTCCAGGCTTGATCGTCCTAAAGGACTGGCATGGGAGTACTGTGGCAGCTGTATTCTCGCCTCGCTCAGAGTCAATAGCCTAAACACTGGTTATCCTTCCGAGGTAGCCGAAGCACTGCGCTTTCCACGCCGTATGCTAATTTTATTCTAGCATACGGAGTATAAAAGGCAGCGCCTCAAAAGCAACAGCATCAGTTCCTGCTTTCGGCCTCGAGGAGCATCGCTGTGTCCGTTTCATCGCACTGGACATCGCACTGGAGCTTCATTTACTGACTCTCCTGGGCCTAGCCCTCTGAGCCAGCATACTTGATCACATGGTCATGAGACATAACATTTATTGCACACGAAATTAAGGACTGGAATACTAACTGAATATTAACAGGTAGAACAAAATTAAAAGGTAGAAAAATAAAATGGTTCACGAGTTTTCTTAGCTTGTGCTGGCTGATCATGTTTTCGACTCTAAATAATTTCTGGTGAGGTCATCCATTTTGTGTTTTTGTTTCAAGCTTAATTAAAGTTTATTTTTATTCCAACTTTGCCTCATTTATCAGTACCTTAATACCTTCTGACACCCTTTGTGTTTGGTGGGGTTATTTTCATTTTTGTTAGTACATGCCTCCCCACCAAAAGTTGGTGACCCAGACGTGACAACCAGTATTTAGGCTATTGACTCTGAGCGAGGCGAGAATACAGCTGCCACAGAGTATATGTAGAATAGGAAAATGTATAAAATTATCGCAAATTGTTAGTTTCAAACATGATAGTAGCTTGAAAATAACTATTACAGCTTAAATGTAGGCGATATGTGAGATTGAAATTGCTTTTTAAGTAAAACCTTCATGTTAGATAAGGAAATATTTGGAAAATTAACCTTCTAGGGTATATTTAAAATTTTAAATCCTCTTAACTAGGTGAACATATAATCTTATGATTCATGAAGTCATCTGGCTGAAACTAAGCGTACTTCCTTTATTATATGTTTACATTCTGAATAACATAGGCCTACAATTTATAGTACACAGAGAGTTCGAAAACAATCTACACTAATTAGTACATTTTAAAAACATAACTATAATGTATGATGGATCACCTTAGTTACATAATTAATTACCCCAAGATAATTCTTTTCCGTAACATAGAACAACTTGAGAGGATGTATTTTAATTTCACCTATGCCCCCTATAACTACTACCATTGGGAATTTATTTACGAAAAACATGCCGAAAATGGGAAAAAAAGTTTTTTTTTAATTTTGTTAGCTATTATCATCAAAATGTTAGAAATAATTTATTAATAAAATAAAATTTTAAACGAAGTAACTAATATTTTCAACATTTTCACATACATAAGAAAAGTTAACGGATTATTGTAATTTTTGCTCAAATTATTGCAATTAAATCAAATGGGATAATTTTCTGTATAAATATAATAAACTAATACAAAATTATTATTATATATATCAAATGTCATGAATTCCATGCTTCTCAGATTCTTTCAAGTTTCAAGAATCATTTAGAGTATCCGAGAAATAGCGACAAATGGCGCGAAACTGCAGAAATTTTCTCGGGAACGTACCTCTATTAGGAAAATGGAAAATTAAATATCATGCATTGGACAGAGCCGATTTCCGGGTTCACGGAATTGAAATACTTTTTCTAGTTTTTTTTCTTGTCGAGCTCAGGTTTTATGGGGTTTCTTAAAACTTTCACAAAAATATTTTCTTATTATCTTCATATTTTACAAAACAAAAATTGTATGATTCTGCAATCCCCTATATAATAATAGCCTAAGTTATCTGTCCGTCTGTTCTCGAATTTATGAAGTGGTTGGACCTGGAATTGATACAGTCATCCATATTTTATTCTTGACGAGTTAGGGTTGGCAAAATGTAAAGCAATTTCGAAATCCATCAATTCCCCCTTTTAGATCATTTAATGACATTATTTCAAGCCCTATTTTCCCCGGATAAGAGTAGGTGATTAAATTCGTCAATTTATCACATTATCAGTAGATGAAAATAACATTTTTTCTAGGATTACGACATCATTACTGTAACTATCTCATTTAATCATTTCTTATTTTAAATTGTGTAAATATCGTCTGCATTATTTTCATAAGTTTTATCAATGAACTTAGATATTACGTAAATATTTTTTTTTTATATTTGGCTTAAAAAAGTAATTAGGTACATATGTGCTTATTTTAAATTTAATCATCGATTAACTTTTGTTGAAATGAAAATTTTATCACCGGTATTAGCAACAAATTCTTTTCATAAAAGTATAGGAGTTAATTTAACGAGCTAATAAATATCTAGCGTTTAAGTTATATATCTTTGAAGTTTATTCAATTGTGTGATTGTGTTTCATACATAACTACACGGTTTAGAATTGATTCGCTAAATTTTGGACATCATTCGTATTTACCGTCAAATAATCACTGTCAATAAATATTAACCTGTGCTGTTCATCCTATCACGTAATATGACAAGATAAATTAAAGTTGGCAACTAACATGCGGTCAGTAAACATAAACAAATTATTGAGCGTGTACCAGATAATTCTCAGCCAAAAAACAAACCATTTTTTTACCTGCCTCATAGATTACTTTACAATTCTGGAAAATTAAAAATTTTACTGATCCCATCATATGACGGGCTATATGATAGTATATTTTGTCTACCATTATGACGTCATTCCTTTAACCATCTCATTTAATCATTTCTTATTTTAAATTATTTAAATATCGTCTGCATTATTTTCATACGTTTTATCACTTAGATATTATGTAAATAATTTTCTTTTATATTTCGCTTAAATAATAGATTAGGTATATATGTGCTAATTTAAATTTATTTATCGATCTAGCATTTAGGTTCCATATCTTTGAAATTTATTCATTTGTGTGTTTGTTTTTCATAAATAACTACACAGTTAGCAACCTATTCGCTAAATTTTGGACATCATTCATATATACCGTCAAATAATCACTGTCAATATCAAAACCTCTGCAAGTACTTTTAAGTAATATGACAAAATAAATTAAAGTTGGCAACTAACTTACGGCCAGTAAAGCTAGAACAATTATTGAGAGTGTACCAGATAATTCTCAGCTAAAAAATAAATAATTTTTCTACCTGCCTCAAAAAGGTATTTTACAATTCTCGAAAATTAAAAATTTTAATGATCCCGTCATATGACGGGCTATATGCTAGTATATTTTCTCTATCATTATGACGTCATTCCTTTAACCATCTCATTTAATCATTTTTTTATTTTAAATTGTTTAAATATCGTCTGCATTATTTTCTTGCGATTTATCACTGGACTTATGTATTCCATAAATAATTTTCTTTTATATTTGGCTTAAATATATGATTAGGTATATATATGATAATTTTGAATTGAATCATCGATTATTTTTTATGGCAGTGAAAATTTTATTACCGGTATTAAAAACAAACTAGTTTCAGAAAAGTCTAAGCGTATAGTTCACGGACTAATAAATATCTAGCGTTTAAGTTATATATCTTTGAAGCTTTTCCATTCGTGTGTTTGTTTTTCATACGTAATTACACGGTTTGCAATCGATTCACTAAATTTTGGACATCCTTCATATATACCGTCAAATAATCACTGCCAGTATTTAACCCTCTGCAAGTATTATCAAGTAATATGGCAAGATAAATTAAAGTTTACAACTAACATACTGCCAGTAAAGCTAGAAAAATTAATTGAGCTTGTACCAGATACTTCTCAGCCAAAAAACAAACTATTTTTCTACCTGCTTTATAGGATACGTTATAATTCTGGAAGATTAAAAATTTTAATGATCACGTCGTATGACGGGTTTTATACTAGTATATTTTCTCTTTCATTATGACGTCATTCCTTTAACCATCTCATTTAATCACTTCTTATTTTAAATTGTTTAAATATCATCTACATTCTTTCAATACGTTTTATCACTGAACTTAGATATTCCGTAAATAGTTTTCTTTTATATGTGGCTTAAATAAATGATTAGAAATATATGGGATAATTTTACATTTAATCATAGATTATTTTTTGTTGCAGTGAAACTTTTATCACTGGTAGTAACAACAAATTATATCTATCTCTAGTGTAGTGGAAATGATAGTTTCGTTCCTTTACTTCCATTAATTACTGTGGAAAAAAAGTTGAAGAAAATAACGATAACTTCGACGTACCTAAGAAACTTTGAATTATATTTCTAAATGAATTCAACGGGATTCTAAACTGCATTCACAGTGTCAGGAGACTTTAGAGGAGTATGAATATAAACAAATTATTCAGAATCTACCAGATAATCCTTGACCAAAAAAAGAAACAAAACATTTTTTAACTTCCTCATAAGGTACTTTATAAATCTCCAAAATTAATAATTTTATTGATCCCGTCATATGACGGGCTATTTACTAGTATAAAACATGCATATTAGGCATATTATTTAGGTATCAAGTTGTCAAGGTCGTCTCAATAAATACCTATTGCAATAATCCAATTCTATCTCTTTCCTAGCTAGATATGCTGTGGGACAAATACATTTGTCAAGTTGTTCTTTACATGCAGTTTATATAAACATACAACATGTAGGTGTATATACACAAATAACATAAAAGGTTTTTCTTTTACAGTTAACGTTTTTAGAAATTTTCACGCCTGAGTGGGCTAAAAATGGATTACGTTAAACCTTTCAGCAGAGCGAACATTTCACCTGAATACAAACGACGTCCTAACATACTTTCTATGGGATGATAAGGAATGATATAAGCATTCATATTTTCGACCTCTTGTAAAAAACATTTCGGATTTATACGCCATCGTGTGTAAAGGAATATGATGGATGAACTCATGGCAATACATTCGCGATGGATATCGGAAGCTAGCAAGAATTCGAAGAATAGATGTAGAATGAAAAGAAAATTATTGTTTTATAGGAAAATGTAAACGCTGTTTGAAAAAAAAAAGCTTTAAAGTTTGAAATGTATTTTAAAACGCGAAAATGGCAGGAAAACTGTTACTTAATGCACCTTCTTGATATCACATATTAAAGATCTTTTTAGTTAACAATAGAAAGATAGCTTTTGATATTTCGATTGTTTGATGTCTGATGTATTTAATAATTCTGTTTATTTATGTATTCAGGCTTCTGAATTTTGTTTTTAAATTTTCCCTATTATATGTGTAAATGCTCTCTGTAATGTATTTTAAAGCTTGAAAATGGCTGGAAAACTGTTATTTAATGCACCTTCTAGATATAAAATATTAAAGATCTTTTTTGTAATAGAAAGATAGCTTTTGCCATTTCGACCTTTTGAGGTTTATTATATTTAATAATTCTGTTTATTTAATAGTCAGGCTTCTAAATTTTTTAAAACTTTTCCCTATTATATGTGAAAAATGCTCTTCATGAAATGTATTTCTAAACTTGAAAATGGCAGGAAAAGTTTTATTTTTAATGTACCTTCTTGATATCAAATATTTAAGATCTTTTTTGTAGTAGAAAGATAGCTTTTGTGATTTCGATCGATTGAGGTCTTTGTATTAAATAATTCTGTTTATTTATGTAATCAGGTTTCTAAATTTGTTTTTAAATTTTCCTTATTATATGTAAAAAAATTGTCTCCATGAAATGTATTTTAAAATGTGAAAATGTCAGGTAAGCTGTTAGTTAATTCACATTCTAGATATCAAAGATATCAAATATTAAACATCTTTTTTATAATAGAAAGATAACTTCTGTCATTTCGACCGTTTGAGGTCTGTTATATTTAATAATTCTGTTCATTTTTGTATTTATTCTTCTGAATTTTTCTTTTTAATTTTTCCTTATTGCATGTGAAAAATATTCTCCATGAAATGTATTTTAAAACGTGAAACCGACAGGAAAACTGTTATTTAATGCACCTTGTATTTATCAAATAGTAAATTTTTTTTTTAATAATAGAAAGATACTTTTTGCCATTTCGACCGTTTGAAATTTGTTGTATTTAATAATTATGTTTATTTATGTATTCAGGTTTCTGAATTAAAAAAAAATCCCTATTATATGTGAAAAATGCTCTCTATGAACTTTATTTTAAATTGTGAAAATGACAGGAAACGGTTAATTAATATACCCACTTCATATCAAATATTAAAGATCTTTTTTGTAATAGAAAGATAACTTTTGCCATTTCGACCTTTTGAGGTCTGTTGTACTTAATAATTCTGTTTATTTGTATATTCAGGCTTCTGAATTTTTCTTTTTAAATTTTCGCTATTATATGTGAAAAATACTCTCCATGAAATATATTTTAAAACGTGAAAATGGCAGAAAACTGTTATTTAATGCACCTTTTTGATATCCAATAATTAAGATCTTTTTTGTAATAGAAAGATAGCTTTTGCTATTTCGACTGTTTGAGGTCTGTTGTATTTAATGATTCTGTGTATGTATTTATGCTTCTAAATTTTTCTTTTAATTTTTCCCTATTACATGTGAAAAATACTCTACATGAAAAGTATTTGAAAACTTGAAAACGGAAGCAAAAACTGTTATTTAATGCACCTTCTAGATATCAATTATTTAAGATCTTTTTTGTAATAGAATAATAGCTTTTGCCATTTCGACCGTTTGATGTTGTATTTAATAATTTTGTTTATTTATGTATTTCAGCTTCTGATTTTTTTTAAAAAAAATTCTTATTATATATGAAAAATGCTTTCCTATTATTTAATTTGTATTCGCTTATTAAGAAAGAGAAAATGATGATATAAACGTAACTGTAAAATCATTATTTTCCTGGCTAACAGAAATCGAAAATCGAAATATCAAAACTAATCTAAAAAATATAATAATTAATTAATAATAATGTCAGCAGAAATTTGTACAACACGAAATCAAATAAATTTTCCTTTTATTATGCTATTTACTTTGGTTTTTAATTTATTATTTAAGTTTAGCCAAAATTTTTCCAACTAATCTTCTGGCACAAATGTTTAATTTTTAGCACTTTAACTTTCTCTTTTTATGTTGAAAATCAATTAATGATTTTTTCCCTGTATCAAAACGAATTATCGTATATTATAAAATAGTGATATAAATTATTAATATAATAGCATACATAAGCTGCAAATATAAATAATCACTATGGGGCAAATGAACTTGAAACATTAAAGTATGTATTTTCTGTTGAATGAAATGTTACAAGGCTTAAAGAAAAAAATCTGATTTCGGTATTTATCATTTGAGAATGTTAAACTTTGTTACATAAAATAAAAAAAAATTAAAAATGTAAAATATATACAACATATTTGAAATAAATAGAAAATCTACTTTCCTCTAAAAAACAGTTTGAGTTATTTAAGATAGAAACGAAATTTTTTATATAAAATAGAAGTTAATTAATTATTTTATTTTGTAAAACGAAATTTATATTAACGCAATAAATAAATTTCATCATAAAGTGAAATAAATGCCAATTTTTAAAATTCTTAATAGTTTTTTTGTTGAAAAATTACAGCCCTTTACATTTTTAATTTACAGACTAAAAGCTATATTTTACTTCAATTTGATATAAATATTTATATTTTAACACACATAATTTAACATTCATGTTGCGAATGAGAAAATTTCACTTTTTCATTTGGTGCATTTTCTTTCGTTATTTTAAAAAATTTAGTACTTAAAATAACAAAATTGAGTAATTATTTTAAAAGTCAGAGTATTATAAAACAACTTATAAAAAATTATTTAAAAATGAACAGAATATATTATTTCTTGGTGAATCGAAAGAAGGCTGTTGTTACAAAAATTTTAGTCTATTTTCTTTTAATATATAGTTTCATCTTAAAGCAGTATTTGCTTTATAGAGTTTTTTAATATTTAAAAGGGAAAACTCATTGTCAGTAATTTTCCATAGACTGATTTCTCACATGCACGTTTTGATTCCTTCAGTAAAAGCGGAAGAATAACATTAAATGTCTCTGGAGATATGAACTTCAGCTCGGGAGAGATAATCCTAGGGAAAAATTACCACATTATCTTTCCCACGTGAAATTGAGAAATGTAATTAACTTTAAATAACTTTTTCGTTTTATACTGGAGGAGAAATAAGGCTGCTTAGGGGAACAAAGGGTGCAGTGAAGAATGCTTATATTACGGTCCGTAAATCTTCCTCCCAAAGTAAGTTAAATAACTTTCATAATTTTGGGATTATTTTACGGTCACAGTTATTTTAATCTCTTTCAAATGATGATGGAGTTAAAGTAGGCAACTTTCTGGCTACGAGCGTGATGTGGAAATAGTGAATCCCCAAAGGGGTTTTTAAGAATAGTTGATCTCCTGAAATTCAATTTCATATTTTGACATAATATAGTAATAATAAATATTACAGTAAAGGCATTCATTTTGTTTTATATGTTCAAAATATCACTTACCATTGAATACATAAAGTCTTATTTCTTGATATTCAAATTGAATTCGATAAAAAGAAATAGACGAAAATTAAATAATCCAGCTGAAGTGAGTTATATATTACTTTTTCATTTATGTTCTTGTTGTTGCATGTGATGCAATTTGTACAAACCAAGCACGATAGAGCCAGACGTTACTCGTATTAAGCCAAAGGTTCCCACCTTTGGCTTTCGTTGGGGAGGTTTTCGTTTTCATGAGCACCGCTAGGGTGAAAGAATGAAAACTTTCATAATTTTGGAATTATTTTACGGCTACAGTTATTTTAATCTCTTTCAAATGATGATGGAGTTAAAGTAGGTAAGTTTTCTGGCTACGAGCATGATGTAGAAATAGTGGATCTCCAAAGGGAATTTAAGAATAGTTAATCTCTTGAAAATTCAATTTCATATTTTAACATAGTATATTAATAATAAATATTACTGTAAAGAAAATCCTTTTGTTTTTGTTAAGATCACGAGGCTCATAAAAAAGTTCAGCAGAATTAATAGCTTACAGCAGAAAAAGAAAAACACAGACTTGATTACGTGATTAAAAAAAAGTTTGTTTTTATTAAAAAACATAAAACCATAAAAAAAAACCAGAAATTCACATAGTTTGCGTTGGAAGGCAACCTGATGATTATGCTGCAACCTAACAACTCCCACCACCGGCAAACATGTGCCGGATTGTATAAATCCTCGGTTGAAAAAAATGTGAATATTAACTATTGAAAAAACAAAAGATCCTAGAAAGAATAACTAAATAGTGACGTCACATTTTAACAGGGGAAAATAAACTTAAAGGAATTGAAGAGTCCCTGTTACACTGTACAAAACATGCTTAGTAATATCATGAGATTACCAAATTAAGCTCAGTAAACAGGAAGGAGAACAGGTAATTACCTCATATTTAACAGTTCTATATGTTCAAAATATCACTTACGATTGAATAGATAGAGGTTTTCATTTTTGACATTCAAACTGAATTTAATAAAAAGAAATAGACAGAAGAATAAATAATCCAGCTGAAGTGAGTTATATAGTACATTTTCATTAATGTTGTAGTTTCTGAAGCAACTTGGGCAAACCAAGCATGATAGAGCCATGTTCTACTAGTATTAAGGCAAAGGTAGGAGGGGTTGCTTTCGTTTTCCTGAGCACCGCTAGGGTGAAAAAATGACAACTTTAAAAAATTTGGGATTATTTTACGGTCACAGTTATTTTAACTTCTTGATGGAGATAAACTGACAACTTTCTGGCTAAGAGCATGATGTAGAAATAGTAAGTTCTCAAGAGGTTACTAAGAATTGTTGATCTCCTAAAATTCAATTTCATATTTCGACACAGTATATTAATAATAAATATTACTGCAAAGAATTTCATTTTATTTTATATGTTTAAAATACGCTTGCCATTGAATATATAGAGATTTTTATTTCTTGACACTCAAACTGAATTCGATAAAAAGAAACATACAAACGAAGAATAAATAATCCAACTGAAGTGAATTATATAGTAAACTTTCATTAATGTTCTTCCTGTTCTTTTGATTCAATTTGAACAAACCAACAACGATAGAGCCATACGCTACTCGTATTCAGGCAAAGGCGGTGGTGGGAACTTTCGTTTTCATGACCACCACTAGGGTCAAATAATGACAACTTTCATAATTTTGGGATTCTTTTACGGTCACAGTTATTTTAATCTCTTTCAAATGAGGATGGAGTTAAACTAGAGAATGTTCTGGCTACGAGCATGATGTGGAAATAGTCAATTCCCAAAGGTTTTTTTTTAAGAATAGTTGATCTCCTAAACTGGAATTTCATATTTTGACATAGTGTATTAATAATAAATATTACTGTAAAGAAAATCCTTTTGCTTTATATGTTCAAAATACCACTTACCATTGTATACATAAAGGTTATTATTTCTTGATATTCAAACGGTACTCCAAAAAAAAAATAAACATACAAAAGAAGAATAAATAATCCAGCTGTAGTGAGTTATATAGTACATTTTTATTAATGTTGTTCTTCTTCTTTCTGATTCAACTTGGACAATCCAAGCACGATAGAGTCATACGTTACTCGTATTAAGGCAAAGGGGGCCGCTCTTCGTTTTCATGATCACCGATAGGGTAAAAGAATGACAAGTTTCATAATTTTGGGATTATTTTACGGTCACAGTTATTTTAATCTCTTTCAAATGAGGATGGAGTTAAACTAGAGAATTTCTGGCTACATGTATGATGTGGAAATAGTCAATTCTCCAAAGGTTTTTTTTTAAGAATAGTTGATCTCCTAAAATTCAATTTCATATTTTCACATAGTGTATTAATAATAAATATTACTGTAAAGAAAATCTTTTTGTTTTATATGCTCAAAATATCACTTACCATTGTATACATAAAGGTTTTTTATTTCTTGAAATTGAAACTGAATCCAAAAAAAAAAGAAATAGACAAAAGAAGAATATATAATCCAGTTGAAGTGAGTTATATATTACTTCTTCATTAAGTTGTTGTTCTTCCTAATGCAACTTGGGTAACCCAAGCATGATAGCTCCATATTACTCGTATTAAGGCAAAAGGGAACGACTTTCGTTTTCATGATCACCGATAGGGTAAAAGAATGACAACTTTCATAATTTTGGGATTCTTTTACGGTCACAGTTATTTTAATCTCTTTCAAATGATGATGGAGTTAAACTAGAGAACGTTCTGGCTACGAGCATGATGTGGAAATAGTCAATTCCCAAAGGTTTTTTTTTTGAAGAATAGTTGATCTCCTAAACTGGAATTTCATATTTTGACATAGTGTATTAATAATAAATATTACTGTAAAGAAAATCCTTTTGCTTTATATGTTCAAAATACCACTTACCATTGCATACATAAAGGTTATTATTTCTTGATATTCTAAACGGTACTCAAAAAAAAAAAAGAATCATACAAAAGAAGAATAAATAATCCAGCTGTAGTGAGTTATATAGTACATTTTTATTAATGTTGTTCTTCTTCTTTCTGATTCAACTTGGACAATCCAAGCATGATAGAGTCATACGTTACTCGTATTAAGGCAAAGGGGGCCGTTTTTCGTTTTCATGATCACCGATAGGGTAAAAGAATGACAAGTTTCATAATTTTGGGATTATTTTACGGCCACAGTTATTTTAATCTCAATTCAAATGGTGAGGAAGTTAAACTAAGCAATTTTCTGGCTACATGTATATTGTGGAAATAGTGAATCTCCAAAGGGGTTTTTAAGAATAGTTGATCTCCTAAAATTCAATTTCATATTTTCACATAGTATATTGATAATAAATATTACTGTATAGAAAATCTTTTTGTTTTATATGCTCAGAATATCACTTACCATTGAATACATACAGGTTTTTATTTTTGAAATTGAAACTGAATTCGATAAAAAGAAATAGACAAAAGAAGAATATATAATCCAGTTGAAGTGAGTTATATATTACTTCTTCATTTAAGTTGTTGTTTCTAATGCAACTTGGGTAACCCAAGCATGATAGCTCCATATTTGTATTAAGGCAAAAGGGGACGACTTTCGTTTTCATGAACACCTTTAGGGTGAAAGAATGACAACTTTCATAATTTTGGGATTATTTTACGGTCTCAGCTATTTTAATTTCT
Source organism: Pardosa pseudoannulata (assembly GCA_032207245.1). Taxonomy (NCBI): domain Eukaryota; kingdom Metazoa; phylum Arthropoda; class Arachnida; order Araneae; family Lycosidae; genus Pardosa; species Pardosa pseudoannulata. The sequence goes on from CM063500.1 coordinate 35,051,740, forward strand.
TTCAAATAAAGATGAAGTTAAACTAGACAACTTTCTGGCTACGAACATGTTGTTGAAATAGTGAATCCCCAAAGGGGTTTTTCAGAATAGTTGATCTCCTAAAATTTAATTTTATATTTTTACACAATATATTAAAAATAAATATTACTGTGAAGAATATCCTTTTGTTCTACATGTTCAAAATGTCACTTACCACTGAATATATAGAGTTTTTATTTATTGACATTCAAACTGGGTTTGATAAAAGAAATGGCTAAAGAAGAATAGATAATCTGGCTGAAGTCACTTTTATAAGCTCGATAATTCATATTCTAATGCAAAACTTAATCTTTACTGAAGAGATGTTACAAAAAAGTAGCAGAAACGTTTGAGAGAGCATCCGATTTATATTTTTATATTTAATGAATGATTGGATAGACACAGACATCATTTGTCTGGAATGACATCTGGAGAGTTTTTTAATTAGTTTGTGAGTATTTGAAATTCCTCTGTCATTTTAAAATACTGTGAAATATACACAATAATTAATTTTTTAATGCAATATATTTATATATATATATATATATATATATATATATATATATAATATATATATATATTTTTTTATTCCCTCAGTGTATGTCTTTCTTTTCTTTGTGGATTTCTTCCGGTTCCATAAGTAACTGAAAATAGATTCTGACGCTTAAACTACTTCATCGGCGTCACCCACGTGACTTGTGTAAATAAATTCAGATTAGTTGGCATAAATAACTATTTAACCACAATGTACTTATTTTAAGACCAGTTTGTTGGTGAGAGTTCATGAATGAATAAGCTCTGTCCGGTTTTTTAAAGCATTCCGCCCTGCCAAGTCCGCAGCCGAACAAGACCACTCTGATCTGGAACTTCCTCTTCCAGCGGTCTACATCAAGGGCAAACTTTAAGAGCGCCAAATAGCTGACTGGTAAGTCACTTGGGGCACAACGTAGAATAGTAGGTCTGTCTACTCCTACTACCCGAAAGTACACTAGACTAGTCTAATCTCCAGTGCAGCCCTTACAGTTTTCTGTACCTAGCATGGCCCATTCCTGACCTATCTTAGCCGGTTCCAACTCTCCGATTCAGCTAGTCCAATATGTGTTTACGGTAGTCCGGGTGTGCCGGATTATTAACATTTTGACTACTCCCTCACTAGGGATTGGCATTCAAAGCTCCCCGACCAAGCCTGGAGGGTGCCTGGGCTAATCAGCTAAATTATAACAAAACCCTCACATTCAAACTATGCAAACTGTTCTGTGGGTAATGGAAAATTCGGAGTATCTGCAGTAACAAGGCTGACTTCAAATATGTAACTTTTACTATCCGGAGCTATTGAATTTATTTTTATCCAATTATCTTGTAAATATTATTTTTTTTTATTTTAATTTTAATTTTTAGAAATTTTATTATTATTCCTTTTTCGTATTTTTAGTGTTATTTTGTCTGTTTTTTTTTGTATATGTTGGTTTGTAATAATTTTACTGTATTTAGACTGACATATATTATGAGCTGCTGTGGATTGTACACCCAGAGACATCCAAAACATTTTAAAATTTTGCTTTAAGGTAGATGATCCTCGTTGGTGCAGCCAATCAATGTATTCTATTTCTTTTTCACTGGTCTACGGTTCCACGACTGCAGGCTGACTTAACAGCCACGAATGCTCTTTGTGATGAGACAAAAACCTTATTACATGTATATATTGTGTTTCAATAGATATATATCTTTCAATGATAGAAATAAATTTTCCTTTCATACAAACATTTAATGCTAAAATTTCTTAAACAATCATGATTGTAAATTGTTCATCCCATCGAAATATCTTAGCGATTACTCTGATATAATTCGGGATTTATTATAATTCAGTAGTTTAATTAAGTGGCCAAAAATGTTGCTATAAATCCACTTCCAGTATTTTAACTACAATGATTTAGTAGGCTCTGTAGTATGATTAGGATTGATAGCTCTGTCTTTTACACAAGTGTACACTGTAAAATTTATGACTCATTTATCATAGTAATTTAAAGCTAACGAAAATTTATGTTAACTATTAATATTACATTTTGAGATAAGTATGACAAATTGAACATACTTAGATAATAAATCATTAAAAATTATAATGATAATTGTTGAAATTAATTAGGTATGTCTTAAAAACTTTATTATACTGCATTTAATAATAGCCGTTTTATATATTGATTTTATACACAGTCCTTGGGATAATTGAAATTAATTATTTTTAAATTTTATCTTAAAAATAAGTATAAATACGTAATCAAAATCCTTTTATTATTAATGCTTTTATAAAATTTACTACCTGATTTTAATTTTTTTTCTCAATTTAGATTATTATGAGTCTAAGGAAGAACTGTTTTTTCGAAATCATAAACTTTTATATATTATATATATATATATATATATATATATATATATATATATATATATATATATATATATCATACATATATATATATATATATATATATATATATATATATATATATATATATATATATATATATATATATATATATATATATATATATATATATATATATATATATATATATATATATATATATATATATATATATATATATATATATATATATATAAATGTATGTTATCAATTATTTCAAGTCACAATAATTATGTAGCCCCTATTCTTAGCCTCTATATCTTATTATATCATTACTAGTCAACGACAGACAAGAGAGAATCACAAACACTCTTCTTGAACACAGGTGTACCAAAGAGCGAAGACAGAAAGACTTTTCCGGAGGTAGAAGAAACTTACTCATTAAACTGTTAACATTAGGAGAATAGCCGAGCCATTTGCCGGCGACATCTGGAAAACGTGTGAGTGGCGTGTTGAGTGGACAGAAAATTTACATCTATAGGACAGAAAGCTTTGGGAAATGCATCGAAAGAATTTTAAATCAAGGACGCTCCTTTGATTAAGACATTTAGAGGCTGGGAAAAAATTTAATTAATTAGAATTTGAGAGAGGAGGTTTTTAAGGAAATATTAAAGTTAAATAATTTTGTTAAATTACATGTATATATATATATAAATATATATATATATATATATATATATATATATATATATATATATTATATATATATATATATGTATATATATATATATATATATATATAATATATATATATATATGTATGTATATATATGTATATATATATATATATATACATATATATATATATATATATATATATATATATATATATATATATATATATATATATATATATATATATATATATATATATATATATATATATATATATATATATATATATATATATATATATATATATATATATATATATATATATATTTATTTATATATATGTACATATATATATATATATATGAATATATACAGATTTCTGTACGTACTACGAATATGAATACAGATCATATTATGTATAATGTGTAATATGCTGAACTTACTTTTACAGTAAATGTAAAGATATTTAAGCATTTTATAATTTTTTTTCTAACTGTGAAATGGGATCAATTTTTCTGTGGATTTTTCTGCATTATATAAAGAACATTTAAGATTTAAAGTATCTTGAATTCGTTTTGAATTCTAAATGTAATTATTAAATAATATATAAATATCTAATGCATCCTGGTCTTCCAACTGAAACTGAACCGGAAACCAAAAACCAGAGAAAAAGTTATTTTGGAACAAAACCAGAAAAAAGCATAAAAAATATCGGATTATTTCGGTTCGTTATATTTGTAGTCATTTTGTAATTATAACCGACTTATCAATATTTTTTAATTTGAAGTTATTTATATAATTACCATCATTACATGTATATTGCTTCCCGATTTCCTGTATTGTTGTTCATTAGTACATTTTTTTTCAGTTTCGTGTGAAACTATTTGTTGGAGACAAATTTAATTCATTTAAATTTTTATTTGTCAAATGCGATTTTGACAATGTGTAATAATACCAATGCTTGCATTTTGCTGTTCATCACTGATATCGTAGATGTGATTATTTACATCAATTTACATAGTGTACCAATTTAAAAAAAAGTATTCTTTTAAAATTTCGATATATTTGAAAATTAAACGATAGAATTATATTTTAGTACAAATAAGAATAGACAAAATAAAATTATTCATTCGGAACTGAATTGAAAACTAAAAATCGTTATTTATGGCCCAACATAAACCAGAATTGAACTGAAAAATATATTTTTAGATGAACGGGTACGAAAAAAGTTACTGTTCATAAATCTGATTTTAAATACGACATTTATATTTGAAAAGAATGAAAAAATACTGATTTTCAAAAATAGAAAAACTAGAATTTAAGACAGGATTAAAGCATCTATAAAATTTTCTAAATTTTGATATATTTGTATATTTTGTTTATGATAGAATTACATTTTTAGTACAAATAAGAAGATATATAAAAGTATTCATTTGGAACTGAATCGAAAACCGAAAACCGCTACTTTTGGGGGAATGATAACCGGAATTAAACCGATACATATTTTTTTTAAATCAACCGGAACGAAAAAAATTAAGGTTCAAAACCCTGATTTTAAGGAACACATTTTTATTTGAAGAGAATGAAAAAATTACTGATTTTCGAAAATAAGAAAACTAAAATTTAAGATAGGATTAAAGCATCTATAAAAAAGAAAATTTTCTAAATTTTGATATATTTGCATATTTTGTTTATGATAGAATTACATTTTTAGTACAAATAAGAAGATACATAAAATAAAATTATTTATTCGGAACTGAATCGAAAACCGAAAACCGTTACTTTTGTCCGAATGAAAACCTCAGTTGAACTGATAAATATATTTTTACATGAACCGGAATGGAAAAAATTAAAGTTCAAAACCCTGATTTTAAATAATACATTTTTATTTGAAAAAAATGAAAAAATACTGGTTTTCGAAAATAGAAAAACTAGAATTTAAGACAGGATTAAAGCATCTATAAAAAAGAAAATTTTCTAAATTTTGATATATTTGAATATTAAATGCTAGAACTACATTTTTTGTACAAATAAGAATATACATAAAATAAAAGTATTCATTCGGAACTGAATCGAAAACCGAAAACCGTTAATTTTAGCGGAATGAAAACCGAAATTAAACCGATACATATATTTTAAAGGAACCGGAATGAAAAAAATTAAGGTTCAAAACCCTGATTTTAAATAAGATATTTTTATTTGAAAAGAATGAAAAAATACTGATTTTTGAAAATAGAAAAACTAGAATTTAAGACAAGATTGAAATACCTATAAAATTTTACAAAAAAAACAAACAAAAAAAAAAAACTTATAGTTACGCTTTTGTGTATAATAAATGGATATGTTAGTAAACCACTCAATATTTTTTTGTATAAATAAATAAAAGTGAAACATTTATTTTTGTTTATTAGAAAACTCCCATTTTCTTTAAAAATTCTAACTTATGTAAAACATATCACGATAATTATTAATAAAACTATTGGTACAAATAATTCAAACAAATTAACTTCAAGCTGAAGTAGTTTGAGTAAACTCATTCATACTTACCAAAGTTCAGAAGTATTTTTCACTAGCAAACTTTATGAAGCATTCATCAAGATAGTTAATGATCAGGGGAAAATTCTAATAGTGATTTATTCAACTACTTTGAGGCACTTGTCGTAAATCATTCTACTCTTAGAGTAAAGTTTTGATTTAGTGTTTTTATGCCATTTACTTCTTCAAGATTTAAAACACATAATTAACCATTACTATGCTTTTCTAAAGATTAGATTTTTCAATTGAATATTTATTGGTGTTATGTAAAGTTAAATTATTTTTATTGAATGTGTGAACTTCGATTATGTGTTTTACTAAAGGCAGGTATAATCAGTGTACAGGTATATAGTTAAATGTAAGTTTTTAATATAAAGAATAGTAAGTCTACATTTCATGTACAAAATCACAGGGCATTAACACCTGATAGAAATTTTATTTATAAGAATTTTTATCCTAAAACTAAATATTATAAAAAAAGGAATATTTTCTCTCTATTTAGCATATTTTATAGAATAGTATTTCTAAGGTTTGGTTTGTTTTGCAACGGTCTACTTTTTTGCAACACAAAGGCTAATGATGCCGGGACCTACATTTTACGACCGATTCCAAACGGCTACGAACATCCCTGCCCCAGTAGGATACGAACCAATGAACTACGATACCGAAGGCAAGAATCCTAACCATTCGGCCATCGTATTTGTAAGGAGTTTATCAATATGACAAATAAGTAATCAAATTAAATGTTTAACTTTATATATGCTTCAGAAAATATTATACAACAAAATGATGCTATGCCTTATCTGTAGTTACTTTCTGATTATTTTAAATATTTTAGTGAATTCAAAATTCAGTGAAATATGCTAGATAATTCATATTTTAATGCAAAAAATATGTTAAGTGACTGACATTCTTGAATGTTCACTTAAAAATATGGGTCGATAGAAAGAAATCAATAGAAAGAGAAATGATACCAAAAATATTGTTAGAAAATTAAAGAGAACGATTAAGGATGCACGATTGATTCACATGAAGTGATCGTTTTGTTATCTTTACTAAACACATGTTACAAAATGTGGCAGAAACACTTGAGAGAGCATCCGTTTATGTTGTCATTTATAGAGAAGGATTGGAAAGACACAGACATTATTTCTCTGAAATGATGTCCACAAGCATTCGAGAGTTTTTAAGTTAGTTTGTGAGTATTTGAAATTCCTCCTTCAATTGAAAATACTGTAAAATATTGGGTATGGTGGGGTAAAATAGATAGAAAAAGCTTGATTTCTCATTCAGCACTCTTTTTCACTTAAAAAAAACTATTACCAAGTAAGTGTTTGCATACATTTACGCAATGAGTTCAATACCATTATTGTTAAAATAGTTTTTTACATTTTCTTAAATTGCGAATTTATAATTTTTTAATTCTCTTTTATACCCATTTTACTCCAGAGGTGGGATAAAATGGGTATTAATTGAAAAATGCTATTAAATAGGCAAAATTTCATTAAAACATTTTTTAGCTAGAAACCCAATTATGTGCTATATAATTACAATTTATATAGGAAAACTAATGGTCATGGTTATTAAGTTCAGCTACATTTCTGCTACATTTGAAACAGTCATCACTTTTCCGGATTTAGTTTGTACCCCTTAATTTATCGTCTAGCATTTTCTGGGGCTATTATTTTTTTCTTACAACTGCATTGATGTAAGGATGGCATTTTTTAAATTCTTATATGGATAAGAAACTACAAATTTCGAAGGGGTTGAACTGGAAGTTTGCTTAGAAAGAGCTTTCATAGAAGCTGTTGTTGAAGTCCGTACAACATTATTTACTGTAAATTCTCTACCTTTTTCAGTTAACACTATTTTGTGTTTAACACCCTTTTTCTTTCTCAGTGTCAAATAGCTGTTTAGTAGGTTAAGAAATGACGCTTTCGGCCCTTTTTGAAGACGTGTACCATATCTTCTGGATTTATCTCCATGTACACTTCATAGGTACAAATACTTCGACATCCCAAAGTTGCAAGGCGTAGCTTGAATTCCATGAGAGGCAATAAATGGGGATTTAATTGTCCATTGTTGATTTTACTGTTTTAAGTGACAAGTAACCATCGAATATCAAAACAATGGGATTTTCCAGTTATTCCACCTGTTTGAGAAAATTTCACTCTCCTTTGCGGTACAGGTGGTTGGCGCGGGGATTAATTCCTACAAGTTATGTGAATCTATAGTGCCACGGGGATTTAACCGTTAGATTCTGTAACGTCAAAAGGGAATTAAATCGAATTGCTTCTTCATAGTCCCCAGGTGGTTCACATCCGTGTGTTTGCTCTGCTGGGAGGTCTTGTTTGTTTCCCACACATAGGGTATTTCTAGGGTTTTCTCCTTTATTACTTTTTGTTTTCGGGGGGCTTATTTCCAGATCTTTTATTCTTATAGTACAACATTCCCATATTACAATATTACAATATTATTACCTTCCTATATTACTCACATACATACACGCACACACACACACATATACATATATATATATATATATATATATATATATATATATATATATATATATATATATATATATATATATATATATATATATATATATATATATATATATATATATACATATATATATATATATATATATATATATATATATATATATATATATATATATATATATATATATATATATATAAAAATATACATGTGTGTGCGTAGAATGAGGCCTACTGGAAAAAAATTGTCTTTTCAATGTGAAGAGAATATATATAGGTTAGGAGGGTCATTCTATTTTTTACATATATTTTTGGATAATACATATATATATATATATATAAAGACTGTATATATATATATATATATATATATATATATATATATATATATATATATATATATATATATATATATATATATATATATATACATATATATATATAATATATATAATATATATATATATATATATATATATATATATATATATATATATATATATTTATATATATGTATAAATATATATATATATTTATATATATATATGTGTGTGTATATGTATATATATATATGTATATATATGTATATGTATATATATGTTACGGCCAAAGCCCGAAGTTCGGCCAGTTTCCGAATTGGCCGGCCAAATCGCACATTGGCCGGGACGTGTGGCCAATGTGCGATGTACTAGAAATGAATAGCGTGTATACGACTTTGGCCGGCCACTTTCCGAAGTTGCCGGAACTCCCTGGCCAATGTTCGATGTGCTAATGCAAGACTATTCGGCAGGGGCGCAACTGTAGATTCCGGTGTGATGACGGCCTGCATGTGGTAGCAATTAAAGTTATATTTTCAGTGTATCTGGCATCCAAGAATCGAATCACGAATCTGGCAACGCGTTATTGTTTGGCAATGCGTTATTGGCTCGTCAACATAATAGTTTCGATTGCGGTTTAGTGTGCTTTCCCCGGATAGTTAAGACCTTTAAATATTCGTTGGTTTTTTGTTATACTATGGATAAAACTCAGTTTCAAGAATTTGTACATGCTTATAAATTTATATTTTAATACTATTATTACTATATTTATAGTATTAATACTTTATAGTTTCACCTAAAACTTCTACATGTACATTAACTGCTAAACCACGAAAAGGATCGCCGCGTGATTTGAGAGTATCGTATTGTTCTTCTATAGATGTTTTTCCCATGGCTTCTCCTTATGAAACTAGTATGCTGGGCGAAGATGACGCACATGCAAATGCGGAACCAACTTTTGATATGAGAA
>CM063500.1:35066117-35076117 GCA_032207245.1 Pardosa pseudoannulata
CTTAGTTTTTTGTGGATTTACAAGAAATTAATATCTTTTTATCTCCTTTAAAAATACATATTATTTCTTAACATACAAAATTTCATATCAATTCACATGACTTTTAAAGGTTTTAAAAATACCTTTTTAATATTAACTTTAGTTTTAATGTACGACATGATTACCTTTCTTACACTAAGTAATTTTTCTAATTTATTACTTTGATATCATTTTAAGATCTTAGAGTTCCAATTAAGTGAATTGACTCTACTAACCAATCATATACGGGAAGAACTAATTCAGCTTATTAGTCTTCCTAATTTTATTAAAGTGATGTACATAACAGGATTCTTTTGAACTCATTTAGTGATCTTTATCTTTCTAAGGGTCATTTTTAGTATAAATTTAAGAATATAAATCATGCAAATGAATTGAGGAAGCAAAATTTTAGTGCCCACTCAGTTTTACACATTTAATTGATAATAATGAAAAAAGTAAAGAGGCTACAAATTCCAACTATTATTCTACATTTTAACAAATATAATGAGGCGATGATGCTTTTGAGAGAATATAATTGAAAATAATCTTGAGCTCCAAATCAAAATCTTAAATATCCTGTTTAGCCAGTAACGAATTTATTTTTAATATCCTTTTTTCATCCATTACTTCCTATTTTAAGTATCAAATGCTCGTTAAGAATCTTGTATTCTCAAATAACTCGTTAGCAAAATATGGAATTCAAATTATCTCGTTAACTCTTGGAGTCCTTTGATTATGTACATAATTAGACAGATACATAAAAAAAAATTAAACTTTCGAATTTTGCTGGATTTTCTTTTCGAGGGTGAATAATTAATTTTTGATTAATAATTGATGCTGTAAAGTAATTAACTTTGGAAAATGTCATATCAAAGCTCTAGCGTGAAACTCGATGCAGGCACGGAGATTGTTTTAATGTCTTAAATAACAAGGAAAAGTTTGTTTCGAAACATTTACCATGCATGAAGTTGAGACAACGAAATATTTGTAAAATTGTTTTGAGTAACAGCTAACAGAAAAAAATTGATTTACTTTGATGTTACGCGAGTTTAAATTTAATCATATTCCAGAGTATTCAAATAGTATTTTGAGCTGTATAAAGACAAAATAAAATCGCTGAAAAATTTAATTTTGCCAATTCTGTTGCAATTAGATAACTTGATGAAAAGACTGATTATTATCAACGAAAGTCTGTATTTTATTAAAAGATAATCGTAATTTTTCTTAATACAACTTTTGGAACTTTCTTGTATTTAGGTAACATTTATTTATTAAATTAATTCCTCTTACATATTTGGTTATTGATAATTTAACCTTAGTCAGGAAATATAACTCTCCTTCATATTTTCATAATTTAAAATGATCTATAATTATACTTCTTAAGCCTATCACGTGAATAAGAAAGAAACTGATAAATAACATTACAAAACTGTTATGAATTAAAATTCATTCTAACGAATTAAAATACTTCTAGGAAATGTTTCAGCTGAACATTCTTTAAAGAATACATTTACATATTCTATATAATGCTTTGCAAAAGATATGACTGCTTGTTTCGTTTTATACGATTACTTTAGTTATGTATCAACTTATAAGCGTACAGTTTCATAATTTAGTTATGAATTTACATGTTTTGTAAGTTTATTTTTTCACCATAAAAAGAAGTTAACTCTTTAAGACTTTTATAACTTCTTTGATTTTATGACATATTTAATTTGAACATTCTTTAAAGACTATGTTTATATTTACTACATAATGCTTTGCAAAAGATATGACTGCTTGTTTCGTTTTATACGATTACTTTAGTTATGTATCAACTTATAAGCGTGCAGTTTCATAGTTCAGTTATTAGTTTACATGTTTTGTAAGTTTATATTTTCATCATAAAAAGAGTTTAACTCTTTAAGACCTATAAATGTAACATCTTTGATTTTATCAATTGTTTAATTTGAACATTCTTTAAAAAATATATTTACATTTACTTCACACTGCTTTGCAAAAGATATGACTACTTGTTCCTTTTTATACGATTAGTTTAGTTATGTATCATTTTATAAGCTTACAGTTTCACAATTTAGTTAATAATTTACATGTTTAGTAAGTTTATATTTTCACCATAAAAATAGTTTAACTCTCAAAGACCTTTGAATGTAACTTGTTTGATTTTATGAAATGTTTAAGCTGAACATTCTTTAAAGAATACATTTACATTTACTACATATTGCTTTGCAAAAAAATATAACTGCTTGTTTCTTTTAATACGATTACTTTAGTTATGTATCAACTTATAAGCGTACAGTTTCATAATTTAGTTATGAATTTACATGTTTTTAAGTTTATTTTTTCATCATAAAAAGAAGTTAACTCTTTAAGACTTTTATAACTTCTTTGATTTTATGATATATTTAAGCTGAACATTCTTTAAAGACTACGTTTACATTTACTACATATTGCTTTGCAAAAGTTATGACTGCTTGTTTCTTTTTATATGATTAGTTTAGTTATATATCAACTTATAAGCTTACAGTTTCATAATTTAGTTAATAACTTACATGTTTTGTAAGTTTATATTTTCACCATAAAAATAGTTTACCTCTTTAAGACCTTTGGCTGTAACTTCTTTGATTTTATGAAATGTTTAATTTGAACATTCTTTAAAAAATATATTTACATTTACTTCACACTGCTTTGCAAAAGATATGACTACTTGTTCCTTTTTATACGATTAGTTTAGTTATGTATCATTTTATAAGCTTACAGTTTCACAATTTAGTTAATAATTTACATGTTTTGTAAGTTTATATTTTCATCATAAAAATATTTTAAATCTTTAAGACCTATGAATGTAACGTCTTTGATTTTATTAAATGTTTAAGCTGAACATTCTTTAAAGAATACATTTACATTTACTACATATTGCTTTGCAATAAATGTGAATGCTTGTTTCTTTTAATACTATTAATTTAGATATGTATCAACTTATAAGCATACAATTTCATAATTTAGTTATTAATTTACATGTTTTGTAAGTTTATATTTTCACTATAAAAATAGTTTACCTCTTTAAAACCTTTGACTGTAACTTCTTTGATTTTATGAAATGCTTAATCTGAATAGTCTTTAAAGAATATATTTACATTTACTACATATTGTTTTGCAAAAGATATGACTGCTTGTTTCTTTTAATGTGATTGGTTTAGTTACGTATCAACTTATAAGCGTACAATTTCATAATTTAGTTATTAATTTACATGTTTTGTAAGTTTATATTTTCACTATAAAAATAGGTTACCTCTTTAAAACCTTTGACTGTAACTTCTTTGATTTTATGCAATGCTTAAGCTGAACATTCTTTAAAGAATATATTTACATTTACTACATATTGTTTTGCAAAAGATATGACTGCTTGTTTCTTTTAATGTGATTGGTTTAGTTACGTATCAACTTATAAGCGTACAATTTCATAATTTAGTTAATAATTTACATGTTTTATAAGTTTATATTTCCACTATAAAAAAAGTTTAACTCTTTAAGACATTTGAATGTAACTTCTTTGATTTTATGAAATGCTTAAGCTGAACATTCTTTAAAGAATATATTTACATTTACTACATATTGTTTTGCAAAAGATATGACTTCTTGTTTCTTTTAATGCGATTGGTTTAGTTACGTAACAAATTATAAGGGTACAGTTTCATAATTTAGTTAATAATTTACATGTTTTATAAGTTTATATTTTCCCCATAAAAAGAGTTAAACTCTTTAAGACATTTGAATGCAACTTCTCTGAATGTATTTAAACAATTTAAACACACATTTGTTTTAGTGTGACTTTGCATATATTTTTTGAAAACAAGATGACAGAAAAGAAGTGGAGATATTAAATATTATTTCATTATGCAACAATGTTCTGTACATTTTAATTTCGATATAACTGTGAATAAAAACAGAAGTAAACAAGCTACACAACTATTTGTAATTTGCTCCTTATAGTTACTATTGTAACATTGTATGATGTTTAAGATCTTTTATCTCAATAGCTTGGATTTCAATTAAAATTAAACAGCTTTTACAATCCTTACAAGTGCTACACTTTAAAGTACTTAATTCCATATACCTTATTTTTTACATTTTCATTATTATAGTATATTTGATTCACTTCATTACCAATGTTTTATATAATTTTGTTATTGACTTTTAAAATTTTTTTCTGTTAGTATGTTTCAACTTTTTCATTTATTCAATATATATATATATATATATATATATATATATATATATATATATATATATATATATATATATATATATATATATATATATATATATATATATATATATATATATTTATATATATATATATATATATATATATATATATATATATATATATATATATATATATATATATATATATATATATATATATATATATATATATATATATATATATATATATATATATATATATATATATATATATATATATATATATATATATATATATATATATATATATATATATATATATATATATATATATATATGATTTCGGTTATTCTGGGACTCCGAGGTCTTGGTTATCGAGGGCTATTGTGGGAACGGAGTTAAGTTCGATGTCTGTTTTTTACTTGTATTGATTAAAAATCGCATAGAATTAATAGAAAGATGGAAATTTAACCATATCTTAATATTGTAATAAATGCAATATAGTGCTCTACTGGAAAACTGAAATGAGTGGAGAATAAATTAGTTCTGAAAGAAATTTTCAAAACTTTAAGAAGACAAATGACTAGTTAATTTTCCTTAAAATGCGTAGTTAAAGCAAAATTAAAATAAACTAAAAATACATAGTTAAAAGTAATTTCTCAGATGACTTTAGCTATTCTGGAACTCCGAAGTCTTGGTTATCGAGGGCTATTGAGGGAACGTGGTTAAGTTCGATGTCTGTTTCTTACTTGTATTGATTAATAATCGCATAGAATTAATAGAAAGATAGTAATTTAACCATATTCTTAACACTGTAATAAATACAATATTTTACTCTATTGGAAAATTGAAATGAGTGGAGAATAATTTAATTCTAAAAGCAAGTTTCAAAACTTTAAAAATAGAAATGAATAGTTAATTATAATTAAAACTCGGAATGAAAGCAAAACTAAAATAAACTAAAAATACATAGTTAAAAGTAATTTCTCAGATGACTTCGGCTATTCTGTGAGCCCGAGGTCATAGCTATTGAGAGCTATTGGGGGAACGGGTTTAATGTCTGCTTTTTACATTTATCGATTAAAAAACACATAGAATTAATACAACGATATTCTTAACACTGTAATAAATGCACTATATTGCTTTACTGAAAAATTGAAATGAAGGGAGGATAATTTAATTTTTAAAGAAATTTACAAAACTTTTAAAATAGAAATGAATATTTAATTTTTCTCAAAACTAGCAATGTAAGCAAATCTAAAATAAACTAAAAATACACAATTAAAAGTAATTTCTCAGATGACTTAGGCTACTCTGAGACCTAAACGTGTTGGCTTTCGAGGGCTGTTGTAAATGTAGGTTAATGACTGTTTTTTTACTTCTATTTATTAAAAATCGCATAGAATTAAGAGAAAGATGGTAATTTAACCATATTTTTAACACTGTAATAAATGAAATATATTACTCTAGTAAAAAATTTAAATAAATGGAGAATAATTTAATTCTAAAAGAAAATTTTCAAAACTTTTAAAACAGAAATGAATAGTTAATTTTCCATAAAACTTGCAATGTAAGCAAATCGTAAGTGAACTAAAAATGCACAGTTAAATGTAATTTCTTAGATGACTTCGGCTATTCTGGAACTCTGAGGTCTTGGTTCTCAAGGACTATTTTGGGAATATGATTAAGTTCCATGTCTATTTTTTACTTGTAAAAATTGCATAGAATTAATAGAAAGATGGTAATTTAACCATATCCTTAACATTGTGATAAAGGCAATATACTGCTCTACTGGAAAATTGAAATAAGTGGAGAATAATTTAATTCTGAAAGAAATTTTCAAAACTTTTAAAATAGAAATGAATAGTTAATTTTCCTCAAAACTAGCAATGTAAGCAAATCTAAAATAAGCTGGGACTCCGAAGTCTTGGTTATCTAGGATTATTTTGGAAACTCGGTTCAGTTCAATTTCTTTTTTTTACTTGTATCAATTAAAAATCACATAGAATTAATAGAAAGATGGTAACCATATTCTTAAAACTATAATAAATGTAATATATTTCTATACTGAAAAATAGAAATTTGGGAAATAGTGGAGAATAATTTAATTTTGAAAGAAATTTTCAAAATATTCAAAATAGAAATGAATAGGTAATTTTCTTTAAAATTCACAATGTAATCAAATCTGAAGTAAAATAAAAATAAACAGTTAAAAGTAATTTTTTAAATTTCAGTTTACTTAAGGTAGAATAAAAGTAACTGAATGTTTAGTGGGATGGAAAGTAAATTAACCCATTTGTTTATAAAGAAATATTAAATGGAAATATAAAATTTTTATATGCATGATTCAGTAAAGATTAAATATTTACATGCTAGAAACTTAAAAGCAAACATAATAAATGAAAGAAATAAGTGAATAATTTCTTATTATTTAATCAATAATTTATATTATAAATTCTTTCACACATAAAATAAATATTTTGTAGCTGTTATGTAAAAATTTATGTAAAAGTAAATTACTTTTTATTACATAATGAAAACTATATTAAGGGGTATTGAAGGGTTTTAAAGTGCTACGCAAATGTGGAAATGTGTTCTTATTTACACTATCAATAACTTAGTTCAAAGTTATTGCTATTAAAAGAAATAAACCAGCTTTTAATAATTCTTTTCAAATTTAATATTTTCAATTAATAAATATTTTTTATTTTAAAATAAAAAAATATAATATTACTTAATAGAAGAAAAATTAAAAAAGAGATCATTTACTATCATAAGGAATTTCAAGTTCTAATTAACTTATAAATTTAGTTTTATTTAAAGTTATTATAAATTTATGCTTTATAGAACTAATTAACTATATTGTAAATATAACACCTATAAATGTAAAAATATTTTTAAATTAAAAAAACATTCAAATTTTAATTTTATTTTAATAAAAAGTACTGAACATTTTAAAATCTCCAAAAAATATTAATTTATTGTATGGATAATAAATAGAAAATCAAACATAAAAAATTACCAGATAGATTGAATAGTGTTTAAATCTTGCGGGGAAAATTGTAGTTTAGAGAAAAAGGGTTCGAATATTAAAATAATTAAAAAAGTGACATATATAATAAGCTCAATAAAATTTCTTTAAAATCCTCCTGATATTTAAGAAGTATTACCTTCAGTTAACACGGATTTCATTTTTACGTTTTTCTTTACTTCTTTCAGCTGGTCTGGCATGGAAAGATTGAAGACCAATCGTATTTCTACAAACGTTACGCGGGTTCTATCAGATTTCCAGAATATAAACAAGCTCCAGTATACCATATATATAAACATTGTTTTGTCTAAAACTCGCGATCTACTGTGAATTTCTATGAAAAGTGACATATATAATAAGCTCAATAAAATTTCTTTAAAATCCTCCTGATATATAAGAAGTATTACCTTCAGTTAACACGGATTTCATTTTTACGTTTTTCTTTAATTCTTTCAGCTGGTCTGGCATGGAAAGATTGAAGACCAATCGTATTTCTACAAACTTTACACGGGTTCTACGAGATTTCCAAGCTCCAGTATATCATATATCAGTGATTCTCAACCTGTGGGGCGCGCCCCCCTAGGGGGGCGCGAGCACACTAATGGGGGGGCGCGAGCATATCCAAGAGAAAATGTTATTTAAAAAAATTGATTAAGTGACTGAAAGGAAAGAACACACACACACATACAAAACAAAATACATTTCGACATATTTAATAATTAACTTATTAAATTAAAACAACTTACTAAATTAAAAACAAATTTAATAATTATTAGTGACTTCCTTGGGCCTGTCTTTCAGAGCAAAGTTTTTCGAAGGAGGGTTTAATATTAGAAATAGACACTCTCAGTTCTTTTTCTATATTTAGCTGAGATCTATATTTTGTCTTCAAAGAAGCCACCGCAGAAAATCCAGTTTCACAAAGGTAAGATGTTGAAAATTGTAGTAGAATGCGAAAAGCCCTTGTTTTTAGTGCAGAAAACTCATCATCCACTCCTGCCCAAAATTCAAAGAGTGATTTATTACTAAATTGTCTTTTGGTTTCGCCGCTTGCCGTGAAGTCTATGAAGGTTTCTTCCTCTTCAATTGAGAGTCCTTCGGGAGTATTTTGAAATGGATCCCTCACCCAATTGTAACTTGATATCAGTTTGTAGTCAGCAAGAAAGTACTTTTTAAAATTCTTTGCTAGCATTGCTAAATGATTTTCAATGGTTGCAAAAACAACTTTTACATGTTGTTCTTCAGCCTTGTAAGTTTTAATACAATCATTCAAATTTGCAAACATTGTTAAGTTTTCTTGCTTTAAATTTCTGCTCCACAATTCCAATTTCCTACAAAAAGCATTAACTTTATCACTCGTAGCCAATATATGTGTATTTGCTCCTTGCAGATGAAGATTCAAGTTATTTAATTTCTCGAATATGTCGACCATGTAGCTCAATTTCATCACAAATAAACTATCGCGAAAATTCTCAGCTTCCGATCTGTTTTCCTCTTCTAGGAAAACGGCGATTTCTTCTTTTAATTCATAAACACGTTGCAAAAATTTCCCTCGTGATAACCATCTTGCCTCGCAATAAAATAGTAACGCTGAATGTACTGCACCCATGTCTTTACAAAGTGCGGAAAAGATTCTTGATTTCAGGGGTCTCATTTTTATATAATTTACTACGGTTACAACCGTAGTTAACACAATATTCAAACCAGGACTCATTTCTTTGGAAGCCAAAGCTTATCTGTGGATCATGCAATGTGTCCAGACGCACTGTGGCGATTTTTGTTTCACAAGTGTTTGAATACTTTGGAATCTTCCGGACATAGAACGAGCACCATCGGTGCATATTCCGACGCAATTTTTCCATTCTATGTTTGCCTCGTTCATAAAATCATTTAAGATAGCAAATAATGCGAGTGCTGTTGCTTTGAGTTCTATTGGTTTGCAGAAAAGTAATTCTTCTACTACTGACAAATCATCACAAAATCTAACATAGGCAATGAAATGAGCATCTTTATTACTATCTGTTGCCTCATCGAGTTGTATTGAAAACAATTTGTCACGCAACTTCGACAAAAGCTGACACTCTACATCTTCAGCTATATCAGCAATTCGACGGGCAACAGTATCATTTGAAACAGGTATAGACTGCAATTGTTTTGCAAAATTATCTCCAAACATAATTTCTACAATCTCAATTGCGGCTGGCAAAATAAGCTCTTCACCAATGGTGTGAGGCTTTTTACATCTGGCTATTTTATATGAAAGTTTGTAAGAGGCAATTAAAGCTTTTTCATTCACAGACAAAGTTTTTTTAAACAATGATTTTTGCTTTTCATATGATTTTAATTTTAATTCGAAGAATTCTCTGTGTTTGTTTACGTACTCACTATGAAGCGTTTCCAAATGTCGTTTAAGTTTATTAGGTTTCATGCTGTCTGCCGCCAACATTTTTGAGCAAATGATACACAGGGGCCTTTCTTCTTCATTTACTTCAGTACTAGTGAACCCAAAATTTAAGTATTCTTGAGAATATTTTCTTGATTTTATTTTAGGAACCACGCTCTTCTGTGTACTTGTTGATGCTTGTCTATCGTCTAATGCTCGCTTACGCCCGCTTAAAAATTTATCCATGATTCTGCATAAGTCTGCTGCCGTGAATATTTAATACCGTGAATTGCAATTACACGAAAATATATATAACATACACATTAAGAATAGATTCAATAGCGATAAGAAGGATCGAC
>CM063500.1:35086117-35091117 GCA_032207245.1 Pardosa pseudoannulata
CTATTTATGTCTAACGGCTATTATGGTATGATATAATTATTCATAAAAATTACGTTTCATACACAAAGAAAAACTATTAATTGAAATTAGTTAAATAATTTTTATACTGAATTTAGCTGTATAATTGTTATATAAGGGTTTTCATTTTATCTTCTATTTATGTCTAACGGCAATTATGATGTGACAATTAGCCCTAAATATTGTGTTTCATACAAAAGGAAAACAATTAATTGAATTTAGATAAATAATCGTTACAATATGGGTTTCAAAATGTGATTTCTAAACGTAAATTGCTAAAAATCATGAATACTAATATCAATTAATGAGTTATATATTAATGAGCAAGTAATTTTCTAATAAGCAGTAATATAGCAATTTTTATAAAAATCTTTTTTACAAAAAATTAAGTGCCTTCATATCAAATTTGGGAATTTGAAAAACATCATGTATTACTTTGTATAGTTAAAAACTACACTCTCATTGTTTTCTATTTATGTCTAATGGCTATTATGGTGTCATACAGTTAGCCCTAAAATTATGTTTGATATTTAAAGAAAAACAATTAACTGAATTATCTAAATAATTGTTATATTATATGTTTAAAAATGTGATTTCTAAACCTGCATTGCTAATAGGTCATGAATACTTATGTCAATTAAAGAGTTACATATTAATGAGCAAGTAATTTGCTAATAAACAGTAATATTATAATTTTTGTAAAAATCTTTTTATAAAAAAATAAAGTGCATTCATAAGAAATTTGGAAATTTGAAAAGCATCATATATTACTTAATATAGTTAAAAACTACACTCTCATTTTTTTCTATTTATGTCTAATGGCTATTATGGTGTCATACAATTAGCCCTAAAAATTATGTGTCTTACAAAAAGAAAAATAATTAATTGAATTTAGCTAAGTAATTGTTATACTATATGTTTAAATATGTGATTTCTAAGAGTACATTGCTAAAAGGTCCTAAATGCTAATTTCAGTTAAGGAGTTATATATTAATGAGCAAGTAATTTTCTAATAAACAGTAATATTATAATATTTATAAAAAATCTGTTTATAAAAAATAAAGTGCATTCATAAGAAATTTGGGAATTTGAAAAGCATCATATGTTACTTTGTATAGTTGAAAACTACACTCTCATTTTTTCTATGTATGTCTAATGGCTATTATGGTGTAATACAATTAGCCCTAAAAACTATGTTTAATATATAAAGAAACACATTTAATTGAATTTAGCTAAATAATTGTTATACTATAGGTTTAAAAATAGGTGATTTCGAAGCGTACAGTGCTAAAAGATCATGAATACTAATGTCAATACTAATGAACAAGTAATTGGCTAATAAACAGTAATATTATAATAACAGAAATAAAAAATCTTTAATAAAATTAAGTACATTATGGATTTAAGTATGATAGAAAAAATTGTTATGTGACTAGCACAATTTGAAATTCAATTAAGGACACTACAACTGGAAAGAAAAATTCAGGTACCTAAACGGTTCTCCAGAAACCGCATTTAATCTAATATTTTTATTTAATTTTTCTGCTAAATGTACTGTCTTTTAATCATGAAGGATAAAATACTTTTAGCATCTTAAATTATAATTTGTTAAACACATCTGACATATAATAGATATTTTAAACGCTGCACAAGAAGGTTTTACTAAAATTAAAATTTTTAATTTAGTGAGAGATTATTTTTTGCTGCTTTGAATAAATATTTCTAGTTGTTTAATGCTACGTTGAGAAATAACTTCCATAATATTTTAAAATTGATAAAATACAAAGTGAGGCTTAAAATTTCGATAAAGAAGAGTTTTATATACCATTTCTAGAAATAATAAACATAAAAAGTGGAATAAACACAAGTAAATTTTATTATTTAAAATGAAATATTGATATAGATTTTAAAAATAATTATGACAGTACGTAAATTTTAACTGCCTTTATCGTTAAATAGGAATATCCAATCAAAATATATTACTAAATTCATTATTTAGAAATTATTAAATTAAATTAATTTAAACTGCTTTTCCTTAAAACTATTACTTTGAACATTATGTTCAACATTTCTTCAAAACTGAAAAAATAGAGAATTTTAAAATTATACATACATCATAGTGTATCAAAATCAGCATATATTTTAAATATTTGTATTTAATATTTAAAAAAAATTAATTGTAAGATATACCGCAATTTTTTAATGACGGAGTAGAAAAAATATTTTATGTTAATTATAAAAATTATTTTACTATAAGATTATAAAGCAATTGTTTCAGAAAAAAAAATACTTTAAAATTTTAGTGTATAGGAGTAATAATTAAAAAAAAATATTTTCATAAAAAATAAAGTGAATTTATATCAAATATGGGAATTTGAAAGAATGGGAATTAGCCCTAAAAATCATGTTTGATATATATAGAAAAACAATTAATTGAATTTAGCTAAATAATTGTTATACTATATGTTTAAAAATGTGATTTCTAAACGTAAATTGCTAAAAGGTCATGAATGCTTCAACAATTAAGTAGTTATATATTAATGAACAAGTAATTAGCTAATAAACAGTAATATAATAATTACAGAAATAAAAAATCTTTATTAAAATAACTTGCATTTTGGATTACAGTATGGTAGAAAAAATTGTTAAGTGATTAACACAATTTGAAATTCAATTAAGGACATTGTAACTGGAAAAAAAAATTCAAAAATTCAGAACGGTTCTCCAGAAACCGCTTTTAATGTAAAATATATTTATTTATTTTTTCTGGTAAATATACTGTCTTTAGTCATAAAAGTTAAAATACTTTTAGCATGTTAAATTATAATTTGTTAAACACATCTGACATATAATAAATATTTTAAACCGTGGACAAGAAGTTTGAACTGAAAATAAAATTTTTAGTTTAGTGAGAGATTATTTTTTGCTGCTTTGAATAAATATTTCAAGGTGTTTAACTCTACGTTGAGAAATAACTTCCATAAAATTTTAAAATTGATAAAATACAAAGTGAAGCTTAGAATTTGGATAAAGAAAAGTTTAATGTGCCATTTCTAGAAATAATAAACATAAAAAGTGGAGTAAAAACAAATATTTTTTTGGTTTAAAATGAAATATTGATATAGATTTTAAAACTATTTGTGGCAGTACGTGAATTTTAACTACCTTTAACGTTAAATAGGAATATCCAATCACAGTATATTATTAAATTTATTATTTACAAATTATTAAATTTAAACTGCTCTTCCTTAAAACTATTACTTTGAACACTATGTTCAACATTTCTTCAAAACTGAAAAAATACAGAATTTTAAAATTTTACTTACATCATAATATATCAAAATCAGCACGTATTTCGAATATTTGTATTTAATATTAAAAAAAAATAATTTTAAGATATACAGCAGATATATTTTAACTTTTTAATGATGGAGTTGAAAAAATATTTTATGTTAATTATAAAAAGTATTTTACTATAAGATTATAAAGCGATTGTTACAGAAAAAAATACTTTAAAATTTTAGTGTATAGAAGAAATAATTAAAAAAATCTCTTCATAAAAAATAAAGTGAATTCATATCAAATATGGGTATTTGAAAAACATCATATATTACTTTGTATATTTAAAAACTACTATCTCATTTTATTTATATTTATGTCTAATAGCTATTATGGTGTCATACAATTAACGCTAAAAATTATGTTTGATATATATAGAAAAACAATTAATTGAATTTAGCTAAATAATTGTTATACTATATGTTTAAAAATGTGATTTCTAAACGTAAATTGCTAAAAGGTCATGAATGCTTCAACAATTAAGTGGTTATATATTAATGAACAAGTAATTAGCTAATAAACAGTAATATTATAATTACAGAAATAAAAAATCTTTATTAAAATTGCTTGCATTTTGGATTACAGTATGGTAGAAAAAATTGTTAAGTGATTAACACAATTTGAAATTCAATTAAGGACATTGTAACTGGAAAGAAAAAATCAGGTATCAGAACGGTTCTCCAGAAACCGCATTTAATTTAAAATATATTTATTTAATTTTTCAGGTAAATATACTGTCTTTTAGTCATAAAAGATAAAATACTTTTAGCATGTTAAATCATAATTTGTTAAACATATCTTACACATAATAAATATTTTAAACCGTGGACAAGAAGTTTTAACTAAAAATAAAATTTTTAGTTTAGTGAGAGATTATTTTTTGCTGCTTTGAATAAATATTTCAAGGTGTTTAATGCTATGTTGAGAGATAACTTCCATTAGTCCATTTAAGGAGCTATTATAAATATTTAAGTCATCATTAGCACAAATTACATTTTAACAAAGGTGGTTAAGTTAAAACTTTGCTTTTCACGTTCTACATTTTTAATTATGGAGGTTCGAATTTAAAAACTTTTCTATAATTTATTTTTTACTTTCTGAGATTTAGTATGTTTCGTTTTAAGAAAACTCTAAGAATTTTGGTTATGCAAAAACGGAGAAATAATACTTGTTTAATAGTGCTATTAAATATGGATATTCTCCCCTTTATCTTCTCTCCGACCTCGCTATCTATGTATGCACACACACACACATATATATATATATATATATATATATATATATATATATATATATATATATATATATATATATATATATATATATATATATATATATATATGTATATATATGTATATATACATATGTATATATACATATGTATATATATATATATGTATATATATATATGTATATATATATGTATATATATATATATGTATATATATATGAATATATATGTATATATATGTATATATATGTATATATATATATGTATATATATATGTATATATATATATGTATATATATGTATATATATATTTATATATATATATATATATATATATATATATATATATATATATATATATATATATATATATATATATATATATATATATTATATATGTATATATATATAT